>CM021101.1:381163662-381588230 GCA_007115665.2 Sequoiadendron giganteum
CGGATCTGCATTTCTAGACTGCCTCCTTGTGAGAAAGCACTCTTCGCAACCTCTGCTTCTGTCTTCGTTTGCCAGAGTTCTGTAACTCGAATAATCTTGCTTCATGGCTAGTCGGAAAGCTGACTGAAAACATAAAACAATGAATGTGTTCTTAATCCAAAACAATCAAATCTTGACCTTCAAAAGGAAGGGCGCCCCTAGGCTACAGGGGAGCGGATTTGTTTTGAATTCATTGATTTTCACCATTTTATGCTTTGCAAACGTTGTATCCATCACTGCGGTTGACCATGTCGAAGCATTGTGACTGCTGAGGTGTGTGGATGACTATACTTCATCATTTTCACATGTACGGACACTATAAAGTTGATTTGCACGTTGATTGCACAAGTGTCTACTACGTTACATAGTGAAAAGTTCCCAGACTTAGAATATTTTAGCACTTTTTTGCCAATCTGAAAATCCCCTCCATCAAAAAGCATTATTTCCAACATCTTTTATCGTAGAGCGTTCCTCTTTGAGTTTCAGGCTTAGATATTGACACCTGGTACTGGCCAACCGCCATTGATGACCCCGAAGATCCTAACTTTTCTCCTAAAAAAGTGAAAACTACCCACCAGCCTTAAACTGACTTTTAACTGAAACTGACTTCACCATTGTGATTGTGATGTGAAATAAGCCAATCAAAATTAATTTCAGCCAATTCTGACAAGTTCCTATTTTTTAGGGTTTCGAGCTAAAAATAGATTTCAGAAACCTTAATTTTCAAAATTTTCAAATTTTGCCAGTATCTTCTTGGCATCACACTGACTAAAAGCCCATACTTTATTTGCCCAAAAACTAAGTTTTGACCCCACTTTTACAAGATTTAGACCATTTTAAGCAAAATGCCTTAATGAAGCAAAAATTTCGGTTTGGGTACAACACAGCTGATTGACCTCCATTGATGACCTTGTGTCTCCCGAAAAAGCTTCCGAAAAAGCAGAATAGACCTAGTAGGGTAAAACTGATCTTTTTGTGATTCTGACTGCACCAGCCTGATGAGGAAGTATTTTAAGCCAATCAAAAACAATCTTAACCCTAGAGGCCAAACTTTCTATTTTTAGAAATATTTACAAGTATCCATTTCTTGAGAAACCCAAAAAAAGTTTCTATTTTTAGAAAACTGCTAAAAATAGAATTTTTTCTAAAATTTAGGGATGAAAAACTGAAATCTGGGTATTGTTGGTTTGATCGATCTGAGCCGACCCAGATTGTCTGATTTTGAAATTTCTAAGTTTTTGACCCTCATGCAAGACATGCAAACCCTAACTTTGACCTTTTTGACAGATTTAATAGTATTTTGACTCATTTCTTCAAAATGCCTAAGTGTAGCGAAAATTTCTAAGTTACCGGATTCGTACCCGGAGGCCCCGAACCCGGTTCGGGTGCGAACCCAGTACGGGTTCGCCTGCGGGTATGCCCTGGGTACGCACAGGGTGCGTGCCCAGGCACGGACCCAGGAGAACCCACAGGCCTGGGCACGCACCCTGTGCGTACCCAGGGCGCACCCGGGTGTTTGGTGCGTGGACCCGAAGGTACCAGGCCCGAACCCGGGCGAACCTTCAAGAACCCACGGCCCAGCATCAATAAAGTTCGCCTAAATAGAGATTAAAAGCATTTTTTTTAATTTTATTTTATTTCCTAACCCTAATCCGGCCCAATATGAGGCTTTTCAACACAAAAACATTTCATTTCTACTTCTCATTTTGCTCTCACCATATTTTCTCTACATCTTGGCATTTTAAAAGGAGGTGATTGTATTCGAAGGAGATCGATTGTGGAGTGCCAAATAGCTTCTACAAAGGAGATTTAAGTGTTTAAGGTATGCATTTAAACCCTATTCTTTGATCTTTTGAACTATTTTTTCAAGTTTCTTAGTTTTTGATGAATTTTTTCAAGTTTGTGAAGAATTTTTTCAAGTTTATTTATTTATTTTTCATATTTTTTATAGATTGCAACAATGGCCAGTAGTCAAAGTTCAGTGGGTGGGGAGGGAAGTCAAAAGTTCAAAATTGACAAAGGATCTCCTTTATGGGCACATACCACAAGAATTTCACAAATTCCTGGAGGTGGGGGTTTTGTTTGGAAGTGTAATTTATGCAATGTACAATATAATAGCTCCTATTACCGAGTGAAACTTCATTTTATGGGCCCTAGTGGGAAAGGGATTAATATGTGTGTGGGCCCAAATAAGAAGGGGTTGTCTTCTGTACAAATAGTAGAATTTATAAAAGAACAAGAAAATGCTGACAAATCAATTGCAAAAGGAAAAGAAAGTAGTTATTCTTCCGGAAAGAAAAAAACACCAACATTACCCTCTCAAGCGGTTAGGGCCTCCAGACATCCCTTCTTGCCTATGCCCTCTACGGAAGAGGAAGATGAAGATGAACAACAAATCACCACCCGCAAGAGAGGTCCATTGGAGAGGGCATTTAAAATGGAGGCAAGAGATATTGCTGAAGAAAAAATTGCACGTTGCCTCTATGCCAATGGTCTTCCATTCAACTTGGTGAGATCACCATATTGGCGGGACATGGTGTCAGCAATAAATAGTGCACCTCCTGGTTTCACAAGTCCTGGGTTTGAAAAGGTGCGTACCACCTTATTGCAAAGAGAGAAAAAATCTTTAGAGGCCCAACTAAAACCAATTAGAGATTCTTGGATTGAAACAGGTGTATCTATTGTTTCCGATGGATGGAAAGATTGCAAAAACCGTCCATTGATCAATGTTATTGCAGTGTCCCCCAAGGGGGCAATGTTTTTGAAGGCAATTGACTGTGAAGGGGAAGTGAAAGATGCAAAGTTCATTTCTAGGATTCTCATTGACTCCATAGAGATGGTGGGTGATGAAAATGTTGTCCAAGTAATTACGGACAATGCAAAAGTTTGCAGGGGCTGCAGGTGCTTTGGTAGAGGCTAGATATGAGCACATCTTTTGGACACCTTGCACCGTACACTCCCTCAATTTGGTGATGCAAGCAATTGGAAACCAAATAGAGTGGGTGAAAGAAATATACCAGGAGGCCGAGGAGATCCAGATGTTTGTGACAAACCACCATATGTCACAAGCAATTTTCAGAATTTTTTCAAGATTGGAATTGTTGAAGGTAAATTTAATTTATTATTTATTTAGTTTCATTTATGTCATGTTTTACATAATTGAATAATTTTTTTTTTAACTTATTTAATTATTTACATGTTCTTAGGTTGCTGAGACCCGATTTGCATCTCACACAATTGTTCTGAGACGACTTGTGAAGGTGAAAGGGGCATTGAGTCAAATGGTTATTAGCAACCAATGGGGTATATGGAAGCAATCAAATTCAGAGAGGGCCCAAAAGGTCAAGGCATTGATCTTGGATGACAATTGGTGGGATCGTGTGAATTATGTATTGGAGATGACCGAACCTATCATGTCTATGCTTCGGTTTGCTGATACAGATGAACCATGTTTGGGGGATGTCTATGATAACATGGACACAATGTTGGAGAAAATAAAAATTGAAATACAAAAGAGAGAGAATGATCCTGAAGACACCCTTTACAAAAGGGTGGAAGCAATCGTTCTTCATCGTTGGAACAAGATGACAACACCATTGCACCTCCTTGCATATGCCCTATCTCCAAGGTACTATACTAGAGAAGTACTTTCTATCCCAAGGAGAATACCGCCATATAGAGATCTTGAAGTTGCTAGAGGGTATAAGAGTGCATTTAAGAGACTCTTCAGTGATCCAGAAATGGAGACAAGTGTTATGAAAGAATTTGGAATGTTTATCATAGGAAAAAATCTTAGCCCTTCTGTTGCCAAAGACCAATACAAAATGGATGCTATTACATGGTGGTACCTCCATGGTCAAGTTTATATGTACCTCTAACCTCTTGCAATCAAGATCCTCTCACAAGTAAGTTTTTTTTTTTGCCACTTGTATTGTAGAATTTAACACTTAACATTCTTGAATTTATCTTGCATTTTTTATTTTTTATTTTGTTGGTTTTCTCTCTAGGTTGCAAGCTCTTCTGCTGCTGAACGGAATTGGAGTACATACTCCTTTATCCACTCAGTGAAGCGTAACCGGTTGGCTGCAAAAAGAGCTGAAGACTTGGTGTATATTCATTCTAATTTGTGTCTTCTGTCACGTAAGGAACCTCAATACAAGGAGGGGGCAGCAAAGCTTTGGGATGTAGCACCCGAGTCTGCTGACTTGGATGCAACCATTCAGGATCTTGCTAGAGCCACTATGGATGATGTGGATGATAATGATGATCATGACATGCATGGTGCTGGAAGTGGAAGCGGAACCGCTTTGGGTTCAAATGATGATGATCTTGAAGTTGAAGCCACTGAAAATCCAAATCAAGATGACTTTTTTGATAATCCTTTTGATGATTGATGAACATTGAAATTGAATCATGTTTCAACTTTCATGAACTACATTTTGTAATTCAGTAATACTGTAATTGTGATGATTTCAATAATTGATATCATTGATATGGCGTATTTGAATATTTTTCAACTATCAATTGACATTTAATATTTATCTTTGGCATTTGGCATTGATCAATGATCAAGTATCATACTATGAAATGATTTAGTTTTACAATTCTGTATATTTCTCTTATTTTTTTGTATATATAATACATATATATATATACACGTACCCAAACCCCTAAAAAAAATTTTCACGTACCCACGTACCGGGTTCTCGTACCCGAACCCGTCCCCGAACCCGAACCGGTAACTTAGGAAAATTTTAATTTGGGGTACAACAAGGGTAACATGGATATATCCTTGTTGGGGTCAAATTTCTGCAATTGAGAAATATCCCAATGCACAAGGAATTTCCGCAATTGCATAATTTTCATAAATTTGGTTGAATTTTCCTCAAATTTAAAACATGACATCCCTGACACTAGGAAAATCCCGCAATTGCATAACTTTCAAAATTTTGGTCGGATTTTCTTCAAATTTGAAACACAACATACCTAACACGAGGAAAATCTCGCAATTGCATAACTTTCACAATTTTGGTCGGATGGTCAGGTTTTCCTCAAATTTGAAATACATCCCTGACATTAAGAAAATCCCAAAATTGCATAATTTAACAATTTTGGTCGGATTTTCCTCAAATTTGAATCAAAGATACTCAATTGGGTGTTATATAAGTTGAAGCCCTTGGCAATCTTCACACTTTTCAATTTGGGTGCTTGGGCCGAAATGGGGGTATGAGTATAATGCCTAAGACATCACCTAAACATCACGAACATATGAAACTTTCTCAAATCAATTATACATGATGGGAAGTGAGATGGGGGTATGTTACACCTGTAATGTCCCACCCCCGATCTGAGTTTTGACTTTGCGAATTTGCTTGATTAATTTTGTTTGACAATATGGGACATTTTGTCAAACATATCTCATTGCATAGTATAATTTTTCCACAATATAATGCATAAAGGAATTCAATGACATAACATAATAGCTTCACTTCATCATTTTGATTGTCTTTCATGAATGTACATGGAAATATGAAACTACAGGCATGTACAGACTCAACTGAACAAATAGAGGTCTGGTGCATATATGAGGATACACAAAAAGTTGTTACCAAGATATATAATCTGCAAACTAGGATTAATATGACTGTTGCAGCAGATACAATGTTCAGATCATAAATTGCAGGTCTGAAACTGAGGGACAGACTTTACTTAAGGTTCAGAATATAGTTAAGGAACACTCAGACCTGGTAACACCTCCATAAAATGTACAGTAGCATGCAGATTGAAGACTTCTAGCCTGAGAATTAACACGTACAGGTCTGATGTCAACAGCAGCAAGGTTTAATATAATTTCTGAGCTATATCAGACTCATGTCCAGGCTGCAACCATTCCAAAAGCCCTCACAATACCTCTAAAATAGCGTCCAGTGAACTCTATAGGAATGCAGATTGAAATATGTTGGCGTTTCAAATCGCACCTCTAGAATGCGCTTTGGAAACGGACAGCTATGTGCAGTAAACTGCTCTTCGAATTAGGAGGGGAAGCTCCCTCTTTTGCTAAGTTGCATAAAGTAAGTAAACTAAAACTAATTTTTGCCTATCTTTTTGATTCAACTACAAGAACACAAGGTTATAGAACTCTAGATGTTGCAGCCGAGGTTTTCCCTTTAATGAAACTTGACAACTACAACTTAACTTACGCTAAAACGTTTCTATCCTCTCGAGTAAACACAGAGCAAGAGAGTATAGAAATGGACGAGGTTGATTTTCTGACAAAGATACTTGAATAATCTTTCCTCAACATACATCTTCTAAATTTCAATGCAAGCTGAAAAAGGAGGTCATAAAAGTATTACGGAAATATGAGACTTTATTTCAAGGGCAGCAAAGCAAGCTTCAAGATTTTATTTCCTAACACTTCTAACACAAAACAATAAACGAAAATCTAAGATATTTATATCGAGGGCAGCAAAGCAAGCTTCAAGATTTTATTTACTCAAACTTCTAGAACAAAGATTACAATTTTGGGACAACAAGTTGTAGCAAAATACTTGCAACATGAGATCAACCTAATTATAATTGACACATAACACATGCACTAAACAAGGATTTGCAGCTAAGGAGGCATGCAAACTTGCTTTTCACACAAAGTGAACTGACACTAAACAATAACAAACATGAAGGCATAAACTCAGTGATTATGTTATCACAAGCACGGTTAAACTAAAATGAGCAAACACTGCTCTTATTTATAACTAAGCAGAGCAATAGGGAACCCTAAAATCTCCTTGCTTTTACAACTACTACTTGCCAACATGCAAGCTTTATTTCTAATCCTAGAAAAGATAAAACATCTAAACCCTAGAAAGCATCAAAAAACGGAAAGTGCCAACTCATTACAACTTGTTACAACTGTTTTCTTTCTATCCTCAAAGAATGGATAAGAATTGAGACAAGAATAGAAAGAAAGAGTGGAAGAAGCTTATAGAAGAAAGCAGATTTAAATCTCGATCACATCTACTAAAAAGCGGGCAACTTCATCTGTGGTGGGAGTGTTGATACTATTAATAGCAAAATGCCGCTTTTCCAAGATTTCTTCACCATCTGCAATAGATCTCAAGAAATCTTCACTCATTGGCCACTTTCTCGAACTGTGTTGACATCATGGAAATCATCTTCATTCTTCTAACACTGCCATCGCTGCCATGCAAGACACTCTGAAACTCTGCTTGGACTACGTCAAGCCCAATGTATGAACCATCCTCAAGGCAATATTGACAAGGAATTGCTGCAACAAATTCTCTGATGAACCTAAGAGTATCAATAACCCTTTGTTTATATACTGCAAACTCCTCAGATATTCTAACATGTGTATTTACCTTGAAAAGGTGACCTTCTTTCCATTCCAGGATCTGTCTTTTGTGTTCTCTTGTCATTGTAGAGCCATAAGCCATCTCTAAACCTGCAATTATGATTTCGTGCATAGGCTTGAACTCGGCTATCAGCTGCTCGAAATCTTGGATACCTTGACGTAAGTCATGAGCTTTGTATCTCAACTGGAAGACTTGTGTTAAAATTTCTTTTCCTTTGACGATGAACTCTTCAATCCATTCCTGAGTTTGTTTTCCACAAATAACCAACTGCCTCAACTACTGTTGATCAGCTGGTGTTTCTAAAACTTGTGGCAGCAACTATGTTGTTTATGAGGTGCCTTGAATAAGATTTGATATATACAGCCAGAGTTGACAATTTTCAGCCTTGAGGGCTGCCTTGTCCTCTCCATCCTTTTGCACTCTTTCTTGAATATTTTCAGTTACCATTTTAAACAAACTCATATCAGCATGTCGGGTACTTTTACCAAGGTTTGCTTTGACCATTATGAAATCATCAACATCCACCTCATCCCTGATTTTATCTTCAAGAGGCGTAGCTGTCTCCATGACCATTTCACCCTCAAGATTCCTCTCAAAATGCATTTGTTTCTTCGCCTTCTTTTTGGGTGCTTCCTGATATATACTGAGGTCATCATCAATCACCTGATACGAAGGCCTTCTTCTCGTCCTTCCCAAGGAGCTCTCAAGCCAAGATGTGGTATCTCTACTAACATCCAAGGGAGGAATAATTGTAACATCGGCCTCTATCTCCTCGTCTTCCAAATCAATGTGAATTGGCGAAGACCTAGGAGATGGTAAGGGATTTTGTATCAAAGGCTCATCTTGTACTTCTTCTTGAAGTATGGGCTCTGGTGGAGGAACTTTTGTTTCAGCTGTAGGTTGCTCCTGTATAACAATTCATGTGTAGTCCAACCTCCTCTTGGCACTCTTTGCTGATCTACTGCCCTTTGCAACCTCTTGAGACTGAACTTTTCCTTTCATCTTCGTTTGAGCTTTTGAAGAAGGAAGAGATGAATGTTTCTTTGGCGGCTCTGCTACCGGAATGGACTCCCTCCTCTTGAGGATTAAGAAAGTCTTACTGTACTCTACCACTAATCGTGTCCTTTCTTCCACTATAATGCATTCTTTGTTGGCCCAGTTGACCTGTGGAAGAGGTTGTTGTTCAACCTGGTTTCTAGTATAGGCTGGGAGAATTACATCCCAGTCATCATCTGATAACCCTTCAATGTCTTCTGATAAACAATCTTTCATTTGGTGAAGGGTGAGCCTACTATTACTTCTCCTTTGCACCTCGTACTCGTCTCTGCAGTTAGCCCAAAAGTCTTCGAGTGCGGGCACATGAGTGTAGTTCTGACCATGTCGGCCTGCATAGACACCATGGGGATCATATGATCGTCTCTCACTGAAAAGCTTGAGACCAAGTTTATATAACTCATCACCAATTATTTTAGCGTCGGCGGATGATCTACAAATGTAAATACCTAAAGCAAAAGAAAAGCTGAAGGCTGGTTTCTTTTTGTTGCGCAAGTGAGTGTGAACATTTGATACCTGTTTGAGAAATTCCATACACACGACTTCATCTGATGGATACCTTGGTAACATAAGAGGAGCTCTTGAATAACCGTAGACCCTTAGGTAAGTGAAAGTGGCAAACTAAATAAACCAATCAGCCCATTCTGACATTGTTGTCCTGGCAATAGATGAGATGCGAACATGTAGCTCGTTGTCCAGGTCACACACTGTGTAGATTAAGAATGCTTCATTCACTCTTTTGTAATGATGTGATGCTGCAATGAACTCCAACTGAGTGTAATAATTGTAGACATGTTGAACATTTAGAGAACCTTCCGTGTTTAACCCTCTGAATTTACCTTGATAGGCAACCAAGTAGACTAGGTAGGAGACCATGTAGAATGCATGTCTATTAAAATATTCAGTTATCTGATGGTGAAGGCAATCGCTAATCAATGTAGGCCAATCATAGAACTCTGTCTTCTTCATTATGTGAGGTATCACGTAGAACATCCAAGGCTGAAACTTCGTTGCATCTGCTTGACCAATAATCTGGTTGAGTAGGGTGATTATTATAGCAAATTCGTCCTTGAACTCTCCTTTCCCGACATACTTTGGCAATGCACTATATTTATCTTTCAGCCACCTTTGTGCAATCTTCTTGCTGTATTTTTCTTGATGCTCTTCCCATATCTTTTCACATTCTTCAATGTTGATGGTAACACTTCCAGGCCATGGTGGGATGGAGAAGCATTTCTCAATTATGTCTAGCTTTAGGCTATATATGATTCTTCCATCAACTGACTGGATTTCCCTTGTGGTTGGATTATAATGCTTGATACAAGCAATTATGAATTCTAAGCTCTGTACTGAGAAAGGTATGGACGCTGCTGCGAGAAGACCTGAATGGCCAAGATGCCTAATGGTGGTGTTGCCTGCATCTTCCAAAGGGCGTAGATTGAATACTGGCTTAATATGGTGTAAGTCAGTCTCAGCTGTCTCTATGAAATCATGGTACAGTGCTGATTTGGTCTTAAACTCTATAGGAATGTACTCCATTCTGCAAAACTTAAAGATTGACAGTAAACACGCCTAGGTTCTGACAAGTTTTAGCAAACTTTCTAAATTTAGCTTGCTGATTTTTCTTCCTCAAACAGATAAAATTTTGAAATTTTTTCTGAGATATGGGTTTTGATTAGGATTTCGTTACAAGCCAACTCAGATTGTCCATTTTTTAAAATTTGAAGTGAAGACTGAAAAAGCAGCAAACCCTAATTTTCTCCAAAAAAAATAGAAAAAGTTGGCATCTGGGTATTGTTTATGAGCATATTCTGGATGCACCCAGTTGATTAGATTTTGCAAACCCTGGCTTCTAACTGAAAAAGCAGCAACTTTAAGTTTCTCTGAAAAAGATGTGATATGGGTTTTGTCCAGAAGAAGGTTTAGTATAGACCTAGAAGATTAGAAATAGAAGAATTTGAAGTTTTCTCTAACATGCAAAATAAAAGCAACTGCTGCAACCTTGAGAAAATTCTTCAACAATTTGTCCAGAAGATAGAACAAATATGAACCAATTTGCTGAAAATTGAAAGTAATGGCCTTCTTCTTCACAAATTTGATGTTCTTGATGAAGAAATATGAAAAAGAAAGCCTTCTTTGAGTGCTGATCTGAAAATTTTATAAAAAACCAGCAAGTTTAGGTTCTTGAATCTTGAAAAATATAGGTTTAAAGTTGCTGCTCTATTTCTCCTTGAAGACACCTGCAAGAAAATATGAAAAATAATACATAGAGATGTCCTTAAATAAGTTTTTGCTTGTTCTGAAAACCCTAAATTTAGCTCCTGCATTTGACCTAAGGCATTTTTTCCTTCTTTGAAGATTTTTGAAATTTCTAAAAATTTCTCTAAGGCATGAGAAGTTGGGTGCCCTTTTTGAGGTATGGCGCCCAGTCTCTCTAGACTTAGCCATTTTTTCACTGTTTTCACCTTCTGCTCAAATTTCAACCCTGATTCAGCTCTGTCTCCAGGCTTCCAGATTGAAGTGGCGAACAAACTGAATATTTCATTACGGAGCCAAATTGAATCTGACGACATTGTTTTGGAGACGTCATTTGTCAAAAACTTCATTTGACCCTTCGAATTGTCAGGTGCCTATCTCTAACAGGGGCGCCTATTTTCTCCAGTGTTAGCCATTTTCATGATTTTCAAAACCTTGCTTGTCTTCTGAGCTGCAGATGATTTCACGATTTTGGACGTTGTGTTGATCAGACTGACTGGTTGACGGATTCACTGGATACCTAATAAGATTCTGGAAGGGGTCTTCTGGATGCTTGATCTCCGGAAACTGACTTCTAGTGGCTCTAAACCCTAGGCGCCCTTCTCCTTCAGGGGCGCCCATCTCTTCCAAACTTAGTTTCTATTTTGAATTTCCCTGTTGCTTCCAACTTTTGTCGTTTTATACACTTTTTCTCCTCTATTCGGCTTGTGACATCTGACGGCTGCCAACTCCGACGGACTAGCTGATGAATGTGTTGGATAGCTGGATCCAGTCTGACTTAGTTACGTCGGAGGGACCTTTTGCAAATTTCATCATTAGATACCTCAAAAGCTTGGGCGTCCTTTTCCTTCAGGGGCGCCCATCTCCTCCAGACTTAGTTTTTATTCTATGTTTTTCGTCTTTTGAGTTCAAAACGCTTCTCCTCATGACCTCTGTTTGATTTGAGATTTTGGTTGACCTATTGATCGGATGTTCGTGCTGACTGATTCATTGCGGAGCTGGGAAGATTCTAAGCAACGTTGACTTGGAGGCAGAAACCCTCATTTTGAATTTTCACCTCTTGAAAAGTTGGGCGCCTATTTCCTCCAAGGGCGCCCATGGCTGGCAGAGTTAGAAAAATTTATGAGATTTTCAACTCTTTAACTCGTTTGACGTGCCTTCCTTATGTTTGACTGTCAGAAACAAAAATATTCTAAGGCATTGAAGTATGGGCGCCTCTTCTTGACTGGGGCGCCTGACGTCTCCAAACTTAGACAAAATTTTGCATTTTTCAAAATTTCAAACTTCCTTTGCCTGTTCCTCGTGCACGTTGTTCGTTGACAGCCTCTGTTTGATGCTTGAACGTTTGATTCTGACACCTGGCAACTGTCTGACCTCCATTGATGACCTTGGATCTCCGAAAAAGCTTCTGAAAAAGCATAATAGACCCAATAGAGTAAAACTGATTTTTTTGTGAATCTGCCTGCACTAGCCTGATGAGGAAGTATTTTAAGCCAATCAAAATCAATCTTAACCCAAAAAGCCAAACTTTCAATTTTAGAAATTTTCTAGTTTTAGAAAAATTTACAAGTATTTGTTTCTTAAGAAACCCAAAAAAAGTTTCTATTTTTAGAAAACTGCTAAAAATAGAAATTTTCCTAAAATTTAGGGATGAAAAATTGAAATCTGGGTATTGTAGGTTTGATCATTTTAAACCGATCCACATTGCCTGATTTTGAAATTTCTAAGTTTTTGACCCTCATGCAAGACATGCAAATCCCAATTTTGACCTTTTCTGACAGATTTAACAATATTTTGACTCATTTCTTCAAAATGCCGAAGTGTGGCGAAAATTTTAATTTGGGGTACAACAAAATACACCTTTGTACCTTCAGTAATCAACAATAAGGAACTCCACGCCTCCAACATCAACCATAAGCCTCATGCCCAGATTAAGATGTCTCAGATTTAATCAACAATATAAGTGACCCAATGTCTTTTGACCAGCAAATGAAGGGTACAATGTGTTGTACCCCAAAATTAAAATTTTTGCTACACTTAAGCATTTTGAAGAAATGAGTCAAAATATTGTTAAATCTGTCAAAAAGGTCAAAATTGGGGTTTTGCATGTCTTGCATGAGGGTCAAAAACTTAGAAATTTCAAAATCAGGCAATTTGGTTCGGTTCAAAATGATCAAACCTACAATACCCAGATTTCAGTTTTTCATCCCTAAATTTTAGGGAAATTTCTATTTTTAGCAGTTTTCTAAAAATAGAAACTTTTTCTAGGTTTTTCTAGGTTTCTTAAGAAACGGATACTTGTAAAATTTTCTAAAACTAGAAAGTTTGGCTTTTAGGGTTAAGACTGATTTTGATTGGCTTAAAATACTTCCTCATCAGGCTAGTGCAGTCAGAATCACAAAAAGATCAGTTTTACCCTACTGGGTCTATTCTGCTTTTTCAAAAGCTTTTTCGGAGATCTAAGGTCATCAATGGAGGTCAAACAGCTGCCAGGTGTCAGAATCAAACGTTCAAGCATCAAACAGAGGCTGTCAACGAACTACATGCACCAAGAACGAGGAACAGGCAAAGGAAGTTTGAAAAAATGGAAAATGCCAAATTTTGTCTAAGTCTGGAGACTTCAGGCGCCCCAATCAAGAAGAGGTGCTCATGCTTCAATGCCTTAGTAAATTTTTCATTCCGACAATCGAAAACAAGGAAGGCACGTTAAACAAGGTAAAAAGTTGAAAAGTTGATAAATTTTTCTAACACTGCCAGCCATGGGCACCCCAGAAGGAGAAAGGCACCCAGCTTTTCAAGAGGCCAAGTATCAGAATTAAAGGTTTCTGCCTCCAGGCCAATGTTGCTCAGAATCATCTCAGCTCCGCAACGAATCAGTCGGCACGTTCGTCAGATCATCCAGCCACCGGCAAATCCAAAACAAACAGAGGTCACAGAGAGATGTTTTAAGACTGAAGAAGAACACTGAATAAAATCTAAGTTTGGAGAAGATGGGCGCCCCTGAAGGAAAAGGGCACCCAAACTTTTGAGGTATCAGATGATCAAATTTGCAGAAGACTCCTCCAACACAACTTCGTCAAACTGGACCCAACTTTCCAACGAATCCGTCAACTCGTCCGTCAGAATCAGCAATCGTTAGATGTCGCAAGGCGAACAGAGGAGAAAAAGTGTGAGAAATGGCAAAAGTTGGAAGCAACTGTGAAAATCCAAGATAAAAAACTAACACTGGAAGAGATGGGCGCCCCTGAAGGAGAAGGGCGCCTAGGGTTTAGAGCCATCAGAAGTCAGTTTCCGGAGATCAGGTATCCAGAAGACCCCTTCCAGAATCATCCCAGCTATCCAGTGGATCCGTCAGCCAGTCAATCTGATCAACACAGCACCCGAAATCATCAATTCATCTAAAGGTCAGAAGATAAGCATAAAATTGAAGATCATGAAATTGACTAACTCTAGAGAAAATGGGCACCCCTGGAGGAGAGAGGCACCTGACTTTTTGAAGGGTCAAACGAAGTTTTCATCAAAAGTCTCCTCCAAACAAACTTTGTCCGATTTGATCAGGCTCCGCGATGAATCATTCAGCTCGTTCGTCGGATAAATCTGGAGGCTGGAAATCAAAATCAAACTAGGGTTGAAAATTGAGGAGAAGTTGAAAACAGTGAAAAAATGACGAAGTCTGGATGAAATAGTCGCCTCCAGCCAAGAAGGGCGTCCAACTTCCAATGCCTTAGTGAAATTTTTGGAAATTTCAAAAATTGAAGTTGAAGACAAAAGTCTAAGTTCATTGCACAAACTTGAATTAGGGTTTTGAAGAATTAGGGCAAAAGAAAGTTGTTTTCTCAAGGTAAAGCATATTTAAGACGCCTTTGTGTTTTATTTTTCATATTTTCTTGCAAGTGGCTTCAAGGAGAAACAGAGTAGCAACTTCAAACCTATATTTTTCAAGATTCAAAAACCTAAACTTGTTGGTTTTACATAAATTTTCAAATCAACACTCAAGAAGGCTTGCTTTTTCATGTTTTCCTTATCAGAACATCAAATCTTTGAAGGAGGCCATTACTTCCAATTTTCAACGAGCTGATTTATACTAGTTCTATCTTCTGGATAATTTTTGAAGAGTTTTCTTAAGATTGCAGCAGCTGCTTTTTATTTTGCATGTCAAAGAAAACTTCAAATTTTACAACTTCCAATCTTCTGGGTCTATCTTAAACGTTCTTCTAGACGAAACCCATATCACAACTTTTTCAAAGAAACTTCAAGTGGTTGCTTTTTTAGTGAAACTTTGAGGTTTTTAGAATCTAATCAACTGGGTTCATCCAAAATATGCTCATGAACAATACCCAGATGCCAACTTTTTCTGCTTTTTTTTAGAGAAAATGAGGGTTTGCTGCTTTTTCAGTCTACATTCAAAATTTTCAAAAACGGACGATCTAGGTTGGCTTGTAACGAAATTCTACACAAAACCCATATCTCAGAAAAAATTCCAAAATATTTATCCGTTTGACAAAGAAAATCAGCAAGTTATTTTTAGGGTTTGTGCTGAGCTTGTCCGTGCATAGTCAAGTTTACAGTCAATCTTCAAGTTTTTCAGCATGAAGTATTCTCCCATCGAATTCATAGTCAAACAAGTGTTGTATCATAGTTATCTGAACGAACAATATTGGACAGTACTTTTCAGTACCATCATGGACATAAAACGTCATCATCTCAGTTGAAGAATGTGCAAAGGGAGTGGTATGAGCTAAAGGACAAGTATTGGGAAAATTTGTAGAATACTCTTCCGTAGGAGAATCAAGAGAAGTGTCAGAATGCATAAAGTTGCAGAGCCGCCAAGTCATCAGTCAGTAAGTCATCTTTTGAGGCAACGATGTTTTTCAAAAACATAACTCATAAAGGAGATGAAGATGTCAAAGATTCTCTAAGTTTGATCGCAACAGGGGAGAAGATCTTAAAAAAGCGGAATACAACTAAAGATAGTATCAACGCTCTTGATAAAGAGGCAGTTCCCGCTTTTTGGCAGATGTGAGAGATTTAAAGCGGCAATCTTCTAGAAGCTTTCTCCAAGCTTTCTTTCCATTCTTGTCTAATGCTTTCTTTCTATTCTCATCTCCATGCTTATCCATTCTTTGAAGAAGGAAATCGAGTTGTACTGAGTTGGCACTTTCCGTTTTAGATGCTTTCTAAGGTTTTAGATGTTTTATCTTTTCTAGAATTAGAAATAAAGCTTTCATGTTAGCAAGCAGTAGTTGTAAAAGCAAGGAGATTTTAGGGTTTCCTACTCCTCTGCTTAGTTATAAATAAGAGCATTGTTTGCTCATTTTAGTTTAGCCATGCTAGTGATAATAAGACATAAGTGCCTTTAGTGCCTTCTCTTTGTTGTGCAGTGTTGTTCAGAACCGTGCTTGTGATAACAGAATCGCTGAGCTTATGCCTTCATGTTTGTTATCGTCTAGTGTCAGTTCACTTTGTGTAAAGAGCAAGTTTGCATGCCTCCTTAGCTGCAAATCCTTGTTTAGTGTATGTGTTATGTGTCAATTCTAATTAGGTTGATCGCATGTTGCAAGTATTTTGCTACAACTTGTTGTCCCGAAATTGTAATCTTTGTTCCAGAAGTTTGAGTGAATAAAATCTTGAAGCTTGCTTTGCTGCCCTCGATATAAATATCTCAGATTTCCGTTTATTGTTTTATGTTAGAAGTGTGAGTAAATAAAATCTTGAAGCTTGCTTTGCTGCTCCTGAAATAAAAGTCTCATATTTCCGTAATACTTTTATGATCTCTTTTTCAGCTTGCCTAAAATGTATGTTGAAGAAAAGTTTGTTTAAATATCTTTGTCAGAAATCAAACTTGTCCATTTCTAAACTCTCTTGCTCTGCATTTACTTGAGAGGGTAGAAACGTTTTAAGCGTAGGTTAAGTTGTAGCTATCTAGTTTCATTAAAGGGAAAACCTCAGCCGCAACATCTAGTGTTCTGTAACCTTGTGTTCTCGCAACTGAACCAAAAAGTTAGGCAAAATTAAGTTTAGTTTACTTTCTTTATGCAACTCAGCAAAAGAGGGAGCTTCCCCTCCTAATTCGAAGAGTAGTTTACTGCACATAGCTGTCCGTTTCCAAAACGCATTCCAAAGGTGCGATTTGAAACACCAACACAATGTCACCGTTCCAACAAAGGATAAACCTCTAAACTGAAAGATGAACAATGATGATATTCAACCCCTTATATTTAATATTTTGTAATTTATCAAACTTCCTGTTAAATTCTTCAAACCCTAGCATTGAAGCTTTCCTGTAAATCTTTGATGCACAAGCACAATCCCTGCAAAGGAATTATCTACAAGCTGGCTTGGGAGATCTTTCACTCCTCTACCGAGGTATTCTTCCTGAGGGGTTTCGTCCTCAAAAAGTCTATGGCTTTCAACCAGCAAACCCATTGCTGAAGCTCTTCACCCATTTTCTTCAACACAAGAATGATATTCATAAATGAATAAAATGAGCTTCAAATGCCCTTTTATAATTCTCAATTTGCATTTGACTTTCATTTCATTTGATTTACTTTCATTTCCCACCTTTCATTCTTTTAATTTTGGTGCACGACTTTATAATATAAAGTATACTTTAAAAGTCGCTTATATCTCCCCTTTTAAAATGACACTTTAACTTGTATTATAAAGTATACTTTAAAATCACTTATATCCCTTTTATAATAAAGTCCCTTTTTTAAATATTTTAATAACACATAGTTAAATTATTTAATTTAACTATATTATTTAACGTTATCAATATTAAATGGATATGACCAAAAATAACCAATATAACTCCAGAATATAATTATGCCACCATGTCAGATATAGAAACTCTACCAGCTAACCATACCAGTGACTTACTATAAATAGTAAGTATGAGCAACACATCCGAGTGAATTACTAAAAATAGTAAGTGTGGGTCAAAGTGTCCAAAATGGCCTCCGGAAGGCACACCACAAATAAACTAGGACACTAAGCTGAAGAATACTGAAATAAGCACCAAAAAGGCCTACTGAAGAACCAAACATCTTCCTTGAAGGGGATCCCCTAAACACTTTGTTAGCCTACGAGGACCAGTTGGTAGACTAACCCCTACGCCTGACCACTGCCTAGGAAAAGGGGACATTACAACACCCCACCCTAGTTTTGTAAAATTACTCACTTTATGGTAATTATTATGATGAAACATGAGACTATAAAATCTTGAAAGCTAAATATTATGATGAATTTGTGCAATGTTATGCTACTGCATTTAAATGAATTATTGATGGATATTTGATGACATGATTATGATGAAATACAATGTGATGATTCTACTTTTAAACAAATTGTTGATGAAAATGCAGCGATATGATCAAGATGCAACGATTTCCAACTAACTACTCATTTGTTTCTTGAATGAGAATGCAGGAACTATCTAAACGCCCTCCAAAGAGAGAGAGGGGGGGGGAGTATCACCCAAGAGAAGGGTAAAGTTACGAATCCTCTGGCAATGTCATCTCAACTTAGCATTGGTCAAGTGTTTCACTTCGCAAACTCTTGAGAGTGTCTAGGTTTGTCAGTAGCGTGTTTGAAGATAAGTCAAACCTGAGGTTGTTGAATCGTGTTCTTTTTGTTATGCTTGGTTGTGGCAATTTAGGGTTTTAATAACTTTTCTTGTTTATATATATATAAGAATATATATATATGTGTGTGTGTGTGTGCAAAGGAAACACATATGTACACATATGTATACATATATGTATATATGCTTATATGGATGCATATTTACATACGTATACGAAGGTATGCATCGATGTATGTACATATATGTTCACGTAAGTATATATAAATATATATATATACATGTGTATTTGATGAAAGGAAATAACAAATACATATGTATAACCATATATATATAAAGCATTGTATTATATACGTTGTTATTTGATGTTATTGATATTAATCAACAAGCCAAGAAAACATGGTAAGGTTGATCTCATTGGCTATATATGAATTCATTTTATATGGCGGATACACCAATATAACAACGTGACTTTTGTCAACGTCAAAAATGCATGAAAACGATATTATTGTTTTATCTTTAAATGCATTAAACTTATATTCTTCATTGTTATTTGTATCTGTTGTTTAGCCAAGGAACTTGTTTTAGCTCGGCTCTATTATAGAGGAGCACGTTTGCACTTGAAGCTGAGTTTTATTTGTTTAAAGAATGCCAATGCAAAGCCTTGTAAGGCCACAGGAATAAAGCCATGCAGGTGGCAGGAAACTATTGTTTGCAACTCAATTTTCTTGAAAGCTCTATCGTGGTTTTTGCCACATAGGCTTAGCTTTGTCAGCCGCTTCATTAAATGTTTCTATAACTATTTCTTGCTTTAGCCAAGTCGTAATAATCTTGGGATGAATATATTGCAATATATTTGGCAACCGAATGAGTAACTGTTTTCTCTTGCCTTGGGTGGTGGAGGATAAGAAAACGAGGTAGCATTATCTTGGCGGGGGGATTTAGTGCTAAAACTGAAAGTAAATTCAGTTATCTATATCTATCGGTCAAAAATTTGAGGGAAAAGTGCATATTAGTAAAGATTTAGGGTGTCAATATAAAAGGGCCTGTCAACCGTGAGAAAGGGTATCATTATTCTGCGTTTCATTTTTCCTGTGGCAGAGATAAAATAGAGTTTTAGACATTTCTTGTGCATGGAGTAGGAACAGCAAGCTGATAAGGGAGAGGGTGTTAACTTAGAAGGAGATTCTTATTACTTACTCCATGGTATTTTCTTATTTAATGCAATAATACAACAAGGAACAACTGCACGACTTAACCAAAATTTATACCCAGAATTCATGTAATATTAAACCTCGATTAATGTTGATGATCAAAGATTATCAATGCAATAGCTGATTATTTATTCCAATATTTTTATAACAGCAGATCAGCTAACAACTCAATTGTATAATATATTTATTGCAGCAAACACATACTCACAATAGAACCGTATAGTAGTATAGAGGAAGGCTTGATTATAGCTAAGGGGTGCAGCGGCCAGGAAGTTGCAATCCAATCCCAAAGTGGTACGGGGGCTGTAGGTGGTAGACCTAGGCTAAATACAATGGCAGCAACCAAATTCAGTAGCAAAGCTTATGGTAAATAACTTGGATTCCTTCACAAATGTCTGCAAACCCTCATACATCAACAGCAATATTTGAAACATTTGTGAAGTTAGCAGCTGTATGATGGTAAAACTACTGGAAATATTATATTTAGCAGATCCAATAGCTGAAAATCCTCATGAACAACAACAATACTGAAAACCTCTTCAAAATCAACAACCCTACAGCTATACAGCAGAAATAGGAGTGGGTAATGCCTAGAACTATTAATTACAACAAACCCAAATGGGGGGCAACCATGAAATGATGTGCAACAACAATAATGATGTAAAATCAGCGATCAAAGTGTTGGCAATCCTTTCGCAAACAACAAATGATGATTTCAATTAGAATTGCTTGCAAATTATCAATCGATCGAACAAAAATTTCAATCGATCTTCAACAAATCAGCATAATTATGATCCCCACATGGAATCACCTATCATGGATAAGAGGGTTTTCATCCTCAAATTCAAATATGGAAACCAGGCAGGTTTTCATCCATCATATCTCCCACCCCAAGAGTTTTTGTTCCCGAATGATTCAATCTCCAAAATGGAAGGAATAAGGAAATGACAAAATAGGACGGTTTTCTTTGAGTAAATGAGTATCTTTTGCAGTTTCCTTTTGGGCCCTCTATTTGAATTTACATTTCCCTTTTAAATTACATATTGAAATTACTTTTTCCTCCAAGTGTTTAAAAACGAGTTTAAATAAAATATTACATAGGCCCTATGATAATATTTGAGTTATCCTTTTGATAATAAAGTGATTGGGCTTAATCAAAAATATTATTATTAAATTGTTTGACTTATTTTAGCCCTTAGCCTAGAGAAAATTAAAATAGGCTATGGGTCCGTAATTAATTCAAGTTCTAAAATAGGGACATAACACCAGCCATGTAGTTCATCTATTTGCAAGCATGCTTGGAGTGTTTTTTTACACATTCCAAGAAACACATCCATCTAATGCAACAACAAATGAATGACTTGGTGTTTTTTCACCACAACTTTAGCCTGAAGCTAAAAAAAGCTCAAGGTTATAGTTTTGAAATACTTGCAATCATAATTATAAATTGTAATCATTGTTTTTCTTTCAGTTTCAAGGTACCATTAAACAATATCAACCAATTGACCTCAACGAAATTGGTCCAAAATATGAGTGGATTGCAAATGTTGTCCTTCAATCTGATGATTTTGATATCCCAATAGAGGCATACCTTCATAGTGATCTGGTTGAATCACTTACGAGAGTCTTGTTGACGTGTGTTTTATGACCACACCAACACAGAATAAAATGTCCAACGGTCACTCTATTCTCTTTTGATCAAAGTATTTCGCATGCTAAGATTGCGTGAAAGATCATGCGTTCAACTCCAAGGTTCCTTATATTGCGAATAGACTCAGTTGGTTGATGTGAATATGCTGGGTATTCCAAGGGGACTTACATAGTTGTTCAACTTCTTGAAGCGGATGAAAGATTTGACTGTGATGCTCTAATATCTAAACTAACCAAGAAAATACTGAATTTAAAGGGAATAGAGATAGGAAGTCTACAATCTATTTCTAAAGGGTGGAATGTGAGGACTGACTTCGACAATCTTCAAACCAAACTTTGTTTCGCATCCCCCTTCGGACAACTCCGACAAAGTTGGTGCAATCTTCAAAGGATGAGTAAGATATTCAAATTATGACTCAACATGCACACCCCATCACAATGATGTAAGTGAACACACGAATCACAACCGAAGTTAGGTACCGATATTCCAGTTGACCACGCAGGGCGGACTTACCATCAGCAAGCCCGCTAGTGGTATGGATAAAGGAAGACTTGTCCAAACCAAACGCCACACTCCAAAATTAACGACGACTTGCATAAAATAAAGTCTACTCTACTCTATCTACTTGAATTGGAAAGACGAACAAGCCTTGCTAGCTACTCACAATAAAAGATAGAACCACCAAGCAATGATAAACCTTTGTATTATGAGAGTTTTCCACAACAACTTCTTACAAAACTTTCAAAGGGAAAGCTTTCTTTCCTTTTCAAACTAAGCTAGCTTCTAAGCTATGCTGCTTCTAAGCTCTATCTCCTAGCTATCTCTCTGATTCCTTAATCTAATCTAACCTATTACAAATGAGGGGGGATGCCCCTTTTATAGTTGGCCCAGTCCAACGGACGGCTTAGATTGAATTACAATAAAGGGCTCAGATCGAGCCACATATGCCCTAATTAGGGTTTCCGCCCTAAAAACCGCCACAGAGAGGAGTGGGGCAATAAATGCACAAAAGATTCTCCACTCCCCACTACGAGCAATTAATGCCCACTATCTTCCTCTAGAAGATTCTCGTCCAGAAACGCGTTCCCACCGTTTTTCTCTGCCAACTCTGTTGCGTTAGGAGGCAACAACACTTAGTTCAAATCCTCCTTGCAAAAAGTTCTTCTTCCTTAAGTCCTCCTGTTGCTTTCATTCCCGGATGCATTTCTCTCTTGTATCTTTCACGTTCCTTCAGCTCACTACCTTGGGCGTATTTAGCCCCCTTTTGCACCACATTCCCGATGCCTTAGACAAATCTTCAATGCCATTTCCCTTCTTCAAAGTTGTAATGTTGTCCAGCTTCATCACCTCAAGTCCCCATGCTCTGGCTCTGGTGTTCATCCTACAAAACAAAAAGAAGAGCATCAGAACATTTATAATATAAATTCACTTTACTTACCCAATTCCCACTTTCTGACTTTCAAGGTCTGCTTGACCTCTAGATCTGATAAAATTCATCACTTTCCTAGCAAACTTTCATCATGGGCACATGGTGTGTTGGGGCGCATGCCATTTTGTCGTTTTCATCCTCCTGCCTTAGCAATTTCATTCACTTGCCTTGTCCACCTTCCTTTAGGAGCTTGATGACTTGGATAAAATTCCACTCATCTTGAGCTTGAATGCATTTGACCCACTCTGCTTTCCTTTTCCATGCCTTAGAAAATTTATCCATCTGAGCCTTAGGAAATTTGTTAAATGGGTGCCAGGCCAAAATCTTTGTCGAAACAACACGAGCAAGGTGTGGAAGAATTTTAAATCATCTCCCAGTGGGAAATGTCCAATACCCAGAAGAAAATTCCCCTCAGAAATCATAATTTCCACGTGTATCCAAACAAAGGGGTAAGTTTAATTTTTATTATTTTTTTTGAAAAATAATAAAATTTGCTAAGGTTGATTCCATTTTATTTTGGGCGCACTTCATACCTGCAGTCTTTATTTTTTTTATGCCTCTGCGTTTTTCCCTAACTCCTTGAAGAATTTCCCCCTCCTGTTCATGGGCATATTTCACCTTGCCCTTGGAAATTTTAGCATCACCCCCTAGGCGTCCTTCACACTTTCACCCTTGAAAATGCCTTAGAAAAATTTAAATTCCTTGACTCTACCTTGGGCGCATTTGAGGTCTTCCACTTCTATTTTCTAACTTAGAAATTCCTCTCAAGTCTTCCTCCCCTAAGGGCGTATTTTAGATGGGGAGATTTTATTTATGACTTCACTTAGAATTATTTTATCATCCTTTCTCTTGCTGGGCGCATTTCACCTAGGCTGGAGGAAATTTTATTGCCTTGACCCTCTCTTGCCATGTCCTCCTTGTAGCTTTGTAAGTTGGGCGTATTTTATACACGCTACCTTTATTTTCCTCATACTTCGAAAATTTATTCAACTCATAACCCTTGTTGGGCGCACTTCAGCCTTCCAGCCTCTACCTTCAATGCCTTGGATATTTACCTTTCACCCTCCTTGCAGCCTTGGGCGCATTTCAGCTAGTGAGGTTTCATTTCCCATATTTAGACATTTTTTAATTTTTTTTGCTCAAGCCCCTTTATCTTGGGCGCATTTTAGGTGTAATACTGCAATTTTATAACTTAGAAATATTTCAAATACCTCAACTCACCTCGGGCACATTTCACCCTTGCTGTTTTTATTTTGTGCTTTAGAAACTTTCAGCCACCCTTCCTATCTCTTCGGCTTGGGCGCATTTAGCACCTTCAACCTTCATTCTCAATGCCTTAGGCTTTTTATCTTCTACTTCAACTTGGGCGCCTTTTAGGGGACCTACTTTTATTTCCCACACTTAGAAATGTTTTGAGTGGCTCTCACCTCAAGGGCGCATTTCTACCCTTGAGCTTCCATGTGATGCCTTAGAGAAAATTCTTTATACACCTCCTCTCAGCCTTGGGCGCATTTTACCCTTGCTGCTTTTATTTTCAACACTTAAACATATTTCTTGATGCCACCCTCTTCCTTGGGCGCATATGACCCCTTGTACTTCCATTTCCATTGCCTTAGAAACTTTTTCATCATATACCCTTTGTTGGGCGCATTTGAGAGGTGGAGGATTAACTTTGTTTATGCCTTAGAAACCTTCAGCCACCCTTCTCCCTTGAGGGCGCATTTTGCATGTGCTACTTCTATTTGTGTGCCTTAGAAACTTTTTGAAGTGGATTTCCTAAGGTGGGCGCATTTGAGGGTAGAAGCTTTTGTTTCACCATACTTAGAAATTTTTTCATCTCCACCTCATTCAAGGGCACATTTAGAGGGGTAAGCTTCTATTTTGTAACTTCGAAAGTCTTCTAGCCACCCACTCATCTTGAGGGCGCACTCAAGGGGGTGAACTTCCATTTTCTTTTTTCTGCTTAACACATTTTCCAACTCATCCTCGTGGAGCTTGGGCGCATTTGAAGGTGTCTTCTTCCAATTTAACTTGCATGCCTTAGAATTTTCACCTGAAGTGTTGAGGAGACTTCTGGAGGTGGCTCTCGAATACTTAGCCAATTTTTTAGCCTGCTTGCCCTCATTTTCTATTTTTAGTAAATTCTGGAGGTATGTGCCTCTTCATGGCTTTTCACTTGTTCTGAACCTAGGGTCGACATGATATACTTCTTGTGGCCTTGCTACCCAATTTATACTTGTTGCCCGAGCTTATCTGCTATTTTTAGCTCCCATGCTATTTTTAGCAAACCCTAAAATTCATAGACCTCTGCAGCTCTGATTGACCTGAAATTTGTTAGGCGTTATCCTCATTGCTTGGTGAACCTGTTTACATCTGCCCCTCGTGCTGACCTGCTATTTATAGCCATGTTCCGGAGACAACTTACTATAAATAGTAAGTGCTCGGATTGCGCCCAAATTTCACCAGTAGATTGCCTGAAGGATGTTGATCGCAGTGGGATACCTTCGTTTTCGAAGATTCTAGCTTTTTACCCTACTTTTTAGGCACCGAAGTAGGAAACCCTAATCTGACTTGCATGTGGCTCAAATGACCTTTGTTTGACCTAATTTTCGTTGCCTGTTGCTTTGCTCGTGAAACTGAAGTGTCGGGGAGCTGCCGAAGTGAAACTGTTATTTATAGTAAGTGTCCAGAAAGTGGTCAATCTGATGTCGGATGAATTTGCATGTCACAGTGCCCATGGGATCTCAAAAAACCTAGAAAATTGGTCAACATGCGAGCACTGGCTAAAAATAGTAAGTCCCTGAAAATTGATCCATTCTGTTTGCATTTCACACCACTGCGAAGCTCTCGCAAAACCCATAAGGAATGTCCGGACATGCGTTGAAAAACTCTGCATGCAAACCCTAAAAATAGCCTCGGAAGGCTGTACCGTTGGAAGTCACCATCTTGATTTGCATGTTATACCATCGCGAAGGTCTCGAGAAACCCAGAAACATTCCCCAATCAGGTATTGGAGAATCATGCATTTAAACCTTAAAAATAGCCTCTGAAGGCTGAACTACTAAAAATAGCCAGTTGTCTGAATCTGCTCAAATTTCATGTGTAGGTGCTTTGAATGTGCTGAAGTAGTTAGAATCCCGAAATCCAACTTGATTTGATCTCAATCCAGCCTGAAGAACAAAACCCTAATTTCATAGGCTTAGCCAAAATTTCCAAATTAGGTCAAATATGGAGATGTCCTCGGAAGGACAGAAAGATCAAAAGATCAGAGAGACGCAAAACTACCCAAAACCAAAGCCAAAAGACCAAAATGGAGCAAAATTTAGGGGGTCCCCATTTGAATGGGGCGATGTGTGAAAAGGTCACAACAAGTCTCTAACCCGAGAGCTTCATCATCAATCCTTGCAACCCTCTAGTATAGCTATCTTTGTAGCAATAGTCATTGGCTACGTCTAGTTTTTTGGAACTTTGTACTTAGTTTGTAGATTGACTTTGTATAGAGTAAATTGTAATTGAAATTTTGAAATTTATTAGCATCTAGTTATTACTTATGCACTAGGTAATATACATTGTGCAATGCAATGTAATCAATGATATGGACATAAATGACAAAAATCTATATTCCACAATTCATGGGCTAGACTCTCAATTTTATTTGATCTCTATATCTCTATGCAATTGAAGTGCCTTCCAAATTAAAATAACAGCAAGTTTTTCTCTCTTTTTTTCGTTCTCTTAAATAAAATCTGAAAATCCAAATTTCTCCTAATTAAATCCCAATCTTTTTTAAAAATCTTAATATTTTGGTTTACCAATTTTTTTCCCAAAACATTTTTGCTACTATGACTCGTACAACCTTAAAGTGAGTGGGAAACAATAAATACAGTCCATAATTCCCTAGGACAGTCATAAATATGCTAGTAATTACCAAAACCAAAGCAATAAGAAACATAAGAACATAAGCTAGACACTTGACACTGACTATGACACAAGATATGGTCTAGTGAAACCCAAAAAGAGGGAAAAATCCAGCTTGAATGAGTAAATGTTGATGTTATAGCAGCTATGGTCTGCACTTCATTGCACGAATTCCAAGAAGAAAGAGCAAATTAAATGTATAGCCATTCGGCTATTTAATTTATATCAAACAATAAATATAAGAGAATAAAGGGCCGACCTTATTGATTCGCATTTATCTATTATTGTTTGGGCCGACCTCATTTGTATTTTATCTTTTATTATGTTTCTCTAAAGAGGCCGACCTAAGTGAAGAGGCGCCTTGTGTTGTATAAGTACAAGGTCATTTTGTCATTGTGAGACATTCAATTTCAAGCAAGTTCGCATTATTCTTCAAGAGCAGAATTCGCACTTCTTAGCAGCAGTCCGATTTCAAGGAAGAATATATTCATTTGTATCTTGTGCATCTAGGAGAGGTGTGACCTCATTACATTCATTATTGGCCATTGCTGGGCCTGAGTTGTAAGCAGATTTCTGCCATTGTTCTATATTATAGAAGAGATTCATTTGCTGGGTTTTTCTCCCTCAAGAGGAGGGTTTTCCCAGGGTATCTTTGTGTGTTCATTGTCTTATGTGTTGCAATTCTTTTAAGTGCTTTCATTATTCAATCTGATCTAAGAAACACTAACAGTAAACACTTCCAAATCACTATAACCAGTTAACTACAATCAATATGGACGAATGTTAGTCTAAATCTAACCTTTACAACTAGTCAACAAGTGACAAGGATTAATCCATCCATCCACAAGCTGCTCCATCTCAAGCCCTGATCCAACAAAGGCTAAAACTGCATAATTCATCTTCCAATGAAAGGTAAACAAGAGTACCAACTCCCAAAATGGCTTGCAAAACTCCCAATGTAGATGCTTGAACCTCCCATGTAACAAACAGTAAAAACCTTGACCAATGGAAGTTCCAACGGAACCATAAGTTTTTCCATTTCCGTACCATGTCTGACCACCCCCTATTCATCGATTTCAACATTACAGTTTGCTGAGGAAGATCAGTATTCGTAGGTGTAATATGTACCCCAGATTTTTTCTTTTGAAGTTTATATCCAGACCAAGTTTCACCATAAGACCCAACAGTAACCAATCTTAAACATACTTACAGATGATAAACAATGGGAAATACGATGACATATCATTCATAAATTGTCATATGATATAGTCTCAAATTGCACATGTAACAAGGATGTTCACTTTCCATTTAACAGGACATATACATAATATATCCAAGCATGAATTAGCAAATATCTATCTCAAAATAACAGAGATTACAGAGAGTTGCTGACTGTACAAGGTTGTTAACAGAGCACCTGTGATTTCACTCCGTCTGAGGCATTACAAAACAGCTTCCTTGCATTTGACAGGTTACTAAAGAGTATTGTTAACCACCCAGTATTGTAATGTGAACTTCAACAGTGCTGATAATGTTTGAAAACTGCTGCTGCACCCTTAAGAATGACTGAAACTGTGACTGTCAACATTGAATCATTGGAACCCAATTGCATTGCTCTCACACCAGACTGAGGCACCAATAACTCAGTGAATATAAACTCTTCCCAAGACACCAGCAGACCTCTACAGGCCTCCAAAAACCAGGAATCTCCAGATTAGCAGACCTGTTATATAAGTCATGCCCTCTTAAACTGGCACTAGTCAAGACACAGGCGATTTGCTTGAATAAATCACTTAAATTTCTTAATGACCCTTTTAATGTGTAAGGCTGCTGCTGAGTGAAACTCAGTCCTGGGCATTGCTAAACAGATTAATTTCAGACCCCTCAATTGCCTATAAACTTAGTTTTCAGTCAAACAAGGGTCTCATACCTGTATGGCCTGAATCTGGACAAAATGCTTAAGGAAATTCAAAGCTAGCATATTAACTGGTTGCATCAACAAAGATCAGGGCGCCCAGCCAAGACAATTCTAAATATCCAATACCCACAATCCTCCAGCCTATCATTCAACCTGGGCGAACATTATTGTAGGGCACAGCCTCATAGGGCAATGGTACGGCCAGGGATAGGAAGGCCAAAAACAACCACCGAAGTAACACTTCAAAAGGGCATCAAATTATATCACCAAACAATCCAAAAAGAAACACTTCAAAATACCTCATATAACTTCATATTTGAAAACTAGAATGATCAAACTCGTGAAAAGTGAAAATCAATGGTGATTCCTAATGTAGAATCACTCCCTCTAGCTAGGGTGGATCTCTCACCACCGAAACCAACACTAAAGATGAGGGTTTTGGTCCTCAACCAGCTGCAATGATAAACTGGAAACAATCCAGCAGAGTTTCCTTAAGTTGTCAGATCTTCCAATGCAAATGAGAGCTCAAACTCATATTTATAAAATGAGGGAAAAATTAGGGCAACTTGCATTTGAATTTGAATATATTTCCCTCTCATTTCACATTATGAAATGACATGAAATTACCCCAAGAGGGGCGTCCAACTTTTTGCCTCCAAAATTCCACTTTTGATTTTTAATTTAAAATTGACATTAAGCCCAAAGTAGGCATCTCACCTTATGAGGCATAACATTAGCCTTTAAAAATGATAAATAAACCTCTTTTCTAGGCGTCCACTTGAAATACAATGGACCCTCTTCTAAAAAAACATTGCGCAACTAGGCCAAGGGGTCCTTTTTATAACCCAAGCTTATATCCTCTTTTTATTAAAAAGCAACTTTAATATTTTAGTGACGTATTAATCAATAATAATTTTGACCATGGAGAAAACTCACCCCTTGCCAAGAATGGAAACTCTACACTATAATGACGCTAGGACCAATTACCGAAAATAGACTTACTATAAATATCAACTACTAAAAATAGTAAGTACTCCCAAATATCAAAGTGGCACAAAACATTAAAGCTCACGAGACAACTGCCACACACTACCCAAATAGGAAACCCTACATTGCATTGTCGCCAAGACTAGTTACTAAAAATAGCACTTACTAAAAATAGTAAGTGGGTCAAAACTCCAACTGGCCAAAATTGAGGACACCGAAAAAATAAAAGACATTACAGTAGGGGCAGATCAATGTTCACTGGGGCATATCAGACATTCAAGACATTTTTCTCTATGCTGAGGGGCAAACCTGCAATTATTAAAGGAAAAATGCATTGCTAAAATTGGATCCAAAATTGTCTTCATCCCAGGATGCCCTGGATTACCCTTAACCTTCAACAACCCTATAGACATCCTCTCAATACATCAAACTGACAGAATGACTTTCCCACATGGAATTATGTCTTAATTGGATTCTTTGACTGTAGAAACCAACCTCTCAATCATGAACAAGATCCAATTTTCAGATCAGCCCCCCTAACTGCAACCACTTGCCAATTATTACATTTATCACCCTTAATTCAAAATTAATTTAACACTAGTGCACTTTCTTTCATCTTCAATTATACAGCCATAAGGTGTATGCATGTATATGCTCACATCCTACATTAACAAATGGCAGTTTGCAGTTAAAATACAATCTATAGGACTTGCCTGAAAGAAATCTCCTTTTGCTAAGAGGAAGTAGTCTTTGAGTGCTTTCAAGTGACCATTTAAGTCAGCATGTACAACAACAAGCTACAAACAACCAGCAGAAGAAACCAAACTATTAAACATCCCAATCAATATTAAAAGATAATCATTGTAAAAAATGTCTAATTGAAACTTTTCACATTTCTGTTTTGTCAAACCTGCCAAAGATGTGCAGCTGCAATAGTTCGAATAGAATCAATAGCATATTCAAATGAGCGCTTGTGGAATTCAGGCAAATCCTGCATATACATCAGTAAATAAAAAGTTAAAGAAAAAAAAAGTTATTGCATTTACAAATTGAAACGAAATGGAAAATTTACATCTGACACTAAGAAATGACCACAAAAGTGATATTTCAAATGCAAATATATAAACAATATATTTTTAAAAGCAATTCACAGAAGAGTGAAATTATCTCATAACTTTGATCATATGAACTGCTCACTCAAATCAATCATATACTATCAATTTCCAAATCTATTATCATATTGAGATTTTGAAATAACCCGCAATCGTTTTAACTGACCAGTGTCATCTTGTGACAAAATTTACCTTCAACTCTTGGAGCATTGCAGCAATTTTATCAGCTTCAGATTGTGGAAGAAGTTTGGCATCATGCAAAGGCTTCACTGCCAATAAAGAATCCTTTTGTAAAGAAAAACCTCCTGTTGTTGCAGACATTTTGCTTGAAGTCTTTGAGCCCTGTTGATGAGACCCCAAATCCTGGCTTCGAAACGATGGGCTTGGATTGCGCAGAACTCTAATTGCCTTTCCTACAAAAAGGATGGACTCCGCAACTTGCATTTGAATGTAATCGGGTTTCATCTCCTGAACAACATCAAACAAATAGTAGTTGGAGATGGATGAAAACTTAATATGGGTTGACTGCAAATGAATGAAAGTAGTACTCAATTAGCCAATGGTAAATTCTCAATAGCTCAGAGAAAATCTTCCTAGAAGTGAGATGTTGAAAACCTACAAACTATATAAGGCACTATCAAATTTTCCATAAATCCTTGCTAAAAAGGGCATAATACAAATTTCATGCAATAACTCATGTTATAGGCCAGAAATATAATGTCTGCAAATTTTCCTAATAAACAAGGCAATTGCAAAAACATTGAAACAATTAAACCTCCACAAAAATCTAGTTTAAGCTAAAGTTGAGATAACCCCCACTGGACATTTTGACAGTTTCAGTTATTCTAATTGAATATATAAGGAAACCAACTAAAGGAAAAAGATCACAATCTCTCTGCTCTGTACTTAATGTTTTCAAATTATTGGCCAGAAAAAGGTGCAGAGCTAACTTCAGGCATCTAGCCATCTTATAATTATGTTGGTCTTCAAAAGACTTTGATCCCATAAGAGTGGAATTGGGATTGACATCGATGACTTTCCCTGGAAGGAGGAACCAATAAAAGTGACATGGTAAACAATAACTTTGTCATTGAAGTAGTTTTACTGTTTACATAATTCATAGATGATAGCATTCCAAGGAAAAGGACTCAAAATTCCTCTAGTAATGCCATAACCCTCACCAGTGGCCTTTCTTGGTAGCCAAAAGTAGTTTAGATAAGGTTTGACTATAAATAGAGGAAATGGTTTGTATTTTTAATTCTAAGAAATTATGGATTAAAAAAGAAGTGGCACCATGTTGATTATAATATTTAAAATAAAATGGTAACCGCATAACAAATTCATTTCAATTCTGACGTAACGTAAAAAGATATGCCTGAATAGGAGTAGATGATCATACCAAGTTAACATGAAACCCTGTATGCCAATCTGCCAAATGTACATCTTCAGTTGACTTATCAACAGCATCTGAATCCCCACCATGCTGTCTACAGTTGAAAAAGCATATGTACAATCATAACAAGGATGTACCAAAAAAGAAATACAACCCAAAATAGTACCTAGAGAATATCAGAAAAGTAGTTCAAGACCAAGTCGAGCATGCTTATGCACATGGCAAATCCATGAGAATTTCCAAAGAGATACCTTAAAATCAAAAGGACTAATATGCCTTAGTTGAAGCCTAAACCTTATATCAATAAAAAGAATGGTCTAAAAGAAACCATAAATACATATATGTTGAAATGAGAACCATTAAATTTACTATAAGTCACAAAAACCTTTACAAGAACAATCATCGTTATTTGAGTCCATTCTCATTTCAATTTATCACATTGGAAACTCATTCTTGTGAAATTTAGCATAAACAATGACATAAAAATTCTGTTATCAATCTTGAAAGGAAAATGTTAAGTTGCCACTCAATGCATACAATTGGCAGATAAAACAACAGTGATGTAGAAAAAAGCTAAGAAGATTCAGAAAGGAAATTCCATCACAAACATGAACAAGAAGAAAAGAATATATATAGAAAAGTAAGATAACAAGAAGAAAATGGTAATATTTGCAATTAACACAAGAAGCAAATCTGGAATCTGATAAAATAAAGTAACAGGAAGAAAATAGTAATATTTGCAACTAGCACAAAAAGCAAATGTGCAATCCAATATTTCCTTGCCATATCTCCAATATTCCCTTGACAAGCTGAATAAACATTTGAGTTTGCAAAAATTTCAAGAGTTTCAACAATTTCAAATAACATTGCAATTCGTAAGGAAATGTAAAGGTAAGATGATACATATGGACTTTGCAAGAAACTCTTCAATATGATTAAAAATTCCTGAAATCTATATAACAACCATATTTGGTTTTGATAAAGAAAATATACAAATTAATATTAAAAAAAGAGTCCACTTTACAAAAACACCAGGATAATACCAGCAGCCTAAAAGACTATGGATTTAGTAGCACAACTTAGCAAGACTTCTACCATATAGACTTAGAATGACCAGTTGAACTTAGCATTAAAATACATACATATAAACATGAGGAAAGAAAATAGTAAACAGCATAATAAAGTGAGCAAATTTCATCCAAGATTTCAATTGAACATGTATTGCCATTTCCAAACTTGAGTTTGAAGACCAATGCAACCATCAGTATTCCATGGCTAGCCTATATTGCCCTGATTCCTGCCACCTCCTTGGAAATTCCAGTCCTCAAATTGTGTCATACAAGCACTACCATTAGAATTCATAGTAAAGTAAGAGCTTTTGTTTGCAAAATTTTGCTGAAGACAATAAGATTGAAAAGCCTCCTCCCTCCTTGTTCAATCAGTAGCAAGAATTTTTTCAGTTACTTCATTGCAATTGAATCTATTACCTAGCATGGAGAGGCCATCTTCTTGTTACACAATTGATAATGACCTTCCAATTTGATTGCCTTAATGTTGCTGAAAAGTTATTTGAATAGATGCTGATGTTACACAATTGATAATGACCTTCCAATTTGATTGCCTTAATGTTGCTGAACAGCAAGTTGAATAGATGCTGATAGTTACTTTGCTGGACTATATAAGTTTAAAGGGCCTCAAGAATTCCATTGAGGAATCACTGATGTTAGCCATATCAATGGAGGAGTCTATTAAGCATCTCATATAAAATAGACCCCATGGGTCAGCTCACTCAGTCTCAGTTGTTGCTTTAGGCTGCCCAGTTCATGGTTCAACACCTGCTTGCAGCAATTTAAGTTGCAATGTGTGGTGATTACCAGTGGGGTCCACTACACATCACCCAAGAGGTTATAGGGGTGGCTCGCCTTGTCAAAGAGCTAAGCTCCAGGTTGCTGGGCTAACCTACCAATTCCTCTTGGTTTTTTAAAAAAAACCCTCGCATAAAGTAATAGAAATATGCAATATATTCAAAAAGATCAAACATTTAAGATAGGGCAATACCTTACATCAACTATTTTGAGGGGGCAACCCTCCTATACCACTATGAGGGGTAAAACCTCCTATAGAGCATAAACTCCAATTACAATATTCAATATTGATGATCTATACTTGATAAGCCCTTTCAATCAATAGAATCTTGCTAAAGAAAACTACTACTATCACATACATGTGGGATAAATACTTCTATATGAATTAATTAGTGAAATGACTTACAAAGCATATGGACCCACACTTTATTTATTTACCACCTAATACACGATAATATCATATCCCTAGTTACATTACATTCCCTCCCCTTAGCATGTTTTGTCCTCAAAACATGGGAAAAAATAACTAATAATTAACTACATAGTATGTGATAAAATATAAAAATCATAATAAAATAGCTCATTTAGATTACATAACATAATATGTTATTCCCAAAGCTTGAGGACAAAATTGAGCCTCATCTATGCATATTCTTCTACTGCTTCCTTTTCCTTTGCTTGGAGATGACTCTCCTAAACAAATAATCAAAATTATCCATTTCTTGATTAAGATGAAGAAAAAAACATTTGTGGAACACTGATACCAATGAAAGATCAAAGAAATCAGTTTTGAAACAAAATCCTCTCCCACATCATATTCATTGGTGAACACAAAAAAGGGGAGAATAATCAAACCTTGTCTTACAATAGTTTTCTTTAGCATGGATGGGAGACTCTTCAAAAAGAATCCCAAATAAATCATTCTCACCTAGTTGAAAAAAATCCTCACACCATTCTATGCAATTTTCCTCTGAATCTAGCAACGTATTTATTTCTTTTCCATATGCCCATTATACTTTAGAATGAAGATAAAATTGATCCCATGCATACTTAAATTCATAGAAAGAATCTTGAGTTTCATTTCTTGTTTCACTAAGTGCATTTAAGGCTTCTAAAGATTTAGATGGATCAAACTTAAGATTTGCCACCAAAACTAGGGTTTGAAAAAAAAATTCAAAAAACCCTCTTTTCTTCCACAAATCTGTAAAAGAAAATAATTTAGAAAAGTAGATTTAAATATTTATATCAACTTGCAAAATATAGAATGTTATTTCCTCACCCAACTTGCAAGATATTATCTTTTTTCCAAAAGTCACAAGTGACAAATTTTTGGCAAATTTATATCATTTGTTCAACTTCAAATCACCATATCTCCCTTGATATTGATTCAAATCTTTAACGTGACCACTTTTCAAAAAGATCTCAAAGTCCTCTTCCCGTTGAATCTAGATTCATCTTTTTGAATACTTGTGTGAGGCACATGACCCTCTACAATATATTTTTCTATAAATATAAAAAATTCTTCCTACTTTGTCCTAGAAAGAGCTTTGATACCAAATGTTTAAGGTGTAATGTCCCCTTTTCTTTGACCTTTCCAAATCTATGAGAAATCCAATATTCTTGGATAATTCTAGCTTTTCATACACTTTGGGATGTGCGGAAATGTAATTAAATAAATAACTTAAATTGTCTTAGAGTAACTTTATATTATTTTCCTCAAGGCAACTTATTTTATCATTCCCGGGTCTGCCTATAATTGAGTTACTTTCATGTATGTATATCAAACTGTAGAATCGAAGTATTTTGTTCCCTTTGAGCTGAAGCATTCTGAGTTAATATTTGTCGATACAATACAATGGAGTAATTTTCCAAATGGTTATTTATTGCTGAGCATTAAATCTGATATGCATTTCTGAGTTATATCGCTACCTATTTTGTTATTCTGGAAAGTATCTATGGAGGGGTTTAATGCTTGTTATCTGATGTAGTGACTGATTTATAAAATGGAAAACATTGCAATGTTGTGAATTGCTTATTTGCTGAGTTAATATATGCATTTGAAATCTGCCTAAGTCTGAAAGTGAAACAGTCCATTGAGTTTGCCAATTGGTTGACAAATTGCCACTAATGTCAAACTAAAAGAATCGAGGAAAAAATTGAAAAGGATTTGTTCCAACTGGGGTGGGACACTTCATGTTCTTAATTGTTAAATCTTGCATGGTTGTTATTGTTATTGATTAAGTTTTAATTTGGGAAAAGTTTGGTTATACTTATTCACCCTCTCCCACCACCTGCCCCACCCTGCCCCCATCAGTATAAGCGTGAGCTCATCAGGTACACCTCCTAGAAAAGGTACAACCTGCTCTTAATAACAAATATATGCTGCAATCCTTATCAAAATGGTACAGTTAGTTGCTTGACAGTCAATAATGCTTTACAACTAGTGATTGGTACCAATATAAAATCAAAACGGTTGACTAAAGTAATTTATTCCCTAGAAGACGTCAACTGAAAACGGGAACAGCAAAATGAAGTCAAAAAACTTGTCAGTCTTTGTCCTCTAGACTATATGACAAGTCCATATCAAATTATACATTTAGCGGAGTATTATATCAGCATAACCAAAATTTGGCATTCTATTAAAACTTGCAACCCAACGCAACAAAGAAAACAGCAGAAACAATATACTATTGGTGCCCAAATTGATGTACAGCATCCTCAAATACCATACTATAGACTTTGACTTCATTGAACCCTGTAATTATTCAGCTAACTTGGAATCATACAATAGTTTTAGGAAAGCTGTTTTGTCTTTACCCAGCAGCTCACGAGGCATCCAAATATGTGTTCCCTTTTCCACAAGTATGGAACAGCAAAATGAAGTCAAAAAACTTGTCAGTCTTTGTCCTCTAGACTATATGACAAGTCCATATCAAATTATACATTTAGCGGAGTATTATATCAGCATAACCAAAATTTGGCATTCTATTAAAACTTGCAACCCAACGCAACAAAGAAAACAGCAGAAACAATATACTATTGGTGCCCAAATTGATGTACAGCATCCTCAAATACCATACTATAGACTTTGACTTCATTGAACCCTGTAATTATTCAGCTAACTTGGAATCATACAATAGTTTTAGGAAAGCTGTTTTGTCTTTACCCAGCAGCTCACGAGGCATCCAAATATGTGTTCCCTTTTCCACAAGTATGGACAACCTCCCTTATTTAAAGCTGCGATCACCCATTCACAGGTACTGCCTCATGAAACTATGTATGGTGCACCCTCTACAAGCTGCAATATTACCTCACAATAGTACGGCTTACACAAGGTTTAAAACCTCCACAAAACATCTAATATTTGAGCAACTATAATATTAATTCATCTTCAATCAAAACTGAAACCATCAAACTAAAAGCAAACAACTGATTTCTAGAAATTCACCAACATCTAAAACACAAAGGCAATCCCTATGTGGAGCTGCACTGAAAAGATAGGAGGATTTTTGTCCTCAAAACCATCATACCAGAGGGTTTTTGTTCACTAGTGAAAAAAGAAGAACTCACATTCGTTCTAGAAAAGAAAATGAAATTGTTTGAATGACCAAGAAGTCCCTTTCTTGAGACAAAACCTTCTTTTTTAACTTTTCCCTCAAAGTTACAAAATAATAAAGTGTCTTTTATTACTCACTTTTAGGACCTTAAGCTTATCAACACTTTATACTTCACTTTTAACTACCTTTTTAAATAATTAAATATACGTAGTCTTTTTAAAATATAACAGAAAACTACTTTTTGACAACTTGAATTTAATTATTTCCATAGCTTTGAAAAAGGGGACATGACAAGTACAACTAAGGATGAATCAATTACAAATGCCCACAATTGTAGACAACAAAATTGCGCCTATAGGACAGGATCATACCAATTGGACTGAATCATGAACAGGATTTCATCCCAAGTCTCAAAAATATTTGTTCAATCCTACAGTCTATCTAGTATTTTGATATTGGGTCTGCATCTGGTGATATCAATCACAGCTCATCAGAGCAACAAGGTGCCTTGGAACAGCTAAGCATTTGTTACCCTTCTCATTTAGTTTCATGTGTATTATTTACATGTTTCAATCTCAACTATTTAATTAATTTGGGTTCTGATTTATTGTTTTTTTTTTATCATCTCATTAGATCACTAAATTAATCCATATGTGTGCTTTCTTCCACTACACTAATATATACATTATTTACGCCAAATGTACAAAATTAAATACAAAACACAGCCAATAATTGATAATCAATGTCAATCATCAAATGTTTAAGATAAATCAAAATGGTTTATGTAAGTGCAATTGCACATGGAAAATCAATACAAAACATGATGTTTCTCTTCATTGAGAGGATCAATATCACCAGCTACATTGAAAACCACAAGCAGCATCAATGCCACTCCCCCTAGCTGCACTAAACAAGTTTTGTGTGGCAGCCTTATGCCCCTCATCCTCAATCAAGATTTAAGGAAAATCTTTTGGTTGTAAAGCATTAATTTCTCTTTCAAACTACCAGAAAGAATATAGAGAAAGTGAACCATTATGTATCTATAGTATTCAGCAAGTGTGCTTGTGTGAGGCCTAGATTTCCATCATAAACATTCCACAATCATTTGACATCCATATCTTGAAGAACATGTAGGGAAATAGATGGGAGTTCTCTTGCTACTTCCTATACTTCAGGAAAAAATAAGGAAGACTGAAAATGTGCAGCATTTAGAAAGGCATTCCAAAGTAAAATAGGAGTGAAACAGGCGTATATATTCTAGCCTACTCTTCATTGGGCTATATAGTATGACAGAGACCTACATCAACACCAGTTGAGTTGCTGCCTATGTAATTCTATTAATGCTCAATGCAAGTGTTCTCCAAAATTCAAAGAGAAAAAATTGTATGGAGAAGAAAAAATGTAACCATGAGAAAGTTAGTGGCATTCCTTGCAACCCACAGATAAATCAACCATCCACAATTTATGCAATGTCAATGCTTACAAATGATCTTACAATTCTCTGAAGACTGAGATTTCCGAACACTGAATACAAACACTTATGCAGTGCACTTTGAAATGCTCTATATATAAATTTCATTTCTTTCTCTTGCTAAATTGCTTAAGCAGAACTAATGTTCTAATTTTTTTCCTCTTTTTTGCTTCTCTGATAAGAAGCTGATTTGGTCTTATTACAATTAGTTCCACAGAGATGGTAAAATAAAAATACATCCAACAAGACACATAAGAGTATCAACAACGATTTACCTGCTAAAAAACATTCATTTTAATTATGATTGATGATTTGGTCTTACTACAATTATGTTTGCACAGATTGTCAAACAAAGATGCATCTAATGAGTGTAGCAACAATATATTACCTGCTAATAAAAAATTCTCCATGTTGATTATGAATGATGATCTGGTCTTACTACAATTATGTTTGCACAGATTATAAAACAAAAATGTGTCTGATAGGAGTACCAAAAACGATTTACCTGCTTATAAAAAATTCTTCATGTTGATCTTGAAGAATACCGTAGACCATCCAAGCTGCCAGTTGTCGATACATAACCTGATGTCCATGCCAAAGAAGTCTGAAAACCAGTCTAATGTGTTAGTAATGCAGAAAAAGAACCAATATCCAAACTTGAAATAGCAATTTATTTTAATTAATTTTTTTCAAACTATATCTATAGCGTATTTACAGCAGGGAAAATAGCAATCCTTCTTTTACCAAAATTTTCCTCATAAGAGTTCTTTGTTGCTTAAAACAATTTTGGAGGTCTTCTAACACCCCTCTTGCTATTATAACTAGCTCTACTTTTGAACTCCATTGACCTACTTTGGTCACTCGGGAACATTAATGTTATTTTCTTATTCTTTTCATTTCTTTCCTTGAACACAAAATTCCAGCATTCTCAAAAAATGACTCTTGAAAGTTCAGTATGAATAGTCGGATGCATTCAAAGGGTCTTCTCAACTCCCCAACATAGGAGATGAGCATTATGTCATGCACAAGAGAAAATCTAACATGTGTGTGTGAGACAAAGATTCCAAATATAAGATTCATGGATTTCGTAGATACATAGTTTCCAACATATTGATTAAGAAAATGCCAAGTTACAGACCATATTCAAGAATCATGTGCAGTTGTAGCAATAGGGAGAATACAGAATCATAAATCATCATATCACCAGCATAGTTCTCATCCATCACTCTTCAAGTTCCATAAACTCATAACCTTCTATTTTTTACTCTAAGTTAGTTTGATAATGTAATGTCCCACCCCAATTGGAACAAATCACTTTCCGACTATCTCAGTTTGACTTATGGAACATTTGTCAAACTATTTGCATTCTTGATTTCATGCATTTCAGACTTTCTTTTCACAATACAGTACTCATTAAAACTCAATGAATTTAGATCTTATTTTCTCATTGCTAATACCAAGTAATTCTGGAATTAATAGTAGAGATACAATACTGATTTTCTGAGTTCACAATTCTGAAAATGAATATTATTCAATAGCATACATAATGAGCAATGATTAACTCAGACCTGTTTTCAATCAGCAATTTCCAACTCACAGTTTGGACAACAATAACCAATGAGATTGTATTCTGGGAGTTGTGACAGCTCCTTTGCAATCCCATGTTCAGCTTGGAAGACACCATGACTCAACTAAACTCCACGATCAGCTTTTCTGCCCAGCCTTAATGTCATACACCCATTCAATGAGGATGTCATACTCTCCAAACTTAGTCATTTTTGAGCATTTTCCTCCTTCAAACTTGAAACCTCATGTTATGCCCTCCGTTTGATCTGAAATTGCAGGTGATTGAAAGATCTGATGATCAGGCTGAGATATACATCGGATAGCTGGCAGAATTCTGAACAATCTGAGCATATTTGCAAACCCTAACTGCTGAGTTTGAGCCTCCAAAACCCTAGGCACCCCTGGCTAGTTGGGGCGCCCAAGAATCCCAAAGATAGTTTATCTTCTAATATTTTCATGATTTGCAGTTTGGTACTTTGCCAAGACTTCTCCGTTCAATCTCAAATTCTAGTTGACTGATCGATCTAATGACTATGCTGATGCATTCACTGCGGAGCCTACTAAATTCTAAGCAACATTGTCTGGTAACACAAACCCTTATTCCATCAACTGGTGCCTTGAAAGAACAGGCGCCCCTGGCTACCTGGGGCACCTTTACTGGCATGTGTTAGTTTCTATTTTGCAAATTTCAACTTTTCCCTTCATTCCTCACGTTTGTCGTTGCCTTAACTGTTGGAGACTGAAAAAATTCTAAGGCATGAGTATCTAGGCACCTAGACTCTCCAATGTTAGCCAAATTTTCACATTTTTTAAGATTTTCTAGCCTCCTTCCTTCGTTCTTCATTCCTCGATCATCTGTTGCAGCTTCTTGATTTGTGCAATGTTTAATACCTTGAATCTAACACCTGGCAGTTGAGCAACCTCCATTAATGACCTTGGAGCTCTTGAAAAGCTTTTGAAAAAGCAGAAATGACCCACCAGAGAAAAATTGATCTTTTGACGATTCTGACTAGACCAACCTGATGAGGAAGTATTTTCAACCAATCAAAATCAGTTTGAACCCCTGGAGTTAGACTTTCTATTTTTAAATTTTTTCTATTTTTAGAAAATTTTGCCAGCATCCATTTGAGAAGAAACCCTGAAAAAAGTTCTATTTTTGGAAGGTTCTAAAAATAGAAATTTTCCTAAAATTTAGGGCCGAAAAACTGACATATGGGTTTTGTAGACAAGATTTCCCTAAGCAAACCCAGGATCCTCAAATTTTGAAAATTTTGAATTTTTGAGCACTATGCAAGACATGAAAATTCCCAATTTTGACCTTTTTTGACAATTTTAACAAGACTTTTGACCATTTCTTCAAAATGCCTAAGTGTAGCAAAAATTTTAATTTGGGGTACAACAGCCTTCTCTTCTGAATGCTCTACGACATGAGCCTTCTACTGAGGCCTTCCTTGGTTGGATTTTTGCTCAGCCAACCTCTTTCTGCAGTGCTTCTTCATATGACCCAGCCTACCACAATAATGACACATGATGTTTTTCAAATTCTTTGTTGCATCCTCGTTGTGACCTTGTCCTTTCTTGTGTGACCATTTGCCCATGCCTTTGTCGTTGGTTGCAAATGATTGTTCCACACTCATTATTTCACTGCTGCTACCAAACTGTTTCTTCCATCTATCTTGTTGTAAGAGCTTATTGCATAGCTCTTCAAACTTCAGGTCAGCATCCATAGCAGTGATATTGAGCATCTCAATGAAATGCTCATAAACACGTGGTAAGCTTTTCAATGTGATTACGACCATTTCCTCTTCTTCCATTTTTTGACCAATGGCTAACAACTAATCCTTGATGTCCCTGATCTTGAGTAAATGCTCCTGCAAGGACATTTTCTCATCCATTGTGATTGAAAAAAGCATATTCTTCAGAAAGAAGGCCCTACTTTTATCTGAAGTTTCATGAAGGTCACGCAGATGCTTCCAAATCTCAGCCGAAGTCGTCCCTGTTTGGACTTCAGGAAGCATGGCATCGGTCATAAATAATTTGATCAACATGACTGATTCTCTATCACATTCATCAAACTTGTCTAGGTCTTTACCCGCAATTGTTGGTTGGGTGGCAATACCAAGGACGATCTTTTTGAGGCATCAATACTCAAAGATTGTCCGCGTGCACTTCCAGGAGTTGTAATTCACGCCAATAAAACACTGACTGCCTCCCAACATGATGTTGGGGAATGAAGCCATCCCTCCCACAATTCAAATTCATGGAAAACGAAGAAGCTTGTTGCTGTTAGAAAAACCACTAAAATTTTTGGGAAAAAATTTGCAAAACCCAAGCACAAAAGTAAAGAACCCATGATTTTATAAAAAAAATCAACAAAAATTCTAGAAAAATGTGCAAAAATTTTAGAAAAATTTGCAAAAAGATTCTAAAAAAATCTACAAAAGATTCCGAAAAATATCTGCAAAAAAATTCAGAAAAAATCTGCAAAAAATTCCGGAAAAAATCTGCAAAAAAATTCTGGAAAAAATCTGCATAAATTTTGGAAAAAATACATTTTTTCTATAAAATATCATCAAAAATAGGTCTGAAAACCCTGTGTGATTTTTCACTATTAAAAAACCCACGAATTTTGTAAAAAAATCTGCCAAAAAATTACAAAAAATAGACCCACAATTTTTTTTTGAATTTTTTTGGTCAAAAACCTTTGTACGAATTCGTACAACTTCCTTTGGCACGTTCTTCTGTGTCTCTTACGTGCAATTCGTCACTACCACAGTCTGTAGAATTCACGTACTCACCAATCCCAAGAATTTACAAAACCCAAGCTCTGATACCATATTACAAAAACAGCACATAGGATTACAAATATCTTATCCATAGAGGATAATAATGACAAACATCTTATCCACAAAAGATAAGGATGAAAACTCATAGGATAAGATTGACAACTCATAATGCAAAAAGGTAAATCTTATCCACAAAGGATAAGGATGACAACACATAGGAAAAGTATCTAAAGTCAACACAACTTTATTAAAAAAGATTCCTAAAGTCTATCCTAAAAGCTAATTAACCATTAGAAGATAAAACATTATTTTAATAGAAAGCACTTTATGGGCTAAAGCAAGCCCCCAGAGCCTAGTATTCAAGAGTTGACAAATATCTACAACAAGGCTTCAAAAGAGGAATTGTTAATAGTAATTTATACATTAAGACTGAAGGTAAGAATCGGTTGATTTTTTTTTGTTTTTTTTGGGGTAAGTTGTAGGATTAGAGCCCATGTCCAAATATATATCATATCAAAATAAAAGGAGCTTCAAACCTGCATAGCAGAGAGCCAAGAGAAAAAGCTAGATCACAGAGAAGTGATTAGGAAGAAGGAAAAAAGTAGACCACAAGAGGAGACAGAAAAGAGGAAAAAGCCCCAAAAAGAACATTGCTACTCAATATAGGAAATAAGAACTCAACCTAAGAGCACTCCAATCTAAGCTCTTTTGTTGCCCCGCGAGAGTAGAGCATCCATAGTCCACTGAGTGTCGTCCTCCATGGCTTTCCTACCTTCCAAACGAAGTTTCTCTGCATCTGACTTTTGTCCTTTCTTCTTCCTTAATGCGCTTGGTTTAGAAAGGCAATACGCAGTTTGAGAGATTGTGCATTTCAGTGGGGGAGCCAACACCTCATCATGATCAAAAAAATCTGGTGAAAAATCATCAAGATCCTCCATAAAGGGAAAGGTGCCTTCAAAATCTGACTTGCCTTCCACACCAATTGGAAGAATAGGATCTTCAATCAGCTTATCCAGATCAGGAGAAGGGATGGGATTTGAGGGGATCACAGGCTCAAACCTGCCATCTGAAAGTGAAGCCATGAATTTTCCATGGTTACACCATTTGAAATCATCGTCTGGAGATCCCTTCGTCCTTATCCATTTCTTGAGACTAACCTTTCTGGAGCCCGGCAAGCTTTTAGAGGTGCAGGCCCCAATTTTATGACCCATCATGTTGCAACGAAAGCACCTAAAAGGGAGGTCTTCATAATTAATAAATTGAGTCCATGTGCCGAATGAGGAGTGGATCCTGATGGAGTGAGGAAGAGGTTTCGAGATATCCACCAAGGCGTAGACCCTAGTGAATCTGCGCGCAAGAACCACATCATCAGCATCACACTTAACAAATGAACCCACTTGATTGATCAGGTTGCGGATGAGATTTGAGTCTCGCATGATCAAAGGTAGATTATATAGCCTGATCCAGATGGGAATTTCCATGATGATAGCAGAAGCAGGATCGAAGAATGGAGACCAAGGTGTGATGAAGAGGCATGACTGCTCAAAAAACAAAGGGCCCTTCTGATTCACGAAACTGCAGTCTGCTACAGAATTAAAACGAAACAAGAAGAAGCCAAAATCCATAATATCAATGGTAGGGGGAGGCAAATTATTTCAGGTAACCTTGACCCATTCAAGGACAAAGTCCAAAGATGGGCGCTTCCTCATGAACCTGAGAATCAAGGAGCGCCTTCCAACCTCCGCAACAGCAGCATTGACATGCTCATCTGAAATATGAAAGTCAAGGTGCTCTTCCGAAAAGACCACATCCGAGTCCCCCAACGCAAAAGAGATGTCGCCAATAGGAGGGTTAGGCACCTCAGTGGGGGAGGAAGGCAGACAAGGCCATGACTCAGGGGGGAGGAGGGGCAGGATTTGCGTGCGAAATTTGCTCCAGACAAAACTTGTTGCATTTGTGGTAAGGGTTGGATCTATTCTTGCACGCCATGAGGGTTTGGGGATCCAGGCGAGGAGAGGTCGTCGCAAGTGAAGAATGGGGAGGGATCAAGCCACCAAGCGCGGGTAGAACCCCCGACGCCCCCCCCCCCCCGCGGAGTATCAAAATCGAGCCTGGGTGAAGAATGAGTGCCCTGTATAACCGTCAAAGGCTTGCCAAAGCAGGATCGGAGGTGATACCACTTCTGACCCTCACCGTCTTCAGCCAAAAGCATAGAATCCTCCTGAGTTGGGCACAGCCTAGCACTGGCGCATTTCTTGGCCTTCCTCGAGCCCTTGCCCTTCGCGCCTCCATCTCCCTGCACCTTCACACCCGTGCCCAAGCCCTTCGCACAGCTATGCTCCTTCGCTCCTTCGCACATCTCTTAGAATCGGTTGATTGTTGTGATTTATGTAGATGACATCATTTTTGGAGGTAGTAGTAACAAAATGTGCCAAGAATTTGCAAAGGAAATGCAAAGGGAGTTTGAGATGTCTATGCTTGGTGAGTTATCATTCTTCCTTGGTTTACAAATTTCTCAGTCAAACAAAGGCACATTTGTCTCACAAAACCAAATACATCAAGGAAATGTTGAAGAAATTCAGAATGGAAAATTGCAATCCAATTAGCACACCCATGGTCACAGGTTGTAAATTAAGCAAAAATGATGAGTCTACTGAAGCAAATCAAAGTTCAAACACAATACAGGTCAATGATTGGGAGCCTACTATATGTGACAACATCAAGACCAGACATTATGCAAGCAATAGGCATGGTGGCACGTTTTCAAGCAGCACCAAAAGAAACTCATGTGCAAGCAGTCAAAAGAATATTTAAATATCTAAAGGGCACTTTGGACTTTGGTTTGTGGTATCTGAGAGGTGAAGATATCATTCTAGTGGCATATACAAATAAGGATTGGGCCAACAGTGTTGATGATAGGAAAAGTACAAGTGGAGGAGCATTCTTCCTTGGCAACAGTCTAGTATCTTGGTTAAGCAAAAAGCAAGCTTATGTTTTTTTATCCACAATAGAGGCAAAATCTATAGTAGCAGTATCATGTTGCACACAAGTTCTTAGGATGAGGCAGACATTGAAGGAAATAAAGGTAGAATATGATCATCCAATTTCAATACTTTGTGACAACACGAATGCAATCAATATTTCAAAGAATACAGTTATGTGCTCTAGGATGAAGCATATTCCTATCAAGTATCATTTCTTAAGAGAACAAGTAACAAAACATCATGTCAAGTCGGAATACATTTGTTGGCGTAACAATTAACACCTCTAGAGTGCAAGTTGGTATGGAAGCTATGCATAGTGCGTAATGACTGCTCTTCAAATTAGGAGGGGAAGCTCCCTCTTTTGCTGATATGCGTTAAAAAGTAAATGATTCTAAATCCTATCTTTTTGACTCAGCTAGAAGAGGCACAAGGTTAAGAAAACCAAGAACATTGCAGCTAAGGGTTTTCTCTAGGTTTGCAAATCTTAACTACAACTAACTAAATGCTTTAATCTATCCTATTCCCTCAAGAAAAACAGAGCATGAGGAATTAGGAGCAGGAATGTGATTACACGATAAACTTTACAACAGGATTTCCAAGGAGGAGGGACCCCTATCTGAGGCATAGGCTGAAATGAAGTTTATTAGGCACGACATCAAATGATAAGCTCAATTACTAAATTTCCAATGAGTAGGAACCCTTATCCAAGGCGTAGATATGCAACAAGCTTATTGGCAACAACACTTAAACGATATTTCTTCTTTCCAAATTTCCGAGGAGGAACCCCTATCCGAGGCGTAGATTGAGAGAACAACTATTAAACATAACATAAGATAGCAAACTAGGGCAGCAAATTGCATTGGCGAGACACGCATACAATAAACAATCAAATTAGCAACTCCGTTTAACTAAGATGAACAAGTACCATAATCATAACATTCAGGCAAGGTGGCACAGCTATTTATTATCACAATAAAAGCTCGTGAACATATACAGAACAATAATATTTCAAACAAGGTGGCGCAGCATATATTACTATTGCATGCAAAAGTTACTAAACAAATGAGCAACAAGCTCTTATTTATAGACATCAAAGGTGTAGGGAACCCTAAAATCACCTTGAGTCAACTACAGTCTCGCAAGCATGCGAGAATTTATTCTCTAAGTCTAAATAAATGAAACTATACAGTTAACTGGAAAGCTACCATCAGTTAACTGATACAAACAAGACTAAATGGACATGTGCAACATGCACGTCCTTATTGAAAGGAGAGCTAACTGATAACTAACATCAGTCAACTGGTTCTAACTGAAAGTCCATCCTCCTATGAAGATATCTCCAAGAATGAGATAAGCATGCATGAAATCAGCAATGAGAACTCAAGAAATGACGTTGAGTTAACTGTTGCTTCTGACTCATCCTCGTAAATAACTGCAGGATCCAACTAGCTGTCTACTACAAGCCCTCTCTGTCTATCGCCTAGTACAAGAACTTGTCGATCGTATCATCATCTGGCACTCTAACGCTATCCACGATGATGAACTTCCTGTTCAACTCCTCTCCATCTTTGACCGCCCTCTGACACTCCCTCATATCTGCAGTTGCCTTGTTGAAACTAGTTGTCATCACTGAGAAGTGATCCAACTTGGATGCCTCAAGTTCTCCATCTAGGTTATCATGAACTAGCATCCTAAACTTGACTTGTACTGCCTATAACTCAGCGTATGTACCATTCTCATGACGATAATGGCATGGAATCTGAGTGATGAACTCGCTGATAAGTCTGAGAACTCTAGTAACACCTTCTTTGAGCGCAACCATCCTTGTAGAGATTCTATCATACATTTCCACCTTGAAAAGATGTTCTCTCCAAGCGAAAACCTTCTTATCTTCTTCTCCTACAATGGTGTCATATGCAACTGCTAGCTGAGATATGAGTATCAAGTCTTTTGGCTTATGTTCTGCTATGAATATCTTGAGCTCCTGAATCTTCTGACGGAGATCATGTGCCTCGACCCTCAACTAATACAACTCTGTGAGGAGGTGTCTGCCAGCCACGATGAAGTCTTCAATCCAACTGTCCAAAAGCTTCCCTCGATTGACCAAATGATCAAGTCTTTGTTGATCTATGGCTGTCTCTCGAACTTGTGGGAGCATAGGTGCCTGTCCTGCATTTCCATGAAGTACATCCGAGATGTACTACCGGAGCTGCCTGATCTCAGCCTTGAGGGCTACCTTATCTTCTCCATCCTTCATGAAACACTCCTCCAGATTACTCGCGACAACCTTGAAAAGGCTCACGTCCACGTGTCGAGTGTTCCTACCTAGATTTGCTTTGATGAAGGTAAAATCACCAACCTCAACTTCATCCAAGTTCTTACCCTTTGGTGGTGTAGCAACTTCACTGACGATCTCTTCTTCAAGAGTCTTCTCAATATGCACTTGCTTCTTGACTCTCTTGCTTGACCTATCCTGATAAAGATCGCCAAACTCAGACAAGTCAAGCTGATATGAAGGCCTACGCCTCTCTCTTCCCAAAGACCTCTTGAGCCAACACGAATGATCAATGTCGCCCTCTCGAGGAGAAACTACTCCTGCTGTATCAACCACTGGCGGATCAACTGGAATGAAAGTCTCATGAACTAGAGACTCAGGCTCTGAATCAATGTCGATAGGAGATGACCGTGGAGAAAGAGGTGGACCAGGAGATGATGAATCAGCCTCAGTTTGTATCGCTGGCTCCACTGTGACTTTCGGTGCTTTCTCAACCTGCTTCCGCTTAGTGATGCTTTTCCCCTTCGAGTTCCCACTAACTTTGACACCTTTAGGCGGCTTCAAGATAACTTTAACTCGAGGCCTCAACCAAGAAGAGGAAGGTAGTGAAGAAAACCCTGCTGGTGGTTCTATAGCTGGAATTGCCCTTCGCTTCCTCTTGCTCTCCAAGAAGTACATGCTTGTCTTAATAACTGATTTTGACAAGTCCTCAATTGAAGTATTCTCCTTGACATACCAATCAGGTTGGTGAAGTGGCTGGCTAGCAACTTGGTCTTTAACGAATGAATTGAGAAGCACCTCTCTGTCATCATCGGACAAACCCTCCACATCTTCTGACAAGAAATCAGCAAGTTGTGGAAGAGTAAGTCGGCAGTAATGACATCGGCGCACCTCAAACTCATCTTCGCAGTTGACCCAGAAGTCCTCAAGCACTGCCCTATGTGAATTGCTTCGCTCCAACCATGCCGAATAATGACCCAAAGGATCATAAGTACGCCTCTGAGGGATATACTTGAGCAGGAGTTTTTCTAACACGTTCGTCATTAACTTGCAATCAGCAGTAGCCTTGCACTTGTGAATACCCAATCCAAACGAATAGGTGAAAGTTGGCTTGTGTCGATTACGAAGAAAAGAGTGAACTTCTTGAGCTTGTCTCATAAACTCCATGAAAAGGACTCTGTCTGATGGGTACCTCGGTAGCATCAAAAGCTCTCCAGTGTAACCATACACTCGAATATATGTGAAAGTAGGGAATTGAATGAACCAATCCGCCCAACTCTCCATCGCTGATTTTGCCTCTGGTGAAATCCTAATATGCATCTCATTATCGAGATCCCTGACTATCTTCATGAGAAAGTGATCATTCACCGCCTTAAAATCGTGTTCAGCCTTCGAAAACCCCAACTGTGAGTAGTATTCGTGAACGCGCTGAACGCCAAGAGCTCCATTGGTCTTCAAAGGTCTAAAATTGCCTTGAAACGCAACCAAGTAGACCAGAAAAGACACCATATGAAATTCGTGAATTTTGAGGAACTCTGTAATTTGTTGGTGAAGACACTCGCTGATAAACATTGCCCAGTCAAAGTTCTCCTTTTTGTCGATAATCTGAGAGATGATATAGAACATCCACGGTCGGAAAATATGTGCTTCCTCCTGACCTAAAACCCAGTTGAGAAAATTTATTAAGATTGCAATCTCGTCCTTGAACTCACCACGCCCAACCTTCTTCGGCATGTTGGTCTTCTGAATTTTCAACCATCGCTGAGCAACTTTTCTCTATGATCTGTCTTTGTCCTCTTCCCATATCCTATCGCAATTTGGAATAGATACGGAAAAATTGTTTGAGCGAGGAGGAATAGCAAAACACCTCTCAACGTCCCTCGGCTTGAGGCTGCAAATGAGTCTCCCATTAGCTGACCTGATTTGTCTTGAAGATGAGTTGTAATGCTTGATGCAACCAATCACAAACTCGAGATTGAAAACCATGATAGGAATAGACGTTGCTGCCAGCAACCCAGAACGCTCAATATTTATGATTGTGGTGCTGCTAGTGCCCTTCAACGTGCTCAAATTGACCACAGGACATACATGACCCAAGTCTGTATTGGCAGTTTTCAAAAAGTCGTGCACAAAGACCGACTTGGCCTTGTAATCTATGGGGTTGAATTGCATTTTGAAAATTTGGATTTTTGACTATAAAGTTGGGTATGTTCGAACAACTTTCAGAAAAAGCGAAAAAAAGCTCTAGGACAAGCTAAAAATAGCCGACTGAGGTAAAAAAATTCGGAAAAAATCTGAGACGTGGGTTTTGTAGAGAATTGATTTCTAAGCAAACCCAAATCGACAGATATTCAAAAATGTGAGTTTGAGCAAAGCATGCAAAAGGTTTTCAGTCAAGAACTGTAGAGCGCTGTAAGGGCTCTGGGCGCAATTTTTCCGAGAAAATCTGAAACATGGGTTTTGTAGGAAATGGAATTTCAAGACAACCCAGATGATTCGATTTTTAAAAAAATGAGTTTTAAGCCCACATGCAAAGAGATCTTTAGAAAAAAGCATAGTGCTCTAGAATGGAGGCAACGAGGCAATTTTCTCAAAAAAAATCCAAAACATGGGTTTTGCTGCTGTCGCTGAAATATGTGAACCCAGATGATCTGTTTCTAAAAATTTCGCTGATTACTTTGACATGCGAGAGAATACCTAAGACGAGCATAGAAGAATTTTTAGAGAGAAAAATAGAAGTTTTTTTGTTGTCTCTGAAAAAGTCGCCTATGCTTGAATTGAATTCGATGTAACCTACATGCAAACGAAAAATGAAGTCTGTAATATTCTTCCTTTGAACATTCAAGACCTGGCGCTGCGAAGAACACTGAATTCTGACACCTGTAGCACCTTCAGATCTTTATTTGCTCAAGAAAGGCGTGTTTTATCTCACCCGCAATGAAGAATATTGGACGCCTATGCCTTAATAAATAAAAGTTTATTGTCAAAGGCATCTTAAATGCATGCATTATCTTGAAAATGGCACTAGCCTTCTAATTGGACCTCCAAAACCAACGCCTAGCTTTTAACTGGTCCTCAAATCAGTTAACTAATTGAAAAATACGCCTAATTAGGGCGCCACCTCCAACACTTAAGTCAACTGATGCATGCAAAAAAAACTTGCCTAGTTACAAGCAAAAATAAGTCAAGAAGAAGTCGACTTGAAAAGAGTTGAACTGAAGAGTCAATTTCAATTAACTATCTCCACCTTTAAAGGGCACCACTTCTCTTGAATTCAAAAATTCAACCTTTGACTTTAGGCGTCTCTTTCCAGACTTCGCCAATTTCTTGTAAATTTGGATTTGAAAACCTCACCGGAGCCCACATTCGATCATTGATTCTGATTGACTGACATGTCAGATAGATTGGCTGACAGTTTCATTAAAGAGCAGGATCAAATCTGACAAGAGTCTCCTTGAGGTTGCAAACCCTAATTCTACCATCTGAGGCCTCAAAATTCAGGGCACGCTTGGCCTCAGACTTAGAAAAAAATTCAATGCATTTTATCATTTTCAAGGTGATTCTGACCTAACTTCATCTTACATTTCCCGGTGTTCGGCAAAACTTCAGAACTAGCTGACAGGCTCACTACAGAGCTGGCTAGATTCTGCACAAGAGCTCTTGGAGAGCACTTCTCTTAAAAACATCATCTGATAGCTGAAAAACATGTGCGCCCCTGGCCTCTAGGGGCGCTTTTCTTCCCAGACAGCCATTTTTGCAACTGGCTAAAAACCACTTAAACTCCCGCTACAGGCTACTAACAAGTCCTCTAAACCAACTAAGGTATGCAACAGAAAGCTGGAAGCAACACAAATAGGATGAGTATCTAAGCTAACCAAAATAACTGAGTTTAAGGCTAAAAAACCTTGGGCGCCCTTGGCCTCCAAGGGCACTTTTGCTATTTTTGGACATTTTTTACCATGACTAAAACCCTATGCTCCACGGGGATGCGTCCCCTATGCTTTTTGCCCATTTGTCGTACCGGGTACGAAACGGGGACGCGGGTATGACTAGGAAACGTACCCTGGCCGTCCCTTTTTGCCCTTCAAGTACCCGAATTTTCTAGGGGACTTTTGGCCAGATTTTAGGGGAATTGGGTACTGCTAGCAGTACTCGGTACCGCCCAGCCGTACCTCGACCGTACCGAGTACGGCTAGTAGTACCCTATGGCCCAAAGAAGAAAAAAACGTTTTTTTTTTAAAAGTCAAGTTTTTTTATATAATAAAAGCTATGGGCGGGCCCACAAGGGACGCCCCATCACACTTGACCTAATGTAAGTGTCATATAAGCTCCGATGACGAGGGCAACGCTGATTTAGACCTACCTTTTGCTGATTAGGGACACTGGACAGTGATATATTTTCTTAGTTTTATGTTTATCATGTCATTTCATAGTTGAGACTTTGAGCCTTTGGGCATTTTGGTTATAATTATCAAACTCTTATATGATATGTATGCACATTGATAATGAAAATCATATGAATTCTGTTAATTTGTTTGTCACTTCTCATGTGAAATCTCAATTCAAGTCTAATGATATGTAATAAGCTTATACAATGTCTAGAATGAATGCTTTATCAATGTTATGCTATGAACATTTGAAACTTCTCTATATTTTTAAAAATTTCCCTATTTTTTTATCAGCCGTCCCCTGCCGTCCCCTAAAAAATGACCCAAAAGTACCCCCGTACCAAAAACTCGTCCCGGTGTATCGAGTACTCGTCGTCCCCGAAACCCCGTGGAGCATAGCTAAAACCCTATGTTTGACTCCTGATTCCGACAGTTCAGCAACTCAAATTCACCCGCTGACAGATGCATTGCGAAGCCAGATCAAGTCTGAGACAAACATCCTAGGTGTCACTTGATCAGAAACCTTCATCTGGTGCTTCAAAAAGATGGGCACCCCTGGCTAAGAGGCGCGCTTTTCACTCCAGTGTTAGTCACTTCATCTCCCTCGTTTTGCATTCAATCTCTAGTTTCAAGTGTTAAGACATATCCTTCGGACTAGTTAGTAGGCTCATCGCGAAGCTAGCAAGATTTCGGAGAAGTCTTCTTGGAAGTGACAAACCTCAGAAAGTTGATTTGGTCCACTAAAATCAAGGGCGCATCTAGCTAACAAGTGCGCTTTTGCTCCAAAGTTAGAAAAAATTTCCACCTTTTCACCTCGACGAAAATCCCCTCCAAGATGAAGCATCATTTTGGACATATCTCGCCATAGAATCTTCACCGGAGCGTTTTAAGCTTAGATTTCGACACCTGGAACCTAGCCATCTGCCATTGTTGACTTCAGAGATCCTAACTTTTCACTTGAAAAAGTGAAAACTACCCACCAGACTCAAACTGAGTTTTAACTGAATCTGACTTCACCATTGTGATCGTGAAGCGAAATAAGCCAATCAGAACAATTTTCAGTCAATTCTGACAAGTTTCAATTTTTAGGGTTTTTGACCTAAAACTAGGGGTCCAAAAACCCTAATTTTCATTTTTTTCAAATGTTGTCAGTATCTTCCTAACATCACACTGACTCAAAGCCCATACTTGATTTGCCCAAAAACATACATTTTGACATCATTTTAACAAGGTTTAGACCATTTTAAGCAAAATGCCTTGATGAAGCAAGAAATTTGGTTTGGGTACAACAATATTGCGACACAAGAACAAATTGTAGATATTTTCACGAAGCCTCTTCCTAAAGAGACTTTTGAGTATCTCAGGAAGAAGTTGGGAATGATATCAATCTCATCATTTAGTCACTAATTTATCAAAGAGAAGCACGAATTCAGGGGGAGCTAATAACTACAACATCTTTAAGCTCCATGAAGAATTTGTCATTGATGTCAAAGGGGGAGAATTACATAAGGGGGAAGAACTATGTTCTTGTTGCATTCACAGATTATTTCTTTGTGTGATTGCCATCCATGACAAAGGGGAGTTTGTTGGAAATATTGTTGTCATTGATGTCAAAGGAGCATAACCACCGTTAAAGAAAGAAATCAAGGTGGGTCGACCCATGAGATATTTTACTTGAATTATAACTTTTGTAAATGCTGGCAAACTCAATTTGTCTCATATTGGCGCCCAATTTATGGCGCCCATATTTTGTAAAATCACCCCTCTTTGAAATGGGCCAACCCCTCTTGAGGGGATTAAAAATCAATTTAAATTATTATTATTTGTATGTGGCCGACCTCCTTTGAGAAGGCCGACCCTATTCGATGAAGAGGCATGATTGAGGTATAAACAGAAGTTGAAGTGGCGGTTAGAAAGCAAGCAATAAATGCAATATCATTCAAAAAAAACGCAGAGCAGATTTACTACAGCAGATTTTTGAAGAAGGCATATGTGAAAAACATTGCAAGCAGATTTTTGAAGAAGATTCAAATGATCGTCATCCATTGAAGAAGCATTATTCAAGAAGGCGAATTTTTTGTTCATTAGAAGTTGGTGCCTCTAAATAGAAGAGATTGGTGTCTCTTGCTAAGTTGGTGCTCAATAACAAGGATAGGTGTCTCCAGTGGGTTGGTGCCTACAAAGATTTGCAAGATTATTTTATTTTTGTTGGGGCTGGATTTGGACAATAGATCCAAGCAGTCTTTCTCCATTTTTTTCTCCCAAAAGGGTTTCCACGTAAATCTTGTGCTCTTAAACTATGTGGATCTTGTGTGCTTGCTTTTATTGTGGTTGTTGACTTTTAAATAAGTAAAAGTTTATCTTATATTGATTCAACCCCCCTCTCAATATAAGTGTGTGCTCTTCAAGTACTATATTAGCCACTAGTTGGCATTAATTTGGCCACTTTTGCATGCACAAAACATAGGAACACGGCAATAGTTTCTATTATAAAATTCTCTTCATGTATTGGCTGATGTAAGACTAGTATATGGCATTTTTTGCTTGTCATGTTGTAAGGGCCTTGATGGATTAAAAATTGGGCTATACTTTTTGATAGGCCAAACTGTTTAAAATAACAGATATATACAATGGTAATGAAGGCAATATAGGCCGTAGATATAAGCATATAGCTTATAATATGTAATGAAAATGTTTTCCAATGAGGTCCCCAATACTCTCTCTACTTTGTCAAAAGAAAAACTTATAAATAAATGCTTGGAGAATAGAAATTCTTAATGATAGTTGATGCCACACTTATGCTCCTAAAATTATCATTCAATCTAGTTTTCTTATGTCTACAATTATTGTGTTTGTGGTTTCATTAATTGAATTGAAAGTGGATAATAGCATCAAGCTTTTCATTTATCTCAAACGTCTACCTAGGTTGTAGCTTTGTATGCAACATAGCTTTTCAATTATAGAGATCATGTCGTCTAAATGTTAACTTAATTATTCCTTTTGAAATCTTATGTGCATTCTTTTATCAGTTTCTACTTTTAGCTAGTGAGTAGATGTGGTGTTAAATTCAATTGTTTAAATTAAGTCATAAAATCTCACCTGTGAAACAAGAGTTCTTACCAGTCTTGTGCTCACACCTGAGGCAAAAAGATGGAACAGAAGTGCATGTTGTTGGTAATTGTATATTTTGTCTATAGTTTTGTGTCTAACGTTAGAAGTTTTCCATGTTGCTTGCGCTTGTAATTTGAAGAGAGATTTTAACTCACACACTATTCCAATTGGAGTTGTCTTCCAAAAGACTTTAAAATGTAACATATTGGCAATGAGATATCAGTAATCTATAAGGCATCAAACAAATAACATTGTAGAACTCCTTGCTTTGTATGAAGGGGTTTCCTTGAATAGGGAACACAAAACTAAAAGTTAATAATAGAAGGGAAATCCAAAATTATTATCTAGCACCTCACATATCAACAAAATGAAAATGGGAAAATTTATCTCATATCAACAAAATTCTCGTCTTTTCAAGAAATCAGTCTCCAACACAAAGAGACACTTCAATCAAGTAGCAAATGATCTTGCCAATAAAGTGATGAGTATATTATCTAGTATAAAGTCAATAATCTTCTACAAATTCCAATCTCTATTGACACAGAATTGATATCTAATAGCCCAAAGTCTCACGACTCTTAGAACACCCTCGACATAGATACATCATACATGTACTTGCTAATGTTTAGAATGAAAAATATCAAAAATATAAAATATATAACTTCATTTCTATTATGACTTTGAAAATGTAGGACTTCTAACCCAATTGTAACACTTTTAACCAACCTATCTTTTGTTGCCTCCCCTATTCATAGCTCACCTAATTCTTCCCCTTTAACCCCCATTCCTACAACCACCACCCCCTCCCCTCCCAATTTTATCCTTTTCAATGATATAAACCATATTTCAACAGACCATAGCATTTGATCTACTTAAAGCTGATTTTTACTTTTTAAAACATGACAAATGAAATGGACCCATTTCAGCAAGATATTGTTTGTTTTATTTTACAAAGGAAAAACAATTTTGAATTCCCAAACATGAGCAATCCAATGGCACACAACTCAGAAACCATCTTTTCAACTAACAGTCAATAATTCCATAATAAAAACTAAAGCAAATAGATATGGTATGTAGTACAGCTTATGGATCAAGAATCTATACATATACCTTGTAAAGAATGTAAATAGCATCATTTAGATATTATATGATTGAAGAATACCTCTGCATGCATGCTTGTAACTCAGGGACCCCACAGTGACATTTCTTGTGGAGTAAATTCAAAAGGCATCCTCCTCGAACATCTTCTCGCTCAACTTCCAAGATAAAGGAATGAAGTGGTGGCAGCAATACTTCAAACTGAAAAAGAAAAAAGGTGATAAAGCACACCTGCCTTTTAAAGATAGCTACATTAAGCACATGAAAAGTATAGCTAAATTACCACATACAATATATGCCTCTTCTACAACCCTATGTGACTCAACCCTACAGCATTCTTAGGGAGCAAAAATTTAAATATTTTGCATACTAATCAATGTATTTACACAAAGCAATACGAAGAACCTAAAAGAAAAACACAAAACCGTAAGAAATTGACATACAACTCCATTAATGTTCGAACATATATGAATAAGCGACCAAGAACAAAGTCATCACATCACACAAAATGAGCAGTGAGAATCCCAGGGATTGTCACAACCATTATATTGTGTTTTCCATGGTTTTAAAAGAAAGGCATTACAATCTTGTAAAGTGAAAAAACAATATGATAGATGTCAATGACAATGTTGGATTAACTTTATCCTAAGATATCTTGATGACTTCTTTGGTATAAAAAGAATCCTCCTCATAGAGTGCTTTCTGAACACTATGCATTATGGAACTCCCAGAAGCATCTACAGTTGTTTCTTGGCCCCTAAACAATTAAGTTAAATGAGAGCCATTAGGTTAATTATGTGATCTTGTACAACTCTAAGTTTTACTTATATTCATTTTAAGGCCAGATGCAGTAATCAAGGACTTTTAATCAAAAGCATGTAAGAACTATTGGATGTCAAAATATATTTTCGTCATGGTTAAGGGATCTTAAATCCAAATTTAATTAATAAGATAAATGTGTAATATAAAATGAAGCCTACAAGAGACATTCACATCCTGATGGAATACTATTAACTACCTCAAAAATCAATAATGTATTCCTTCTCTCAATTCATTGGCAGCCCAGATTACGTAGCATGATGAGTTCTTGGGTGCATTTTGTATGGACCAAATAAATAATTATATAGTTTATTATGCTGCTGGACAATTATGTTTTAGATAATTATTAAATGTTACTTCAGAAAGGTATCAGCAAAGGTATAATCTTTGTTTATAACCTTTCACCATATTTATACTAAGTTACCGATTCGTTTTTGGATTCGGGTACGGGTACACGAATCCAGTACAGGATTCGGCGAATTTTTTTGGGGGGTTTGGGTACGTTTTGGGTACGGCAATACAAAAAACATATAAAAATCAGAAATATATACATATTTGCAGCAGTAATTAAGCTCAAAATACACCACCATATTAATAGTCTAATAACATAGCAAAAATACATCACCACTTTTATAGTCAAATATTAAAATATTAGTGATACTCGAAAGTCGAATATCATGATTATAAAATTATAAATTAAAGTTCAAACATAAAAATCTCAAGTGTTTACAATCAGCCATTATTGATCATTGATCAATCTAAATCATATGGGTCATCAAAAAAAGCAGCATCATCAGCATCATTAGATGTGTTTGGAGGCAAAGATTAGGGTTGGAATGAATATTTCATTATTTAGAAGTCAACTTTTGGTCCAAAAAAATATAAAATTGAAAACAAACGCACTTTTTCTGCTGGATTCGCGTCGGATTTGCCTGGGCGTATCCTGGATGAATCCGCAGAGGCGAATCGAATCCGCAGCGAATCCACAATCAAAATTCTGAATCCTGTCCGAATCCAACCCGAATTTCGAATCCGGTACGAATCGTATCATATCCGGAGGCTAGGAGTGGCGAATCGGTAACTTAGTATTTATATAAGCATCCTTGAAACATTGAATTGATCCTATCTATGGCAATACAAAGCTTTTATTTAATTCCATTTCTATCTATTGCTTCTTGTCATCTACTACTGTTAATCTGTTCTGCTACTTTACTTCTCATATTGTTGTTCAAGAAAATGAACATAGTCTGTATGTGTGAGAGTTTATGTTGTTATACGTGCATAGCAACTTCAAGTGCTCCATAACTGATTCAATGTGACAAAGCAAGAGGTAAGCAGAAAGACAGATTAATAAGGAGGTCTGCAAGGCTATGGAGGAAAGGTATTCCAGTTAATGTTGATATCAGTCAAATATCTGTTCAAAATCATACATATATACATCATGTGTGCAGTTTGGACACCTTCAAGTGTTGTAGTGTCTTTTGAAGGGGTAGAAGAGACCTCAATCTCAACGTGTTATCCCTCATTTTTTTCAAATGGGAAAGAATGCTTCTTTGTATTCCACCAATGGAAACAAAGCCATTTTTCTTTAGAGTTACAATTTCAGATTAAGTTCACACAAAACATTAATGGAAGAAAATGAGCTTTAAGCTAGCTCAAGTATCAAGTCTCCATCATTAATGCCTTCAATGTTCACTTAGTATCAAAACTTATCAAGACTTGCCCCATGTTTCAAGGCTCAATTTTATTATGTTGTTTCAAAAGGGCATATATGAATGTAATATGCAAGTGGGTCCCAAGTTTAAGATATAGAATATGTTAGTGTCGTGTAACAAATTCAAATTGTCCTGTGTCTTTGGAACATTATCATTTAATGTCAATTTGTACGTTGTTCAAGTCCTAAACATCGAAAGCAACTAAGATTGGTTGAGTACAATGAAAAAGTGGGAAGTGGGAGTCAAGAAGTACCTGTGCAATGCAATATGACCCTCCAAAGTCTGCTTTCCATTTACAAATAGCAACTAAGTTTAAGTCAATTCAAGTGTGAGCTCATGTCACATAAGAATGGGGTTAATATTTGAAAAATATGAGAGAAAAAAGACTGACAGAAAGTGTGTTAATTAACTTATTATTTCTTGAACTAATTGAAAAATACATGCAAATTTTACTTCATGGGGCTGTTGAAATATACCCCTTAATTTTTCCCTTTAATTTTCAGTCACCACAATGCAAATCATGCACCCGTTAAGAATTAGCTCTAAACCAAAACACAGCTGAAACAACTCTAACCAAGAATGTGCCCTAAAACCACTTGAGGAGGGGCGGGCATATGGTCAGAGGATCCCTAGGATCTAATAACTTGATAACAACTGAAAATAGAGAGCTAAACTCAACACCAAGAATGTGCACGCAAGATCCTTTTGCAAGGCGAGGTGCTAACATATGGTGGAGTGCTAGATATTGAACTGAAATACAACTTCTTCTGCTGGTGCAAGCATCCACAAGCGGTGGGAATACTCCACTTATTTCGCGGGTGTGATTATTACAAACATTTAAAGGCAGCAAGCCAGCCAATTAACCTCACTTCCACTTAAACTATGGGGGTACACAATCCACACAACCACTTTATTTTCGTGGGAGGAAAACAACAAAGTAAATTGCAGCAAGTAAACAAATTAAAATTAGTACTACTAATCAGCTTACAAACAATTACTAAACAACTACAATATATCAAAATTGAGTTCTCAGAATAAGCAATGGTTAGAGTATCACTTCCTCTAACATTTACAACTTGAATAGATGAATAATTGAAGCTCAAAACAGCAATACTAATAAACTTAACTTATCTGATCAGAAACAGAAGGTACAGAAAATCAGACCAGCAAGCTATGATTTCACCAAAACGGACGTATCTTTCCTGAATCAACTCGGAAAGCTCCCAAACCACAGCCCAACAACAGCTAGGAGATGTGCGCCCAAACCTCAAGGAGAGAACGAGCCAAATACCGCAACAACAGGAGACACGTTTCCCAATGCAAGCCAATGAGATGGTACGGCCTGCCAAGAGGGTCGACCTTCTCTTAAAAAATCCACACTCAACCAAAAATTCCGAAACTTTCCAAAAAGGAGCGCCCTTCACAGTAGAACAACATGGATGATCACCCAGAATGAAACAAAAATCCACGTTGAAGCTATGAGCAGAAATCAGCTTCAGCCATAGCAAATCAGCAACTTAAAAAACAGGCTTTACATCAGCAACCTGTTCGATTTCATCAAATTGAAGCTCCATCTGTATTTCTGTGTGAAATACAGTCATAATGATCCACCTAGGGAGCCATAGTTTCAGGCCCGAAGAATGGATTGAATTTGTTAAGCTTCCCCTTAGCCAAGTTCTAGATTCAAACCAGCAACATAACTTTACTTTCCAATTTCCAAGATGAGATACAAAGAGTAAGGCACCAATATATAAGCTTTACCAAGAGGAGATGAAACATTTGTAACTCGCAAATAAAACTCTTCCTCTTCCCAAAAGGGACACCTATTTCCAAAAAGGCACCATTTAAAATATAACAATAAACTCTTCATTCAACCCCTTCAAGTCGTCCCACTTTAGATGAGGAATAAACATTTAATAAAATATTAAATGTATCACTTTATGGCCCCAACTTAAAAACAACTTAAAGTCATTAAGCTAGGCGTGGGGTACAACTTCAAAACACAATTTTAACTAAGTATAAAACTTAGTCCAAGGAGACAATTATCACCAAACTGGAAACTGAGGCATTACCAAAATCTGGATAATGAACTGCACCACACTGCTAATGAAGACACTACCACAAAAAGACTTACTAAAAATAGCCAATGCCAAAAATAGTAAGTTAACTTCAAAAACCTTCAAAAAACCAACTGAACAGCCACACTACCCAAAATGTGAACTGCAGATGATTGAGCTGCTGCTAGAAGGATACTGCTATAAATAGACTTACCAAAAATAGCAACTACTATAAATAGTAAGTTTGCAAAACATTATCTGAACATTGACTGAGCAGTAATCATGACTTACTATAAACAGTAAGTGTTTCCAAACACCTTCTGAGCACAAACCGAGAAGCCAACATGACTTACTATAAATAGTAAGTGCCTGGAAAAGTTATCAGATGGAGATGCATGATACACTATTCCGAAGCTTTCTGAAAACCCAGAAAACTCCACCAAACATGCATAAAAAACCCATGCATGCAAGCCCTAAAAATTGCATCTGAAACCTCCTAAAAAATAGGAAACCCTAATTTTCAGTTCTGCTTAGCCTATGAGTTTCCGGAAATAGGCGAAAACCTCAAGAAGAGCGTAGGGCTAAAATGGGGACATTAAAACTGTAAGGACAATATAATATATGTAAAAAAGGTTGTCGAAGAGGTAGTTAGCAATTACAGGTAGTTATAACTTATGGCATAGTCACCTAGATATGTGGAGTGCAGGTACTGGTATTGTTCAAATCGGGGTACATCAGTAAATGTATAAGGGTACAGCTATATTGTATATGATATTTTCACCAAAAGATGTGAGTATGTCCAAGGGGTTGAGCTTAATTGGTTAAAGCATTGAATTCTCAATGTGGAGACCTGAGTTCAAATCCCAAAGGGACATTTAAGATGGAATTCTAAGTTGTGAATCTTGGTCTTCCATAGTTGGCTTCAAATATGGAAGTGGTTTCTAATAAGTGGATTTCTAAATTGTGACTCTTGATCTTCCATTGGTTATTTGAATTTCTAGTGCGGTTGCTCAAAAGGAGCTCGTATTAGTTTCATGATTGTGCTCACAATGAGCTTCTCATGTTGATGCTCCAATGAGCAAAAAATAATTGTAAACGATTATCAATGTTAAAAAAAAGATGTACGGGGATGGACTCAATCCTCATCCTTAGACTGGAGTTACTACCACTGTACTTTAATTCTGTATAAACAGTTGAATAATGTCATGTTCTTCTCTCACGGCCTAATTTAGGTCCTGAATTTTTTTTCTTTTTTCTTAGAAAATTGCATGTCCAAATAAAATATATTATACAGTAATATACATCATATATCACTTACTTGATGTTGGGGTATTTCTATTCAATTACTATGAATGTCCAGAATGTCTGACCAGGACAACAGTTTATGGTAATTTTAAATCCTTTTTTCTTAATCGCAATTACCAATGGTATTTGATTAGGGGAAATGGATAAGTTGATGAGATCAAACCTTGTTGCATAAGCATCCACATCCTTTATTGGAATATGTGTCAAGAGGGTTTGGAAGTAGATTTGGAGCTTTCCTGGTCTGTGCATCAAGAGCATCTTCAAAAGGAAGCAGTGCTCTTCCATATATATTGCATTTGTTGGGGAAAGAACATTCTTTCCGATTCCTTATTATTATTATTATATATGTATGTATGTATGCATTTATTGGGTAAAGAACATTCTTTCTGATTTTCTAGAGAGGCTATTGGTCATTATTCCACTGGCAGGTTACCACCTCATCATCAACAACCTTATCCACCAATTTTTCCCTTCTCTCACTTGTTGGCAAAAGTAACCATAAAACCCAAGAATACCAAATCCTATGAGGGAGATACCCCTCTCAAACACAGAGGGAAAATGCCAATCTGTTGATTTCAGTGACAATTTTTGTTGCTAAACACCACACGAGATAAGGAACTGAATCTATGCTTAGAAAAGGAATAGGAACAAGTCATTTGGACTAGTTCACTGCTCACAAAAGCAGTGGACAGTAGAAATCAGCACTAGACTGATGAAAATAAAAAAATGGAGACAAAGCCATCAATGATTTCCGAACTAGCAAGCTATGGTGTCAAACACAAGAAGGATTCAATTATGCATTGTCTGAACCAGGAAGATTACTATACGTCCAATGGGATAAAGTATAAACAAGGACAAACCTTGGCTAGCATATTTCCCAAGGTCATTGCAAGACTATGTTATTAAGTGGTGATAATCAGATGAAAGATGAAAAAAATGCACGGGCAAAAGTAAAAACTGCATTTAATATGTTAGCATTTTAATTTCTACTTTTTGGTACAACAAAAACAGAATAGTGTGTGAGGTAAACCTATCTTCAAATTGGAAGGCAAAGCTCCCTTATAACCTAAAACTAACCTTACACACTAGGCCACGGACAGAATTTACACTCACAGTATGCACAATAAATATCTTGGATTTTTTGTGAAGTGAAATAAACTAAACTAAACTACTTGCCCTATCTTTTTGACCTCGGATATGAGCACAAGACTGAGGTCAGCTCTTTACTCGCAGACAGGATTTTATATTTTGACTCACATGATCAGATGAAGTGTCCCACCCCTGATCTGAGTTTGACTTTGCAAATTTTCTCGATTAATTTCATTTGACAATGTGAGAAATTTTGTCAAACAATTTGTATGCAAGCAGAATGAGTATGTTTGATAGTTTAGAAGCCACGAAATCATTCATAGGGAACTTAACAATTGAACAACTTTAACATATTGCATTGTTTCAGATGATATCAACAAGCAGTACATCCCATTGAAATAATCAAGACTCATATATTTCACCAACCTAGCACAACAGTAATGGTATATCAGTCAGCAGCAATTTACATGTACAGGAATATAACTAACTGAATGATACACAAAATAACCGATGGAATGGAAATGATGCATCGATTCCTCCAAGCATGGTACGGCAGCATCTATATTGGTCGACTACCTAAATTATTTGACACTCATTAAGCTGGGCGGCAAATAAATGAAAGCCCGCTAGCTTCCAAGTGGTCAATGCCTCCTTCACAAACTTTATTGGCTCACATATTGACTTCCGAGAGTTTGTCTTTATTGACAAACAAGGCTGCGATAATCAGAAGCTGGAACCCCCCGAATGCCAATTCAGCTTATGACCAATGGCCCTTGGTTTGACTAATCCTTGTAATCTTCAGCAATTCATATCACTTCATGTGCTTAGAGAACCCATAGACTTATTAATAGTTGCCACGACTATAAATAGAATATTTCGGCAAAGGCTAATATGATGGCGGCAGGGAAAACAAAGGTGATGGCGTTTGGAATTTACTTGCCCGATCTCCTGCAGAAACCCCACAATATCAATCTTAGGAGCATCGACTTCAATCTTTGTCATCATCTGAGTTGCTTGAAAAGTGATGGCTGGCATGCACTATGCAAACCTTGACCAACCCGATATGTTTCTTCACCTTCTCTTGACTTCTAATCAAACCCACGGCTGATAGAGAAAGGCTGAAATATGATTTAAATATCAAATATTCCCCTTTTTAATACCTGCCATGTAAGCTACCTGGTAACTTGCTTGTTCTTGTTTGTCTTTATCTTCAAACCTACGTGCCTTAGAAACAGTTACACCTCATATTATTTATTCTGAATATTCAGAGTCTAGGGTATTGGCATAGGGAATAGAGAAAATATTTTATTCTTTCAACTGACAACAGAAATATTCAAATCCGCGGTATATTTATTTTCTCTGATAACCCTGAACATCAACCTGCAATATAAATTAAATACCTGAAATTTGTCTTCAATGAAGACTCACAAATTTCACAATCGGTAATCGATCATCTGCTCATTGAAGCTCTATGTGAATCCTGATGTGAATCCACCTGCAGAAGGAACTGGGTTTTTGTCCAATCCTTTGAACCCGAAAAGGATCTCGGTTTCCATCCAAATCCCCAAACCTGAACTTGAGGGTTTCCGTCCTCTTGTTCTAGAAAGCTAGGCTCTCACAATCCCCAATAAAAAAATAATAATCTTCACATAATCAAAAATGAGCTCTCAAATCCTTTTAGAATACCTTTTAGGGTTTTCCCGCCAAAACACCTTTCAATAAGTGATAATAAAATACTTTATAATATCCTTTTAAATATTTCCAGGTGTCACTTTATTCACCTCATTAATATAATTATTTAATAATACCTTAATAATTATACTTTTTTCGGGCAACATTAAATAATTAAATTAATTAATATTCATTAGGTGGGATGGAAAATGGGGACATTACATTGGATCAACAATTAATTTAAAAACAAAAATCACTTGTCCTACTAGGTAAAAGCAGAAACCAGCAAGTCCATGTACACAAAAATTTTAAGGGAGAAAACTACTCTAACACATATTTAACATTAGATTTCATGAATCAAATTGTTGGAGCTACATATAAAGCTACAACTTAGATGGAGAATAACGCCAATGCAAAACTTGACACTGTTCTTCACTTTCCATTCAATCAATGGAATCTAAATTCAAAGATCATAAACACATGAACTAGATTGAAAACTTTCATTTCAGCAGCTATCACTAAAAAAATCATGTGCATTAAGCATTTAATTATAAGTTTACAAAACCGTACTTTAGAATAAAGCTTGCTTAAAGCAACTAATAATGCTTAAAATAAAGTAATTTAAAGAAAAAACTAATCTAAATAAAGTTTAAATAAAAGCTCACTAAAGCTAACTAGAAAAAAGCTCTCTAGAATCGGCACAAAAATAGGATCTCGCTCTCAAACTAGGATTAGCTAAAAATAACTGATCTAAAAACTAGTCTGATTTTTCTGAATTTGGAACTGTCATTCTATCCTTGTCCTGAGCATACTAAACTCTCTCACTGAAACTTTTCATTTCTCCATCCATGGGCCTTGAAACTATTCTTTCCCTTGTAAGTTGATTATGCAAGAATCTTCTGCATTCTTCAATTATATCCCAGATGATTGGCAGTTTTTTTCTTGCACTCACATTTTCATAGCAAGATTCATCTATTCATCCATGCTATCCAAACCAAACAAAGACTCACCAAGTTTTCCCTAAATGAATCGATCATAGTCAGTCCTCAGTTCCTCAATATTACTTTCGATAAAAGTAAATGGGATTGATGAAACAAAAGAAAAAATGGCTCGTCCCACAGTTTGGAAGTTTCCATTACGCTCTCTTCTAATTTTGACTGTCAAAACCCATAGTTCTAGAACCAACTTATATGGCACAATCCGAAAGAAGTTTTGTATTTGGATCAGCAATCACACCCAACCTAATTAGTTCCTATAAGCCCAAGGATGCTATTGGCTCTAGATGAATAAGGACATTCCAATGAACAGAAATATCAATTGTCATGGCATTCTCTAACTTGGCCATATGCTCCTGTGCTCCTTTGATATCCCTTAGTATCTCATATGACTCGTCAAATATTTTTAGCAACCTGTCATATAAATGCCCAATTTGTTGTTAAGCACCTCTACCACATGTAACAAAAATATCCAATTGCCTTCTTTGTGTGCTCTCTTCAATCCTTTGTGGTGATGAATGCAAAGAGGACCCAGATTCAGTTTGTGGGAATGCCATCAGTCATTTGGAGCCAATAGCATCCTTGAGCACATAGGAACTAATTAGGTTGACTCATCAATGATTTTTAGCCCTCTATCACATAAGCACCCAATCCCTTTGTCTTCTTTGTGTGCTCACTTCAACCCTTTGTGGTGAAGAATGCCAAGAAGACCCAGATTCAACTTGTGGGAATGTCGTTGGTCATTTGGAGGCAATCGCATCCTTATGCACAGAGGAACTAATTTGGTTGCTCATCAATGATTTTTAGCCCTCTATCAGATAAACACCCAATCCAACGCTGACTACCTCTACCACATGCCACCAAAATATCCAACTATCTTCTATATGTGCTCTCTTCATGCCTCTTTGGTGATGAATGCCAAGAATTCCCAAATTCAGTCAAAGAATTAACCAAGTGCATTATGTAGGCTCTTAACTCTTTGTTCTCCGCTTTTAGGGCTGTCTTCTCTCCACTATCTTTCATAACTTTTTCTTTTATGTTATTAATTGCAAATTGCAACATATTCATGGCTCCTTGCCTATGTAAAGGCCCCAATTAGTTTGCCTCTTGCACATCTTTGTTTCCCGGTAATATGGTTATCTTAGCTATGATCCGCCCTCCTTCATTTTTCTTGAACCTAGTTTATCTCTTTACCTTCTTGATTTATTCTTTTTCTAGAATAGGAAAAACAGCTCCCAAATAAAGGGGACTAGTTGTCACAAATCCCCTCTTTTTGGTGAGTGATGCCTTAACCCACTTTGGAGCATCCTCAACCTACTCCTCATACATCTGAACTGTAGGAAAGATTTTCCTCATGAAAGAGATGTATTAAGGAAAGATGAACTATGAACATGAGATGGTGATGAAGATGGTAGGGAAGAATCATCATGATGAGATGAAGGGGAAATATGAGTAGAAGAACTAGAGAAGTGTTGTAACCATATGAAAACTTTGTATTGAGTCAAGTTTATCAACAAGAAATCCTCATTTATCTACCTTTGATGTGTTCCAAAGTCTTATCTTCTACACATCATTATGTTGGTTCTGGTTTTATGGGCCTCTATTGTATGAATTTGGGTTATCCTCCTACAGGCCCTCACCTTTCTTAAGGCTTCCCAGAGTTATCTTCACTCTTCTTGGAGTTATTGTTGTTGTTACCCCTGTGATCACTTCTAGCTTCATTCCAATTATTTCAAAACCCGTTGTCTTCTTTCCTCTTGAAGTCACCCTTCTTCTTAAATGTCTGATTGGACTGTGAACAATTAAACTTCTTACGGCTCTTTTCCCTGTACGGAGAAATTGACCTCAACTTTTGTTCCTGCTTAATATCCTTCTCATACACTTGATCAATAGTGGTAGGACCATGTGCATCTACCTCTCCTCTGATATCGGCATTAATCCCCACTATGAATTTTCAGATTTGAAACCTCTCATCCTTCCGGTACTGGGGTACATACTTAAGGAGGTGAAAATTACTTAATTATTTAAGTAATTATATAATCCTCAACAAAAACCTCAGCAAAACCTTTGTAGGTGGGATTCATCTTCATCACTTATCAAAATAGAGCACTTGCTATTCCTCCTTGGCTAGCAGGTTAGCCTCACAATGTTGTTGAACATGAGGATCAGCATTTAGGAGTGCAAGTGTGATTTTTTCTAAATTTGAGGAATTGTTTACAAATAAATACTTTTTTAATTTGGCGATCCAATCATCAACAACATACATGAATTTTTTGCTCAAAGGTGGGGATGTCAAAGTTTACTTAGACTTTGAATGGAGTGTAATTGTTAAAACAATATCTTTTATGGGACTTGTAATGTATTTGATAGTACTCTTTGACTTGAGTGCTATCAAGTCAAACACTCAAAGAGTCCAAGCATACATTAGTGGCAAGCCAAGGTATTGGCATGTTAAAATTCTTCAACATGCACCAAAGCAAAAGATGGTGATCAGACAATGTATAGGAGCGTAAAGAGGATTGCAAGTGCACCTCAACAAAGGAGCCAAAACCTTACAAAAAACTCCCATAGCGTATTTCTGCATGCCAAAAATCTCAAGCACACCAATACAAAGGGCTAATATGATTTGTAATTAGTAATGCCATATGTCTACCAGTTGGTGCACACCTATACTCAATAAGTCTCCGAAAATGCTAAAATGAATTTGGCTTAAGGAAGAGGATGCAACAACATGAGGTGTGAAGAAGCATGGAAAACATTTGCACAATGAAAGATACACACTAAAGCATAGGATGACGGAAAGGCAATGTGGTGGTGCATGGAAGGGATTGCAAGTGTGTGCCTTACAAAAGAATGGGGATTAGAAAATGACAATTAATGTATTAGCACATGCTTATCAAGTGGGATGTGCAAATATGAGGCACACATTTTATTATTAAATGCCTCCAAGTGAGTGGTGTACACCAATACAAAGGCGGAAACAAAGAAATGTTGCTTAGAATATTAGTGCACACTCCTAGTCGTCAACATGCCATTATAAAGGAATTCAGTAGCATGCGTGTGAACTCAAGAATGCACCTTGACAAGGGCATGTGAAGGATGGACACAACAAAGAGGGATAAGGAATACAATTTGCAAATTTAAACCCTCCAATACATTGTCACACATGACAACAAGGAAGAACCTTCAAACCTCAAATGGAAAATCCTACATGGGGGCATGCCTATGTAAAAGCATCTAAAAAATTATTATCATGAGTGACGGCATGTGCTTCACCAAAAAATTGAAAATTTTAAAAAAGTTGTAGCTGCAGGTAATGTGGTGGTGCATGCCAAGGAGTTAGCACATGCCAATATTAAGGAATATTTTTCATTATTCCTCATGTAGTGATGCACTTGTGAACCCAAGGATGCACTTATACAAAGGCATGCATAAGAAGACATTGGCATGAGTTTCCAAATTGCAAGTGTGCACAAATATAAGTAAGCACATAACTTTTGTGTATTTGATGTTATCGAGCACATCAATATAAAGGAGGTAGATTTTTAAATTTTCAAATCTAGTGTATAGGTGCACACCTGGACAGGTACATGTTTATACGAAGGAAGGGTGAATGAATGGATTTTCAAGTTTTTCAGAGGGTTAACCATGATCAAAAGAAAAGTTGTAAAATCATCAAAGTCATCTAGAGTCGTCTGACGAAAAGTCTATTTTTAGTCATCACCATTTTCAAAGAGAAAAGCATATTCAGTGATTTTGTTACATCCCACCCTAGATTTCTAAAACTACTTTTCACTGTATGGTAATTTGAAGTATTCCATCCCTGATAGGATATTCAATATTCTGATTTGGACTGATATTTTCAGTTTTGTTTGATGTTCCTTTTTGATCAAACTCAACTCGGTGTATTGCATGTAATATAACCGACTTTAGATAAAAACTTTTGCTGATTCTGATAATCAAAGTCCGCTCTACAGTTATTGCATTGGACAGAATATTGCATGATAGAAACAGAGGTATACTTCAAAACATTACAATGTACTGTTATACTTAGTTACATTCTCAGAACAGGGTTATGGTCATATACAAAATAATCTGAGCGCATTATAAAATGATATAGATGTATTTAATACTCAGATTGGTATCTAACCGTGAATGCTTGTCCTTCTACATATATTCTGATTAACAGCAGCAAATACAGAAACTAACTTTCTCAAATAAATATTCAGACCATAATCAAGACCTTAACCACAGAAATCATTGAACTGCACTAATATTTTCAGTGATTACAATCAGCAGTGAATATGTAATGAGACAAGACTCAGATATAAATACCAGTACTGCAATGACGTTCCAGGAAAACCCCTCCAAGTAAGAATATTCGCTCAGCCAACCAAGACTCACAGAACAGAGGCAATGACGGCTAGCAAAATGGATGCCAGTTGAGACAATAGTCACTCCCAGATCAGTAGTGATGCCCAGCAAGTTGCTGATTTCTCGGAACAGTAAAACAATGCCACGTTTTGCAGCTGCAACCTTCAGAAAATGACATTTCCTCTACACAAAAACCCGTGCCATCTACCAACAGTCACCCCCAGGCTATTACTAGCTAACTTGACTTCCAGAAAGGTCTCATAAGAGGTCAACAGAAATATGTATGCAGCTGTAGCTAATTATTATCCACAAATCCCAGTGAAACAAACCCTTATCCTAGACGCCTAGCAGCAAATGATGAATTCTCCACCTCAAAAATGCACCAGATTGGCACTCCTAACTCAGCCGCCCCACACAATGATAAAAGAATGCTGAAGCCCAAGGCGTTTCAGCCTGGAAGCATCACACCCAGCCTAGGGCTTGTACGGCTCAGCAAGAATTTGTACAGCCTGTTCAGTGTCTCCCATGTGGTTTCCCAAATTGAATGCAAACAACAATAAAAACATTCAACAATGCTTGTCCTTATTTCAATTCTGATCTGCACTTGAAACCCTTAACAATTCTTGATGATAATCTCTTCTATTATGCATGATGTGACTTCTGAATCAAAGCCACCTGAAACAACAACCCTTCGATGCTATCACACACCTGTAGGTTGCTCAAATCAGAGAGAATGGACATTCTCCATGATCAGATTGAAGAAGAAACCCCTGTTTTCTCCTCACAGCCAAAGCTTCACAAATTTCCTATGTGTTCAATCAACAATGAATACTTTTCATGCTTTTTCCAAAGCCTTTTATATCACTCCTCAAAAAGCACGACTCCCAAGAGCAATTAAATCGTTAAAATATATAATTAAACATTTTCTTTTGTTGTGACTTTACAATATATCTCCACTTGGGTGCCCATATCAAGTATCTTTATAATTTGACTTTATATAATTAAATGAACTTTTATAATAAAGTCAATTAATCATTTAATATTCACCTTTATAATTAATTATTATTAAAGTATTACTTTAATGATAATTAAAACACCATAACTCCATTAATAATCAACATTTATAAATTCTAACTTCACCACCGGCTAACCCACTGCTCACTCTGCCCATCTGAATGCCTTACTATAAATAGTAAGGTTGGCCTCTATCACCCAACTGACTTACTATAAATAGTAAGTGTATAAATATGAAGCCAAAAACCCATGGAGACGATCACCTCTGAATATGCCATCGAAACTGAGGAGAAAACACCATCAACTGCCACCCGGAGAACTCATTAACTCCCACATACAGCCCTCTAATCATCATTATCAACCTACGAGGACCTAATGATAGGCTAATCTGTCCAACATTGACCCAGGGTAAAAAGGGGACATTACATAGTTAAGATGGTGAATCATGAGACTATGAAACCTTGAAAGCTATATTTTGATGAATTTGTGCAATGTTATGTTACTGCATTCAAATGGATTGAGGATGGCAATTTGATGATACGCATATGATGAAATACTATGAGATGATTCAATTTTCTTTAAAGCAATTGATTAATGAAAATGCAATGATATGATCATGATGTAATGGTTCCCGGCTAACTACCAATTGTTTTCATGAGTGAAAATGCAAGAACAAATCCCGACACCCTCCAGATAGGAGGGAGAGTATCACTTGGGAGAAGGAAGGTTACAAACCCTATGGCAGTGTCATCTGAGCTTAGCGTCAGTTAGGTATTTCATTCCGTAAACCTAAAAGAGCCTAGGGATGTCAATAGCGTACTTGGAGGTAAGTCAACCTAAGGCAATTGAGTCGTGTTTTACCGTTGTGTTTGGTTATGGCAATTTGGGAATTGTTAACTTTCTTGTTTAAATAGATAAGTAAATATATATGAATATATAAATGTATGCATACCGAAAAAACATATGTATACATATATGTATGTATGCATATGTACGTACGAAGGTGTAGGAACGCATCGATGTATATACATATGCGTTCACATACATAAAGATAAATATATATATGCATAGGTATTTTGCGAAATAAATATCACATACATGTGTATATTCGTATACATATAAAGTGTTGTATTATAGACGCCATAATTTGATGACTATTGATATTAAATGGCAAGTGAACATTGATTGGCATGGTTATCATTGAGTTCTATATTACAGCAGTTACACCAGTATAACAACGTGATGTCCATCATCGTCGATCTTGCATGGCAATGCACTTATCTTTGTTATGCAAATGTTTTAACTTTTATATATATTATGATTAATTGAATTGGCTAACACAACCATGGACCTTTTGTTTTGGCTCAACTCTTTCTTTTAAAGAGGAGCATGTATCATGTTTGACTCGACTCTTTGAAGTGGAGCATAATTGTATTGTTGTGGCAGTATAACTATTGTTTCTAATGCCAACTTTTGCTTTGAAAGGCCACGGCATAAAGATATATAGGCAGCTGAAGTTTTCTTAATTCAAAATGCCCTTGAAAGCCATGTATGGCCACGGGTAAAAGGCCACGATGGTGGCACAAGCTTAAGCTTTGTGTAATTCGAGTTCTACCACATTTCAAACTGTAGCATCCATTACGTGAAAATAGAGTTTAAACTGTTTTGATAACTGATTTCTCCAACTGTATCTTGCATAGTTGGTTCGATGGCTTTATTTGGGAAGTTATGAATTTGGAGGGGAATCTCACAACGAATTATTGGTAACCGTTTATGCCTTGTGAGTGGTAGAATTGGTAGTTAGGGTAAAATCATTGGTGGGGTATTTGGATTTGTTAACCAAAATCAATTCAGTTCTGATTATCATCTTTCAACACTTGCTCATTTTAGGGTACCAAGGAAAAGAGAGACAGGACAGTGCACAACAAGAATACAAAAGGGCAGTTAACCATTGGAGAGATCCATCTTCTGCGTGCATTTCAAGGTGGCAGGAATAAGAGAATAGAGGGAGATGTTTTGTTGAGGGAGAACTAGAACAACGAACTAAGGGAGATTAGAGTGTAAGCTTAGAAGAAAGGTCATTTTACTATTCTCATGTATAAAGAAGGAAAACCAGGCTGTTGTAGCTTAGCTTTGCAGAGCAAGAATAGCTCATTGAGCAGAATATTGCTAGCATACACCTTGCCAAGCCCGTAAGTAGGCATGATTCTATTCTTTTGCTTCCTCTGTTCTTTTCTTGGTTAAGAAAGATTGTGAAAGGTTAACTAAAACCACATATAGGCAGATATAGCTGCATGCTTTCTCTTGAGTGAATCTTTATTGTTTTCTTAAAATCCACCATGCTGAAATAGTACTTTTCATAGTTTCTTGCAAAGATTGATTATTTTAAGTCTGATAGGAGTTTTCTTAGTTAGAAATCTTTTCTTGCAGAAGTTTCGACTAGAATATGAATGCAGCCACTTTTGATTGTGAAACTCCTTTTTAATCAGAGAGGAAAAGACTTGGTTATCTTGTCAGCCAAGAGCCTTAGTTGTATGTAAATGATTGCAAATAGAGTTTTGGAATGAACACAAGATTGATATATGATAAGACACTATTCCTTGAGGGTTTTAAACCGAGATTTTCAAGGTTATGAGTAAAGAAAATGGAAAAAGAGCCTTAAGCTCAACTTGAGGCTAGATGTACTGTGAATGCTTTTTGTTAAAGAATGAATTTTCCTGTACCCTCTTTGGAAAGATGTTGAGATTGTGAGGGTTTCTTGTAATGAAGACCTTACCCCTTTGGTATTGAATAGTTAACTCTTCTAGGATTTTATACTAAGTGGAAAACCACCCAAATGGGGTATTATGTGTATGAAGTTTCTTTATTACCTTATGAAAGTTAGGTCAAGTTAATTACTTGTGTCGACTAGTGAATGCCAAGAAGACTAACTATGAGAGTAGATGCTCTCTTGTACTTTTTATACCTTGAAATAGTGTCAATTGCCAAGACCCAGTAGTTACGTCACGTAACACGAGGGTTCGAGGAAAGTATAACACTTTACCAACTTAGAAGAGTTACAACTAGGAAGTCAAGGTGTGTCATGTAATAGTTCCTTGTGATTACTCAATGGGTTGAATAGTCAATTCAAGTTAACCCTAGCTCAGATATGGTACTCTAAGTCGGGTAGAGTGGGTGAACAAACAACTATGCTCGTTAGTAGCGATTGTATTTATAATACAAATACTTTGGCCAAAGTGAGTGCAGTTGTCTCTGCATGCACTTATCGGTTCACTATGATCCAAATTGCTTAACTAATCAGAGTTGTCTTACATAGTTGGAAGGTATCCATAGTTGTATGACGATATTAGTTAAGTAGGGCACAACACCAAAGCTCGGATAGCAAAACTAAGAGGGTTCTTAATTAAACCCTTCGTTGAAGGGTAGGGCCACTTCCAGTTAGGAAGGTGTGCAGGGGACCACTGGTCCGTGGTTGGAGGTAAAGCACCTAAGTGATGTTCTCCCTCTTGCAGATGACATGCCAAGTCTTGGAAGACAGAAAGTATCCAGATATGGGATCTTTGACCTTGTTTCTCTATGCCATTGTTTTATCTTATTTAAATGAAATCATTCAAGTTGAAATGCAAAAATTAAAAGATGTTTACTCTTTTCAGTTTGAAAAGCATGATTAGATGATTTGTTATATCTTTGTGAAATCAGTTATGCAGATGCATATTCCATTTTTAAAAGAAAAATTTTATACCTCATTTTACCTATGATGTTAGTTATTAACTGCTTGGTAAATAATTCATGGTAATTTCTTTGTAAGAAGGTGATGGTTGTTACAGATTTGCTATTTTTAGTCGAAGCTATTTATAGCCCTTAGTATTTCTAGCAATCTCTATTTTTAATGCAAGGAGCCCATGTTATGTTTAGTGTTCAGTATTTATAGTTCAAAGTCAACTATTTTTAGATCATCTACCTCATGATACGAGGAAAAGAGCTTTTAAGGGATAATTATAATATTTTGATCTTTAGTTTAACTAAGAGTCACATGATTGTAATTTTAGAATTAGTAGATGAGATTATTTGTATTAAAGATTGCACATCATATAAGTAGTTGTAGTTAAGGTAGAAATGCTTTTAGTTTTATTTATTTATTTTCATGCAATTGTTTTCAAATAGTATAAATAAGTGCCTTCTTGCACTTAGAGGGAGGAACCAATGATTGATAATTATCATGCCTAAATATTGCTGAGATTGTTATTCAGTATTACAATTTATTGTCAGTCCAAAATTTGTTGCTCACTCAATAGAATTTATTAACCCTATCTTGCTTTTAATTACTATTGAATGATTTTGTCATATGTGCTTAAGTAGATTAAATTGCTTCAACCAAATTTGCAAGCTTTGTATTGTAGATCTATTTGAAATTAGAAATCATGGCTTTGTACTGATTCCTTCAACTAATTTACCAAAGTGTTTGTGTTATGTTTAAAACCTATTCAATCCTTGTTTCTTGAATTGTCCAATTTCTGATTTTAACTGAACAAGGCACGCATCTAGTCATAGGATTTCTTTTCAGTCAAAAATAAGAAAAATTGATTGCCTTAAGTGGAAGAGCATCTTAGTCCTTTCGCCTTGGGTAATTCCAAAAAGACATGCTTTAAATTCAGCATTCACATGAAATCACCCCTAAAAACACTGTAAAGTTTGTAAATTACAAATGTATATTGTCCAATTTCAAGTTAGTTTTTAATTTATAGAGAACTTCCCCTCCCGAAGAGCAGCTGTTTAGTGTCACATTGAAAGGTGAAAATTAGAAGTTACAAGCAAAAATAGAAATAGGAACTTGAGAAACAAGAAGATAAGTCAACTTCAATTGTACTTGGGAAGGAAGCTTGACCCTTTTCTTTGTCACCAATTTGATTTTTTTGACTCACAAGAGGCTTTCATATTTTTTCTTCTTTCTTCATCTCCAATGCTGCCTCTTGCAGCATGTGCATTGAAACAATCAATGCTTGTCAATATGAAGTTGTCCTATCTTCCTACACCTAATTTGAAGGCTTTGTTTTTTCTTCATTTAGCTGCCCCAACTATTTGCTCGGCCAATTTTCCTCTACAAAAAGCTTTTGCTCCTATCAATGACCCCCTTATTCATAATTTCAGCTGAGTTGGTTTCTTTGACATCCCAATGAATAGGAGGCAACAATTATTGATAAATATGGGCAGTTATGAAGCGTGGTAAGAGAATATCTAAATCTGCCAAGACCTTTGGCATGTTCACCATTGTGTAGGAGGCTAATTGGTGTAACGTCATGTTGCTATGCTTCCTTCTCCTCACTTCAAAGTCATCAATACCATTTGCCCAATAATCTTCTATGTCACTTGCACGGGTAGAGCGAGAACCAAGTCTCTCAAACATGTAGGCTCTAGTGTTAGGCCCTACATTTATCATAAAATTTGAGTTTAAATTTAGAAATTTCAGCATCCATATTTTAACATTTGTTGTACCCATATGGTGTCAAGTATAAAGCTAATGTCTATTGTTTTCCCAAGTGCAAGTCATGGTTAGGCCTTGTCCAATTCCTTTTGTGTTCTTTTTATGGCTCTTTTTTTGAATGTTCACAAGATCATGGAACGGGGCTATTGAAGTCCAATTCATCTTGGTGAAGAAAGAGAGGTTATCATTGAAGATTTATACTAAGTTTAATGACCAATCATGCACTTGATATAGGAGTAAGGTACCATATTTCAAAATCAAAGACAATAATCCCTCATCAAGAATGCACTTTTATGAAGCAAAAAAGAAATGGCATTGTGGAGTGTGTGTTTGAGGAGACATATAAGATCAAAGAACTGACTAAGAAAGAACAAAAGCACACATTATTATGAAGGAATAGTGGCACATCTAGAAGAGATTTCATATTGACAAGGGCATGCCTAATGGAGGAGAATTTTTTCAAAAGAAAATTTCAGGATTTCCTTAATGAATTGTGTGCCTAGTGATGAGGGGCACAACATAGGTGCAAATAAAAAGTTCACAAGTCACATTATAAAGTGTGCGTCTGGTGTATTAGCATGCACCTCAAGAAAGGAATTTTTTATTTCAGAAACAAATGAACACTACTGTACAAGTGCACATGATAGCATCTGGTACACACCTAATAGTTTAGATCAAAAACCATCAATGTTTATATTGACAAGGGCAGATGTGATAAAGAGGATTCAAGCAAGGAGATCATCAAAAAGCATTCACAGGTGCACGATTTGTCATCGAGGTAGTTGATTTCAAAGACATGTAAGGTGGAACACTTCCCAAGTGCAAATTCAAAGTGCATTATACTATGTAAAGGCATGCACCTGCCCTGTAAGGGTGCACTCAAAAAAAATAAGAATTTGATTTAAATTTCAAAGGTTAAGAGTAGTGTATAAATGCATGCCTTGAGTTGAAGCCTGCAACTTATCAAAGAGGAATTCAATTTCAAAGGAGAATTTTAAGGCCCATTCATAGGCACACACTTTGAGTGCAAGTGCACACCTCACTAAAGAAAATTTGATTTCGAACCAAGTTCAAAAAGTCCATTCACGAGTGTGCATGAGAGCATGGAGTGTGCACTCATACAAGGAGGTTTCACAGTTTTGAAATCCAAGTATAAGATGCACCTAAGCATCAAGGGCACACATCTACATGGGTGATCAAAGACAATTTTAAAGTGTTGAAGCTCACAGGGGCGCACCTATATTGTGATGATCACCTGCTAGTTACAAGGCCACATCCATTAATACATAGCCAACCAGCATCTCTAAACTTAGAGGGAGCTCATGTTTATAGAATGTCTATTCATATAAAATTGTTGACCAGATTTTTGAATAGGACACAGCTATAAATAAAAGAAGTTTGATGCAAGCATCATATCTTTTTAAACTCAAGAGAAATCCTTTATTACTAAAGGTGCCTGATCATAAGCAGTAGTTATGATTTTATAGCAGCTCCAAATAAAGATACAGCAGAACGCCACAAAAAGAGCATGTAACAGGGTAGAGATAAACAGCAGAATTCCAAAGTACAGCAGAAATCCAATATTCATCAGCAGAGCAGACATTTTTGACAGCAGAACTGTGACTTTCATAATCTGTGGTCATCCATAATTCTTCACCTAAAGTGCCTGATTATTATAAGTTTTTCATCAAACTCAATGAATTATCAGTCATCTACCGCATGTTTGCCATGTTCAGAGGATTTTCAAGGTCTACCTAGTTAAAAGATTGTATCATCAGCTAGGGTTTCAAAAGGCAATGGGTATCATCGATCGAAAAAGGTTTAACTTGGAAATTCATTTTTCCACAAAGACTACTTAGGGTTTTGATCTGACTTTCAACCTAGCTGCTCTTCTACTTTGAAATTGCCTAAATTATTTCCAATTCTCAAAGTAAAATTTGTAAGTCCATGTCAGCTATTAGGCAACAAGGTTTTGTAAAGTATAATCCCTTAGTTGTGACTATTTATCAGGGTTTTTGGACAGCTATTCATCATCATATCATTCCTACAGCAGCTTGCCATCAAACACTAGGAAGTCTTTAGGGTATATTTTCAACTAAAGGATCGATATCAGATTCAAAGCTCACAAAGAATATCAAAGTGTCGAAAAGTCTTTTGAGAATTTTGGCATGATCAAAACAGGGAGAGCTTTATTGGAATTAGCCCACACTAAAATAGCTATTTTTTGTTAGAGTTTTAGGATCAGAAATGAAAGCAATCAGAAAATGCAACACATAAGACAATGAACACCACAAGATACCCTAGGAAAACCCTCCTACTCGAGGGGAAAAACCCAGCAAATATATCTCTTATATATTTAGGAATAAGAGCAGAAATCTGCTTACAACTCAGGCCCAACAAAAGGCCGAATTTGATACAATGAATAATAGCACCTCTCCTAGATGCGAAGATACAGAATATGTTTCTCCTTGAGATCGATCTGCTGCTACAGAATGATGATCGGCTGCTCAAGATCATGATCTGCTGCTCAATATCATGACCTGTTGCTCAAGATCATGATCTGCTGCTCAAGATAATGATCTGCTGCTCAATATCATGACCTACTGCTCAAGTGCGAACTTCTCCAAGGAGTGCGAATATGATGAATGAACTTGATTATGAAATGAGAGATCATCACCTTTTATTTATACAAAACAAAGTGTCTCTTCATGTAGGTCGGCCTCCTTAAAGAATAATAATAATAATTAAATGAGTCAGTCACATTAAGGAAGTCGGCCATAATAAATAATAAATATTATTTAGGTCGGCCCCATTTAATTATTCACAATAATTAAATGTTATATTATAATTTCCAAGTGAAGCGCCCCTTCACTTAATTATCACAATGAAATAAATAGCCAAAGGCTATATGCAATTTCATGTCTTCGATTAGGCTGAAAGAATGAACCCAAAGCTGCAATAACTTCAACACTCCCTCTCAGCTAGGGAGGAATACTTCCAGCAGTACAAGACACATCACCTCATCGTGATGTCTACCACTATGGCAACTCCCATATGTGGAAAAGTATGATATCACCTCATCGTGATATTAACCATCATGACTCTCCCATATGTGGCAAAGGAACATATCACCTCATCGTGATATTAACCATCATGGCTCTCCCATGTATGGCAAATGTACATAAGTGCCCATCACTCAATCGTGATATCATCACCTCATCGTGACATTCACCATGGCTACTCCCAGAGGGTGAAAAGCACAAGTACAAGAAAATCATCACGGACTCTCTCACATGATGTTGTCATGGCGTCACACATGACATCCACCATGGCTCTCCCAGAGGGTGGAAACAAGGGATTTCACCTTGAAATTCTCTCATAGAGAGAAATGCATTAACAAGGGCTTGCACCTCAAATCTCTCTAATAGAGAGAAATGCATTAAAGCAAATCTGAAGTTCACTGACGTTGAGACTCCTTCTCAGCTAGGGCTTCATTCTCCACAATACCAAGCTTGTCTCGAAAGTACATAAACTTTACTCTGGCAAGAGGCTTGGTGAGAATGTTTGTCGTCTGCTCGTCAGTATTGATATACTTCAACTGGATTGCTTTCCTCAATACCATATCTCTGATATAGTGGTATTTGATCTCAACATGTTTGGTTTTGTCATGAAACACTCGATTGACAGAAAGCTTCACACAGCTTTGATTATCACAATGAATGACAATCGGCTCTATCGATTGTCCAAACAATTCTGCAAGGAGCTTCCGAAGCCACACTGCTTCTCTAGTTGCCACACAAGCTGCAATATACTCGGCCTCTGCGGTGCTCAATGCCACTGAAAACTACTTCCTGCTACACCAGGAGATCATCGCAGACCCCAAACTGAAACAACATCCAGAGGTGCTCTTCCGATCAGTGACACACCCTGCCCAATCGGAATCAATATATCCATGCAACTTCAAGTCTACACCAGAAGAATATCTCAAGCCATATCCAACTGTGCCACGCAAGTATCTTAGGATATGGTTTGCTGCAACTAGATGTACTTGCCTTGGTTCACACATGAACTAACTAAGTGCACTCACTGCATAGCAAATATCCGGTCTAGTATTGACTAGATACATCAAGGATCCAATCAACTGCCTATACATAGTAGGATCCACCAGATCTGAACTAGCTGCAGCCTCCGTAAGCTTCTGAAAATTGAATTCCATAGGTGTAGACATGGATTTGCAATCCATCATACCAAATCTCTTCAAGATGTCAATAGTATACTTACCTTGACTCAGAATAATCCCATCTGGCTTCTGCCAAGCTTCTAAACCAAGGAAGTAGTGCATGAGACCAAGATCCTTCATTTCAAATTCAGAAGCTAGCTCCTTCTTACATTTGATTATGAGGTGATCTTCTCCTAGTAAGAATTAGATCATCAACATATAGAACCAAGATCAATGCTTCGCCATCAATTACCTTGAAGTACAGGTTTGAATCAACATCATTCTTGGAGAAGCCCAAGCCCATCAAGTATTGATCAATTTTCTCATACCAAGCACATGGAACTTGCTTAATTAGATCATCAACATATAGAACCAAGATCAATGCTCCGCCATCAATTACCTTGAATTACAGGTTTGAATCAACATCATTCTTGGAGAAGCCCAATCCCATCAAATATTGATCAATTTTCTCATACCAAGCACATGGAGCCTTTTTTTTTTTTTCAATCTGCAAACATGAGACTCCTTCCCATGAACCTCAAAGCCCTCAGGTTGCTCAATGTATACCTCTTCCTCGATCACACCATTCAAAAATGTTGTCTTCACGTCCATTTGGTGTATCTTCCATCCTCTAGATGCTGCAATAGCAATGATGGTCCTGACGGATGTATAACGAGCAACTGGAGCAAAGGTTTCCTCATAGTCTACTCCCTCTTTCTGAGAGAATCCTCTAGCCACAAATCTAGCCTTGTACTTCTCGATGCTCCCATCAGCCGCATGCTTGATCTTGAAGAGCCACTTAGAAGATACAACTGATTTGCCTTCAGGTCTAGGTACGATGACCCAAACATCATTCTTAAGGATAGATTGAAATTCTTCAGCCATAGCATCTTTCCATACTTGTTGACTTGAAGCTTCCTCAACACTGGAAGGCTCAGATTCAATTATTTGACTCATCAATGTAACATAACTTGGAACCTGCTGACGTCTTTTGCTTTCTAGGAGCTGCAAACCTTTCTGCCTCCTGCATTGTTTGCCTAGCTCATAGAGGTCTCTTTCTACCAATAACAAAGTCGGTAGGCCCATTAGAAGGTTCCAAAGGCTCAACTAAATCACCATCCTCTTCTGGTTCAGTAGACTCCCTCTAAATCTCCAAGTACATACATCAACCTCCTGACCTCCTCGTCCAAGGTTGCCTCAGTTGGTTTGACAAACTCCCTCTAAAGGTTAATTCCTCCTCTTCGAAGAAACTGATCATAGTGACAACCTAAATAGGTTCTGAGAGAGAGAGATGTCTTCAGCCACCAAACTCAGTCCCATGGCTGCAAGTTGTGTCTCCATTCTTCAACCTACAGAATGCATCAAACTCTTCTTCTCTTGAAAGCAATCTCTTATGCTTCTTGGTCCATCCTAAAAGCATTAAGGAGAGATTACTAATAGTTCATGGAACTCAACTATCTCGAAGAGAAAATAATAAGGCTAGAAGCATACATGTTTTACTATCTCAATGTTATAGCATGAATTAATTACAAAAAGAAAATTCATGAACATTATTCAACATGAAATACTTATCTCATCAGAAACTCCTTAAGTGTTGCACTTAAATGCTCATAAGGTCTGCACTTATCTTTCCTGGGATCTACTCATTATCTCTCAATAATTTTCCATATCTTATTCACATGAATGGCTCAAAAATAGAACAATCACCATGGCATAGAGAGTATATACGGCTCAAGCAACTCCCACACTCTAAGGCATACAGAAACTCAGCCCATGACCAATGCCTTCAAAGTCTGGAATTATATGCTGCAGCAGTCATAAGAATATTTTAATCTTCTAGGTATGGCTGTGTCTGATCTCCATATGTTGCACCTAGCCCTTATACTTTCTTTGACAAAACATCGCACCCTTGGGGAGATGCGTTTAGTCTCATAAGAGCCTCCAACATGTCCTCTAAACCCCAGCAAGGTCGACTCAGACAATGATGAAGAAAGGCATCCTCCAATGCACAAAATCGTCCTTTGCAAGGACTGAGATCATACCGCCAGAATTTGCCAAAATCGATTTCTCCTAAAAATCTGTGGTCTTAGTCAAATCTGATTACTTCTTCTCTCAGACCCGCTCTGATACCATGTTAGAGTTTTAGGATCAGAAATGAAAGCAATCAGAAAATGCAACACATAAGACAATGAACACCACAAGATGCCCTGGGAAAACCCTCCTACTCGAGGGGAAAAACCCAGCAAATATATCTCTTATATATTTAGGAATAAGAGCAGAAATCTGCTTACAACTTAGGCCCAACACAAGGCCGAATTTGATACAATGAATAATAGCACCTCTCCTAGATGCAAAGATACAGAATATGTTTCTCCTTGAGATCGATCTGCTGCTACAAAATGATGATCTGCTACTACAGAATGATGATCTGTTGCTCAAAATCATGATCTGCTGCTCAAGTGTGAACTTCTCCAAGGAGTGTGAATATGATGAATGAGCTTGATTATGAAATGAGAGATCATCACCTTGTATTTATACAAAAGAAAGTGTCTCTTCATGTAGGTCGGCCTCCTTAAGGAATAATAATAATAATTAAATGAATCGGCCACATTAAGGAAGTCGGCCATAATAAATAATAAATATTATTTAGGTCGGCCCCATTTAATTATTCACAATAATTAAATGTTATATTATAATTTCCAAGTGAAGCGCCCCTTCACTTAATTATCACAATGAAATAAATAGCCAAAGGCTATATGCAATTTCATGTCTTCGATTAGGCTGGAAGAATGAACCCGAAGCTGCAATAACTTCAACATTTTTAACTATCACCTTTTTCAAAGGAAAGAACATATTCTAAGAATTGTTATTTTTCACTGGAGCTATTTATAGCCTGTGCTATTTTTAGCTTTCCTCTAAATTTAAAGCCTTGAGCTTTTTGAGTAGTTAGCTATTGTTCTTCTATCTTTCGATCTCTTATCATGCGAGATATGTGAGCTTTATGTGATAGTTTGTAATAGTTTTTGTAATGTCCCCATTTTTAGCACTATGCTTCCCAATGTCTATTCGCCTATCCCCGGATGCCCGTAGGCCAGTCAGATGCAAAATTAGGGTTTCCAGTTGCTTGGAGGTCTCTTTTGTGGATTCAGGGGTTCGCATGTTGGAGTTTTGTGGTTTGGTTTATGGATTCCTTCTGGGTTTTCAGAAAGCTTCGCAGGGGTATGACATGCAATTGCATCAAGTAAGTTTTCCAGGACTTACTATTTTTAGTAAATTACAACGGTTGCTCAGAATGTGGTTAAAATGCATTTGAAGTCACTTACTATTTTTGGCAGTATGCTATTTATAGTAAGTGCTAATTTTTAGCAGCTCGGTATTGGGCTCCACAAGGGTTTCTATTTATAGCAGTGGTCGGTTTATGATGTTGCTATTTTCAGTTGGTCACTGTGTTTTTTAGTGGTCTTCAATTTCTCTTAGTTTTGGTGTTTGGTATATACTTACTATTTTTAGCAATGCTATTTATAGTAAGTCATCTTTGGGGAAGTTGGTCCCAACCTAGTATGTAAGCAACATTATTATTTTTTAATATTTTATTTGCTCCATGAGAGGGACGCCTAGAGGAGAGAAGATAACTTAAAAATGTTTTAAAATTTTTAGAAGACTCAAGAAGGGCGTTGGTTTCTAGGAAGAATTTGAGAAGCTTTTGAAGTCCTGTCGCCCTAGCTTCTTTATATTCTGATTTTGGCTCTCATTTGAGGATCTCTACTTTGGCAACATAACGAAATGTTGTTGGATTTCTTCCAGATTGCTTGGGCTGCGAACTGAGGACGAAAACCCTCTTCATTTGGGCTGGTTTCGATGGTGAAATATCCACCCTAATCAGATAGTGGTGATTCTACAGTAGGGATCAATTCAGTGCTTCACAGAGTTCAATTTTGCTGATGGAAAAATGAGGATTTATCAGTATTTTTTCAAGAGTTTTGGTGTGGATTGATTGCTTTCAATTTGGTGTTGCTTTTTGAAGATTTTGGTGTGATTTTACTGAGTTTCTGGGTGCTTTTGTTCATGGACCTGAATCTGGTTTTTGGCTTATAACTCGAAGTTGGGAGGAGAAATCGAAATGGGTGTTGGAGCAATAGAAGACCTATCTCATGGCGATTCCAAAGAATATAAGATTGCTTTCTTTAGTTGAGATTTGAATTTATTAGAGAGGAACGACCCTTTGAAGAAGGACGCCCCAGTTACAGCATAAACCCCAGTTTATGACCAGCAAGGTGATGCTTTCAGTTGATTAGTGTTGGGGATTGATCTTAGAGGTTTGGACGTTGATGAGTAAGGAGTTTGTTGGCCAAAAGCTTGGTGTTGTTCGGTGCCCTTCTTGGAGCTTCTTGCTGCTGTTACTAGCCTTTACCAGGTCTGATATTTCAATTAAACAGTAGTTTTCAAAAAAAATCAGGGGTGTATGTTACCATTTCAATCAACAGTTTAACTCAAGATTGTTAGACTTAGAGTTTGGACTTAGTATTAGTGGATAAGATATTTTGTAATAAAAATTGTATGTTATGCAAGCAATATGTTTTTACAGTGACAGTCATAGTTAGCTTTTTTATTATCTTCTCATGCAGAGCTTTGTAAGCATTATAAATAAATGGCATTTGCACTTAGATTTATAGTGGTAATTTCCGTGCCTACTTGTAGCTAAAATTGATATTCACTGAATATTGTTAATCTAGAATTCATTATTCATTCAATACAATTTAGTATGCTTGTCTTGTTTCTAAATTGCTATTGAGTTATCCTATGTTGTTTGTTATGTGTCTTGAGATATATAAAATTACTTTTAGCAAGTTTGTAAGCTTTATACTGCAGGTTTGTTTGAAGCTAGAGATTGTGGCTTTGTACCAATCCCTTAATTAATTTACTATAGCATTCGTGTCTTTGTGTTTAAAATTATTCAATCTCTAAATACTTGCACAACTCAATCTCTGATTTTAGTCAAAACAATAAGTCAATTTTATTGGTGTACACTTTTATTGTGATTAATACAAGTTAGGGTCTCTTTGGTGGTGGAATTTTTTCCTGCAAGGGTTTCTCCACATATTTATAGTGTTCATACAGTTTGCATATTTATGTTTGTTTCTCCATTGTTTCATTAATTTGAATGGTTTAATTAGATTGGAACACTTTATTATTAACATTCTCATAGTGTCATTGACCCTGTATTCAACATTTGGTATGAAAGCTATGGCTTACATTTAGAGAGGGAAGCCTCTCTTGCAGTGTTGTGGGTTTCTGGTGGTTGTAGTGGTCCGTGGATATTTAGTATAGTGATTTTGCAGATTTGGGTGTGGTTAGAGAATCATGGTAAACACATCCCACTCAAAGATTGAGAAGTTCAATGGCTCTTAGTATGAATTGTGGAGACTAAAAAATGGAGGATCTCTTGAAAGAAAGAGACCAATGGAGATTTGTCACAAACAAATAAAATCATGTTGGGTTATCAAATGAAGACTAGAAGAAGCTCAACAAGAAGGCTCGAGGAGCAATACGTTTGTCTCTCTGGTACCATCCTAAATGATTCTGAAGAGACTACTACATACAACTTGTTAAAAATGATAGGTGAAGCCTACCAAACAAAGGATATTGTAAACAAATTGTGTTTGAAAACAAAATTGTATTCATTGAAAATAAATAAGGCTTGATAGCCAAGTATCTAAATGATTTTAATTTAATTTTGAGTTAGCTAGAAAGTATAGATGTTAATCTTGATGAAGAGAATATCTGAATAACTCTATTTCGTTGTTTTGTTATTTACCAGAATCTTGGGAGAACCTAATAGTTGCAATCAATGGTGGTAATAAAGAATGCAAGATGGATGCCCTTGTTGCTGCTTTTCTCAACGAAGAAATGAGGAAATTGATGAACAAGGGTTCCAAGGATGCACTGCATGTTTGGGATAGACCCAAAGAAAAAGGTAGTAAGAAAAAGGGGATAAAGAGAGATCCAAATCAAAAGGACAATTTAAGACTCAGAGTGAAATGTTGGATTTGTGGGAAGTGAAGCCATGTGAAGAAGGAATGTAGAAACAAGAAAAAGACTTCTGATGACTCCTCTATAGAAAAGTCCTCGAATGATGAAAATGATGCTTTGTTTATTTCTACTAACATTGCCAATGATGACCCACTGCTTATTGATTCAAGTGCCTTATATCACATGACTCCTAATAAGGAGCGGTTCTCTTCTTATAGAGCAAATGATGGTGGTGAGGTTTTTTGTGGCTATGTTGGTGGTCACCTGCTGTTTTGTATTTTGTTTTTTATTCTTCACCTTTGTGGGGCCTCTCTAGGATTCTCCTCCTAGAACTTTCTTTATGAACTGTCCTAATCTTGAGTCACATTGACCTACTTTTGGTCATCCATGGAAATTAATGTAATCTCTTTTTTTCTTGGTGACAAAAGTTCACATTGGATTGTTGGAAACGAAAGGTAAAACTTGAGTTTACTGATGGGAGATTGTAATCCCAAATAGATGTGTTGCATATTCTAGGAATAGAAATAAAAATAGAATTGAAAAACACAAAAACTTTGCTCAATCTAACCATTCATTCAAGTGTCATGAAACTTTTTTAACAAAACAAGTGAATATAGGAAAAGAATCAAACACTTGCTAATCATTTTTATTAGCCCCTACCCTCTTGACTGAATGAGGAAATTCTTAAGAGCAGTAAAGACTTTTGTTTCCAAGATCAAATAAAGGGATTTGCAACTAGAAAACCTAGGGCTATATTTAGTACTTATACATTAAGGCTTCCATAGAAGTTAAACTCAGCAGTAGAATACCTTATATTTACCCACTACTTCTAGTTGTCTCAAAATACTTTCAACAATTTGGCAGCAACAATGCATTGAACAACATCAAGCTCCCCCAACAATGGTAAAATCTACTCAAAATATGGTTGAGGGAATAAAGCTAACAATAATGACCCTCATTTGGCCTTGCACTTGCAATAGCTAGGGCTCAATTGTAGCACATTTTTCTTATAGGTTAGTCCTTTCTTCTAATGATACAACAGTACTCTGTCTTGTCCTTTTCATAGGAATCGATGGGATTGCTGGTCTCTCCTCTGCTCCTAGATCTGGTGCAGACTACAGTTTTGTTTTCCATCAGCTCTCTTCTTCTGCCTCTATATTGTGGATTCTCATTTAGTATGAACCTTCAGTTTGTTAGTTTTATGATCAGAAATTCAATAAGCAGAAATGCAGCACATAAGACAATGAACACAACAAGATACCTTGGGAAAACCCTCCTTCTCGAGGGAGAAAAACCTAGCAAATATATCACTTATATATTGAAGTAATTAGAGCAGAAATCTGCTTACAACTCAAGCACAACACAATGCCAAATTTGATACAATGAATAATAGCGCTTCTCCTAGATGTGCTAATACAAATGAATATGATACTCCTTGGATTTGATCTGCTGTAGCAAGATGAGGATCTGCTGCTCAAGTGCGAACTTCTTCTAGGAATGCGAAAAATGATGAAAATAAACTTGATTCTCAAATGAATGAAATTGATCTCATATATATACAATTATGAGGAGAGGTCGCACCCTTTCATGGTGCAAGGTCGGCCTTAAATAAATAATAAATAAATCGGCCCCATTTAATTATTCACAATAATTAAATATTATATTATATGCAAAGTGAAGCGCCTCTTCACCAATTGACGCCTTATTAAATTAAATAGCCGATAGGCTACTCATTTAATTTAATATAAGGAAATCGGGGCTGGAAGAGAATCCCGACGTTGCTCTAACATCAACACAGTTCACAAGATTGTTTGTATTGCTTTGTATATAGTGATCTATTTGGGGTTTACCCAATTGGCTTAGCCCTCTTTTCTTAAGTTTATTCCCTTGATCTAAATATAAATTTAGTTTTAGAAATTTTTATTGTTGATTAGTTGAGTCATTTGCTATTCTAACTTGCAGTACTTTTGAACCCCACTGACCTACTTTGGTCGTTTCCAAACATTAATATAAAATGAAGATTGATATTTTTATATTTTAAATAATGTGAGAATGTAGAAACCTAGAAGGCTAGAGTACACCACCACGTTCTTTATATTCTTGAGGAATGCATGTTAAAGCTTCAAAATGATGCAGCAGCTTTTGCAAATTATCTTTTCAGGGACCATTTATTTCTTTTGGCACAGTATAAATGAGAAAAGTAAGCAGGTCAAACCAGACACGAACAGTGTAGCAAAACCTCCAAATAGATATCAAAAGAATAACTATTCTACACAGATATGCATAAAGGCAAAACTGCTCTCTATAGAATTGAAATTAACAAACCTTGTTCAGTCCCTGTGTTACACTAGCCAATACTGGCACAGGATCAGCCAAGAAGTTCTGTTCCACTTGTAAAACAGCAGACCTATAAATTGACAACACCTCAGAGATGCCATTTGCAAGAGCCCTGCGATAAACACTTGGAGGTCTCTTTTTCCCTTTCAGTACAACTGGATCTTCTATTTGAAAATCATGGTTTGAACAAGTTATCCAGCTAAGATTACGTGATTTTACAGCAAAGCGGTCCAGTTCACGATAGAAAAACCCCAGGCGAAGAAGTCGCTCCAAAATTTCCCTGCACTTGCAAAAGAGTGTTTGTTACATCTAGTTCTTGGTACCAGTCTACTTTAAGGACAACAGCTAGTCTAAAGGATATTATGTGGAGAATTACAATTGGTTCCCTAAATTAATATGTTTTACAAGAATAGAAATATCAAAAATACATAATTATCATGGAAAACATTATCATTATCAGAAGTAAGGAAATCACAATAATCCAAATTTAACAAACCAAAATCAACAATATAATCTAAAGATCCATTTTGTGACTGAGGAAAAAGATTTGTCATCGACATAGGAGCAAACACAGTGCAAAAAATAGGTACACAAACTAATATTACATGCTTCTACTTGCTCCACTCCATAAAATCTGATACTCAAATGGCCATCATTTTTTTCTCTCCAGGGAGTCTGAATCAAAACTTGACAGAAGATATGTTATCAGCAGACTATCAAGTGTAGACAACATAAGAGTGTCATATTAATAATTTAAAATGTAAATCACTATTCTGCAACAGTTGACATGGAGTGGATATAGTTATCCGTGGAATGAACTCAAGGATTGACAGATAATGATACTATGAAATGGATATGTTATATTGCCCTCAATAGAAAAATCCATGGTCAATAGAATGGCTATCTGATGAATGGCAGCAATGGGATGTGAATTTAGGCTGAATAGTAAGAGAACATTTTAATGGACCCTTCATAGATGGATTTTCATCCTTACATATGCCTTGTATTGATGATAAATGATTGGCTATCAGCATGAATGTGGCATGTGAAACAGTGAAACTGTTTGGTATGGCTTGGAATGCTAAGCCCTCTGCTGTCAATATGAATGTGGTGTGTTGAAAACTTGAACGAAGGCAAGTAAATCTTCACATGCCAAATGTTTGTGTCAATCCCGCAAATAAAGAGCACTGTGGAATGAAACCTTTGCATGAGCTTGTTTTGAATTTAAGCTGGATATGATATCATGCTACATTATGGAGATGGTTCCTCCTTGCTTTGCATATGCATCAGCTTTCTCATATGTACCAAGCAGTATGTTTATGATAAAATTCAGTAACTAAGGCACAAAACAGCTTAAAACTGATTCTGATATGATGAAATCACTATTATATATTATCTTGCAGTTTTTTTGTTGTATAATATCTGCTCCATTTTCTTTGAAGCTCGATGCTTATTCTGGGCTGATTTCAGGCTTTTTGGATTGTTTATAAAATGTGTCGCTGATCCATTGCTAACCCCTGTTTAGTAATTTACCAATTAAAAAACAACAATTTGAAATGTAGACATAGATTTGCAGGTTTGCCAAGAAAGCATTGGTTGATGAATAACTGAAAAACAGCAGCCACATGCTGTCATAAATACGAACGGTGGTAATTGAATCTCTTGAAGTATATAGTGATATATGCTATCTTACCAGATATGCCATTACCCAGGGCTGTACCCTGCCCAAACAGTTCCAGCTACAGATCTGGGCTTGGGTATGCACTGGGCACACCCAGGGCACTTCTCAGGCTCTTTGGGTATGCCCCAGGTATGTCTGAGACGTACCCAGGGATACCCAGAGCACCCGAGCGCACCCTAGGCATGAACTTTAATGCCAAAAAAAAATACTTTAAAATAAAAGGTTCATTTTCAACTCAATTAGGCTCTTTAAATTTTTTTCTCATAAATGTCTGCAAGTTTCTGTTGAAAGATGGATCAGAGCAGATTCCTGGCTGTGAAAAGGGAGCAGCATGTGGATTGACTTCAAGACCAAGCATTCACAAAGGCCATCATTCCAACTGTCTCAGCAGCCATGTGATATCATTCACATCCTGAATGGGATATTACTTATTAGTTCTGATTTTCAAGCAGTCATGTATTCTGCAGATTTGACCTTAAAGAAGAAATACTTGAGCTCATGGATGAGACACTATCAAAAATGCACCTATTGAGAAGAAAAGGCAGCTCGGGGAGATTGTTGTTTGGAAGATTATTATGGCAACAATTTTTAAACTATAATAATAAATATAACAAACTCTAAACTATATTATTATTATAAATTGAGATGAGTGGACAATTTTAGTATATGTATTACTACAATACACAAATATGATTTGGAGTAATAAAAAACTCTAGTGATGCCTTCAGCTTCCACTACGATCCTCCTTGGCCATGCCTGTGGTGCCTTTGCCCTTCAACTAAGTCCACCTCTATCTCTCTATAAAGCAATTTTGTAGGTTAATCGGTTACCACTGTTGGATATTGCAGGCAATGTGGACGAGTGGTGCCTCTTTGGCAGCTTCAATGGGAGATTTATCCTCTATTGTGGCCATCTCTAACCCTCCCCACTTAAGTTGTCTATCACAATTGGCATGGCCATGACTATCGAGGCTAGAACATCCTAAAATATGGTGAAGAGTGCATAAACAACCACCTATGCTGCGGGTTCTACTTTTAATGCTTCAAGGATAGCTAAGAAACCCACTACTCTTGCAGCTCAAAAGTTAAATCAACTTGTTATCAAGGTCCTCCCCAGATCATCTGAAAATTTGATCATGTTCCCCTTGCGATCATGGATCCAGAAAAAATTAATAATACATTTTATTTTTACTCAAAGTTGGGTTTCGTCTGTAGGTTTCAAAATCTACGGCCTAGCTCAACAAAAATTTGTGCCTGGGTCACTAAGTTTTCGCAACCCATGCTATCAAATGTTTTAGTTCTCTACCAATGTGTAAAGGATTATTTTATAACCATATGTGATTCGAAGGAAGATCATTAGGCTCTTCTTAAAGGGTGACCCTAGTATTGGGGCTCCACTCTATTCCGTATGAAGACATGGTTCCCAAATTCTCTCCCTTCTTTATCCCTTTTTGCCCTAGCTCTTATTTGGGTGCATTTTCCTAACCTACCACTTCACTTCTAGCAAGCAACCAGCCTTTCAACTATTGATAATGCCCTAGGCAGAGTAATCAATACTGCCTCCAAAACTAAATCTGAATCTTTGACTACCTATGCTCATTGTTGGTAGAGATGGATCTAACGATCTCCCAAAGATGGTGAACTCTCAAGTTGGAGAAAGGTTATAGCAGCAACCTCTTGACTATGAAAAGATGGCTTTTCAATATCAATCATGCTTACAAACACATTATTGAATATTACCCCAATAAACAGGCAAAAAGGGTCCTACTTGGTGGATTGGTGTAGATCTAAATCACCAATTCGTTGAGGTTGCTTCTAATGGAGCGCTTACTAAAGGAATACCACTAGTTCAAGACGTTCCTCCTAATCTTCCTACCTCAATGGCAGCCCTAGTGCATACTTCTACAAGGTCACAGCTCTAGTTTGTCTTCATTCAAGATCTCCTCTAGCTCGCATTCCTCTAGAAAATCCTCCCTCAATGCATGTGCAGGCACCTCCAAGTTGATATCCACCTCTACTTTCTGATATGGTGAGATTAGTCTCCTCTTTCTTCTAGAACGGCCTCTTTTATGCCAAATGCTTTTGTTGATCAGATCCCTATGGTTTTGTAGGATCCTAGGTTTGGTTTTGTCAAAACAATGCTTCAATAGATCTTTGAGAGCCACGAGGCAGCTATGTCTCCTCAACAAACCCCTTTAGCATGTAATGTCCTCGTTTTCCAACTCGCCTTACGGACATTAATTAATTTAATTATTTAATGTTGCTTGGCAAAAAGTGCATTAAATAAGGTAATATTAAGTAATTAGATTAATGTGGTGAAATAAAGTGACGCCAAGGAAAATTCAAAAGACATTTTAATAGTCACTTTATAATAAAGTGCTAATATGTTTTGGCGGGAAATTTAACAAGGAATTCATAGATGGATATAAAAAGGGATGAGAGCTCATTTGTGCAATATGCTGGTTATTATTTTATTTGGTTTTGTATTATGGTGGAGCTTTTCGAAGTCCAAAACCCTAGGTGGGAATTCCTATAGGTATCCAGTTTCGATGGTGAAAGGTTTCTCCCTAGCTAGTGATTGGCAGATTCATTCAAGATTCACACCTGCGCTTCAATGATTGATCAATAACGGTTGTTCCAAATTTGTGAGTCTCCTCCAGAGACAAATTTGCAATCACATCGATATATCATACTTTTTGCAATTCAAAACCTTTCAATTAATTTGTTGGTTGAATATGGCAGTTTGCTATTGGGAATGAATCGACTGGAGTTTCTAAGGTGATTGATTGTTGTTTAGTGTTTGAGAGTCTTCCAAGTGTGTGCCTATGCATTACTATTGGGGTTGGGAAGAAGTTCACAAGAGCCCAAGGTTAGGCATGGGAGTTTTCTGATTCATATATTCGCCATTAGCATTGTGGCTCTCAAAATGGTCGTGGAACCTTCAAGAAGCGTAGTCTGTTGGTGTTTGTGATAGGCAGGGGCGGATTGGAGGAGAGTTGCATTGGTAAGACCGTGGTTATTGCCTGGGAGGCATGATTAGCTTGTGGTGTGGGTATCCTGCCTGGATGGGTTGAAGTTTTATTATTTTTATCTGCTCAGAATATTATATATTGGCTACGCTCCAATCTGGGCGATTAATCTACACGCCCAATCTATGAGGAGCAATGTTCATGGCGTCATAGTTACCCAAGCGTTAGGAGCTGCATTTTGGAGGAGTGTTTCTGCTACGTTTAAGACTGAGAATCATCCTTCTTTTGGCGTCATACCTCCACCGAGTTCAACCTGTGTATGGCTGTATTCCAGGTCTGAAAATGTATTATCTATATTGACTGAATACTGTGCAGCGTTTGTATTGTCTTACTATGAGTAAATTGTATGGAGTTAGTGGATTTTGAATATCAATCATAACTCTTATATATGCATTTTAGTTCCTATCATTTGGTTAAATCTTTGCATCAAACTCTTATCAATGCATGGCTTGGGTTTGAAAATCGTAAAGATATCACACCATCTGAGTTGGGTACTTTACAGTGGTATCAGAGTTGTGCATCCGACCAGCCTGAGGGTTAATCAGTGAAAAGATATTTTCAGATTGTTTCCGATAGGTGACCAGCAGTTATACATTTTGAATTCAACAATGGTAACCTAGTATCAAGGCTCGCATTAGTAAAAACCCTTACTGATTTTGAACAATATTTTCACGATATTTTAATTTGACACATTGCATTTGTCAAATAAATGAGACAGCCACAGAACTAAATGTTTTGCTTCAATTATATGAGAGATTGCAAATATAGTATTGTTCTCAATACATAGGTTTCATAACATATATATTTCTGAGTTACATAAACAGCAGCAATTAATAAATGCTCAGAAATATGAGTTACAACACATATAAATACCACTTATCCACGCTGGCTGAAGATGGAGTCTTCATCAAAGGTCACGATTTGCAGGTATAACCCCAAACAGCACTCGATAGTTTGTCAACACAACTTCCAGTCTCATAAAATGCTCGGCAAACACCATGCCTATCAGCTGTTTGCAAACAGCAGCACCCACATCCTCCTTATTTGCATTCCTGTAGCCTACACGCCCTTGGTATCATGTATTCCCACTACTGACAGCCACACAATGCTCACGCCATTTCTAATATATGCAGCAACATCAAGCAAAACCCTCACGCCACCTTTGTAACAGGTAATACACTCAAAAATAAGGTTGTTTCAGAACCCCACGCATAGTGTGTAGCTGATAATGGTAGCAAAAACCCCCACGTCCAAGTCTCAAACTGATATCTTCGACACCGGAGTATATATGACTGCCACGACCCCTTTGTATTCTGAATATAGCGCCCAGCTTGAAAGTAATGCAGTCGCCCAGCTATAGCATATGCAAAATGGTTCTCCTTAAACCCACGCCTAAGTCTGAAACCTTCAATCAGCAATAAAAGAACCCTCAATACCAGCCGACCAGCGGGAAGTCTTTAAACTCAGATCATGTGAATGTTAAAATCAATAATCTCCAAGTTTGTCTCTGAAGGAGACCCACAAACTTGTGCAATATGCCTACAATGGAAGACCTGAATGATGTCCCCTCTAACCAGCTAGGGTGGAATCGCTTCACCACTGAAACTAATCTTCCCCAATGGGTTTCTGCCCTCCAAAGGCTGAGATGAACCAGGTTCAATCTCTCGACCCACAAGGGTTTCAATAAGAGAAATAGAATAAACTTGACATCTCCAAACGAGCTCTCATATCCTTCTTTTATACTTTTTTCACCAACTCTACAAAAGCTTCTATTTAAAATTCACTTTTAATTTAAACTCCCCTTTAGCTCCGAAAAAGACCTTTTTATTAAAATAATGATAATTTGACACACAAGGTCCTTGTTTAATGCTTTCATGATTTAAAACATTTCATCCTAGTTCCGACAAACTATAACACTAAGGTGCTTTTTAAATATTTTAATTAATATTTAGCAACCTTAGTAAATTAATTAAAATATAGCCATTAATATACTCATTATGCGGGAAATGTCAGAATGTGTCAGAATCGGAAACTAGCTACACTGAAGTGAACCCAATGAAGAATAATGACAAACAGAACTGATTGAGCGACTTTCTATAAATAGAAACTCCCTCCAAGAATTTTGGGGCCTAAATTGGAAACCGAAAATAATATCTGAAAGCATCAAATAGCTCCTCTAAATCATCTGAGCTCATTGGTAACATCAAATTACCCTTCTGATCAAGCAAACACAAAGACAAAAAACCATCTCCAACTACAAAGCAAGAGAGCTCTAAAATGGAGACATTAAAGCATTCAGTGGCTTAAGGAAGATGAAAACAAATCAGGAACTCATGGCAAAAATTTTGCAAGTCTTTCAGGGATATCAAAAGAATCTAACAACATTGTTAGAGCATCCTGAGTTGTTGGAGCCTCACTTAACAGTTGGGAAGAAAGAAGAGGGGTTCAAATCTAAAGTGGTTGGTGACGTGAATGCCTCACCTCATGATGGATGTTTGACAAAACCCTAGGATGACTTCTCGAAAGTGCATGCATCTACTCATGTTGAGGATGTGTGCAATGAGGGGGACAAAATGGCAGTCTTTAGTACACCATTAGAGCTATCCTATGAGGCTGACCACACTGGTGCACATGACAGGCATATTGTTAGCATCATAGTTTACACACTCGGAATCGGAGAGTACTTGGCAAGCGCAAAAATTTTGACTCGGGGAAAACTCGGCAAATGTATGTGGATATTTATGTATATGTATACTCACGACTACACTATGCACACATACATATCTATAAACATACACAGGATGCCAAGTTTGCATGCATATACACATAGAGACATATTTATACAGACACAAACTTGCCAAGTTTGTGGGTTTTTTGCAAGCTACTGGCAGTTACTTGATAATTTGACAGGAGAAAATCCATCTGCATACTGCCCGAGAGTAAAAGCAGAGATTACTCGGCATGCAAATTTTTTGGAGATTACTCGGCTACTTGGAGAGTAATTGGAGAGTATGTAATCTATGGTTAGCATACATGGTGATGTTTTCCAATCAGCTAATGATGATGATTCAACATCTTATCTTAGTGCTGATGCTCGTGATGATCCAAGTGTGTTAGCACTTACCATGATGAACATTGGGTGTTGGATAAATTTTTCAATGTTGATCTAACTCTTCAGGAGTTATGTATGAAGGATGACAAAGAGGAAGCTGATTTTAGTAAGCAAGGTGCTGAATACAAATCAAAAAAATTGTATGTAGTAATAGGTCCCTTGGGTCCCATCGTTTGGCAGGGCAATTGAAGGCAAGTGAAGACATGATTATTGCAGCCCTAAAAAAATTTGATGATACTCATAAATTGATGGCGAATTATTGTTGGAGGGCTCCAAGGACTCATAAGAACCTTAATGGAGAACTTTCCCTTACAGATTTTCAAGCACTCAAAGAAGCATTGGTGGTAATGAAATCTAATTACCTACACCTACTTTTGAATAGAGATCATCTTCTCATGCTTGATGAGATCTATTTTGATGTGCTAAAGAGGAAAGAAGAGGAAGTTGAAAAGCTCACCTATGAGCTTAAGGTTACCAAGGATTCTTTGAAGAGCACTCAAATGGCCCTTCAAGAATCTAAAATTCAGGGTGAAGAGCTTTGCTTGGAGTTGAGCTTGGCTCAATCTTCATCATCCACAGCAGAAATTCAGTCATCTAAGGCAGCCATAACACATGAGGATGGTAGTGGTACTCATGATTTGAGGGAAGAGCCTCTTGTGATGGTCAAGTACAAGGAGAATTCAGATTTGCATGGGTTTGACGAGAGGTATGATTCAGAAATTTCTGATTATACACATAGTTTGCCTCATGGGGATCTTAAGTCACCTTTTTTGGAGAGCCCATTGAAGGCTCAAGTCAAAGAGGTGAATGAGATAATCGAGCACACACCTTGTGGACCAGCCGACTGTGAAGAGCATGCAGATGTGAAAACATCAATCTTGGTTACAGGTTCAGGTGACACTAATGGAACGAGTGCACCGGATAAGTGTAAAAGGGAATAGAATGATACAGTGGGTTTCCATAAAAAGGAACCACCTAGTGCATCCTCAAGTGAATTGTGCACAAGTCTCTACATTGGTGATGTAGAGATTGATATTGATAAGTTTTGTGATGAGGAGGTGGATTCTTTTGAGATTTGTGTGTTTAATCATAATGCTGTCCCAACATTGTTTCTTGAGGATAGCAAGGCATCTACTAGTGCGTCATGTGAATTGAGGGGACAGCTGAAAATTCCTGAAAATAACTGAAAATTCCTGAAAATAAGGTTGTTCAAACCTTAACACTTTTTGAGAGCACGCACAAGTTCACTGAATACCACCTTTGGACAAAACAACTGGAAGAAAGGCAAAAAGGGGTAATGGGTGGAGCTGCTATATCAAGTCTGCACACTATCAAACATGCTCTAGAGGTAATGAAATCAGATTACCTCCATTTGCTCTCAGATAGAGACCTGGCCATCAGGTTTGCAGAGGAGGCTTACAAAGCTAATGCAAAATCTGTCCTTCATGATCTAAGATGTGAGACACCACCTGATTCATGTGATGAGAATGATGAGATATGGAATCCTAGTGACTATTCAAGTATTCCATTGGCGCAAGCAAGTGAATTTCACCTTGACTACATTGTAAGGAATGCTCATCATTTTTCTTTCAACTCATACATGAATGATTTGATGACACATAAATGTGGGTTGGATAAAAGACTACATAAATCACTCTGGTATGAGGTGCTTCCATCTTCAGAAGAGGAATCTTGGAGGTTCCCTAATTTGTTTTTACCTAACGGTTGCATACAAAATCGGGAATCAAAGACTTGGTTTATTTGGATTCCAATGGTTATCAGAGTGGCACAATGGAAGTTAACAGGTTTTGGAAATGGACTTCCAATTTGGTTGTGGGATCCAAGAATTCACATGATGGGTAGATTGCTTCATATTATGATAGTGATTGACAGAGTTGCGGAGTTTAGACGTATCCAGTTGATGCAACAGAGATATAGTGGAGCATTCTACAGGGTCATCTAGGATCTTGGTATCTGGCCATGGTCTACAAGTCTGGATTGCTTAGGGACAAGCAATCTCTGGGAAGGGAGGTTTGTAATGTCCCATTTTCCAACTCACCTTAACGACATTAATTAATTTAATTATTTAATGTTGCATGACAAAAAATGCATTAAATAAGGTAATATTAAATAATTAGATTAATGAGGTGAAATAAAGTGACGCCAAAGAAATATTTAAAAGACATTTTAATAAAGTCACTTTATAATAAAGTGCTAATATGTTTTAGCGAGAAATTTAAAAAGGAATTCTCAGATGGATATAAAAAGGGATGAGAGCTCATTTGTGCAATATGTTGGTTATTATTTTATTTAGTTTTGTATTACGGTGGAGCTCATCGAAGTTCAAAACCCTAGCTGGGAATTCCTACGGGTATCTAATTTCAGTGGTGAAAGGTTCCTCCCTAGCTGGTGATTGGCGGATTCATTTAGGATTCACACGTGCTTCAATGATTGATCGATAACAATTGTTTCAAATTTGTGAGTCTCCTCCAAAGACAGATTTGCAATCACATCGATATATCATACTTGTTGCAAAACCTTTCAATTAATCTACTGGTCGAAAATGACAGTTTGCTATAGGGAATGAATCGACTAACATTTCTAAGGTGATTGATTGTTGTTTAGTGTTTGGGAGTCTTCCAAGTGCATGCCTATGCATTACTATTGGGGTTGGGAAGAAGTTTGTAGGAGCCCAATGTTAGGCGTGGGAGTTTTCTGATTCATATATTCGCCCTTAGCATTGCAGCTCTCAAAATGGTCGTGGAACCTTCAGGAAGACTAGTTTATTGGTGTTTGTGATAGGGTGGGCAGATTGGAGGAGAGTTGCATTGGTAAGACCATGGTTATTGCCTAGGAGGCATGATTAGCTTGTGGCATGGGGCATCCTGCCTGGACGGGTTGCAGTTTTATTATTTTTATCTGCTCAGAATAGTATTTATTGGTTGCGCTCCAATCTGGGCAATTAACCTGCACGCCCAGTCTATGAGCAGTGTTCATGGCATCATAGTTACCCAAGCGATAGGAGCTGCATTTTGGAGGAGAGTTTTTACTACATTGAAGACTGAGAATCATCCTTATTTTGGTGTCATGCCTCCACTGATTTCTATCTGTGTATGCCTGTATTCCAGGTCTGAAAATGTATTATATATTGACTGAATACTGTGCAACGTTTGTATTGTCTTACTATGACTAAATTGTATGGAGTTAGTGGATTTTGAAGATCAATCATAACTCTTATATATGCATTTTAGTTCCTATCATTTGGTTAAATCTTTGTATCAAACTCTTATCAATGAATGACTTATGTTTGACAAAATGTTCACATGTGTCAAACTGAGAAAATCATAAAAATATCGTGCCATCTGAGTTGGGTACTTTACATATCATCAAATTATGCTGAGGATGATGTTTTTGTTGGATGGGTTCCTATCTCAAAAAGGAAAGCTTATCAAAAACAAATGAAAAGCCATATGGTTCTGAAATCCCACAAGAAAAAAATGGTTGTGTATCTTGATTTTTCAAGTGAGGAGTATTTTTGTTTGAGCGGATTTCATTTGTCTCTCCTTTTCACTCCATGTCATTTTAGTTGGAGGATTATGTTCTCATTGTTTTTGTTGCTCATTGCACATTGTCTAATTCTTGTTTGGCTTGGTGCCCCTACAAAACTCTAGTAAATTATCAAAAAATATATAATTCAATTTCTTTTTATTTATATAATAACAAATATATTTATTTTTATTTCCAACAATTTGTTTTTATTTATATAATATATTTATTATATATTTGGTCTTGATTAATTTAATAATATATTTATAAAATTATTAAATTTATTGTATAATATCCAAGCATGAAGTCAAAGACAAGAAACAAACCGTTGCTCAAACGATTTCTAAATCCATCCTCTAGGAATTCAAGAATGATGCTTGGCTTGTTCGGCATTCATAATGGCAAAAGGCTAGGATTACTAATAAGGATTAATAATTGTTGCAAGCATCATGATTGCATGATCGTATAAATATATATTTAAGTATTTCTAATTGATATGAACTTATATCTATTTAATTTTATATATATCTATATATATGTGTGTGTGTGTATATGTAATTATATTTAACTTACATCCCTTATTATGCATTTATCATTAGTCTTCATATATCTCTCATTGAATGTCATGTCCCCTTTTTTCTGGGATTTGTATCCTTGCAGTGGTTAGCCTACTATTTGGTCCTCGTAGGCAAATGGGATGTTCAAGGGACCTTTTGAGGGTGTTCAGTGGTTCCTTAGCTAGCTTTCAAATGTTTAACTTAGTTTTCTCCTACTCAGTGACTCGATGTTTTGGTGGTGGACCTTCTAGAGGTCGTTCTGGTCGATTTCTCCCACACTTACTATTTATAATAAGTCACTTGGTCATATCGCCTATACTTACTATTTATAGAGAGTCATATTTGGATCAGTCGTCATCATGCCTACATCCGAGAAATATGATTGGATCACTATTTCAGCTGATGTTGGGTAATTTATTGTGGATTAATGACTTATTATATTATTAAAGTTAATTGACTTTAATAACATTAATATTTAATGATGGCTTTATTAAAAAGGTGATATAAAGGGTTGAATGGAAATTAATAAACTATATTTAATGATTCTTTATTAATTTCTTATATTTTAAAAAGCCAAATGCATTAAAGCATCAAAAGCAAATATTTATTTTATTTAATTTTGGCCAAGTGGGGATTTGGAGTATAAAATCCAAAAATCACTTGTTTTATTATCATTGTTTATTTTCTTGAAACTTGTGCAAATTGGAAAAACTAAGCAAGGGTTTGCAGGTTTTGAAGATTCAAGTTTTTTGAGGATGAAAACCCTCAAAGAGAACAATGTCTACAAGTGTGGAAGATCACCCAAAGGCATTTTGAGAGATAATCGCATACAAAGGTTATTACTGAGCTTCAACTAATTTCCTAGAGATTGTCATTTCAAGGTTTCTTTAGAGCTTCAAGTTCAGTTTTGATATCCAGTTTGAAGGGTTTACACATTTACAAGCCACCATACTTATATTTTTTGAGCTAGAGGCAAATCGTGGGGTTTGTGGTTGATGGCCTGGGCTTTCATGGTAAATCTACTAACTGTGCAAGTGGATCTGAGACAAAACGTGAGACCATTTACCCTAGCGTAGCCTTATTTTATCTTGCAAGGATCTGCTGCAACTGTACATGATAATCAGGAAGTATACGCTGCTCATCTGAAGGCCGTATGAGGGTTTTAATGTTGGACATAAAGGCCATTTGTTGTGCATGTTCATTTTGAAGCTGTTGTTGATCATTTCCAGTCTCAGCATGAACTACCAGGTCAGAGAATTAAGTTGTCTTTTCACTATTAATTGCTGATATGCTCAGTCTGAGATCTTAATGTGAAGATGTACTCCTGTAACAGATTTCTGAGTATCTGAAATTGTATGTCTGCTCTACCTTGTTACTCAATTTGGGTTTGGTTTAAGTCTGTTATCAGTCAATCTTATGTACATTGTAAACTCATACATCTGCTATTCATTTCTGAGTCAAAACACATAAAATTTGCTTAACATTCATGCTCAAATTGAAACTATGTAAGTTTGTATTCATCTATTGTTATGTTCAGTTAAATATATGAGGATAGAGGTATAAAAAGTTGATTATCAGATTTGATGTTCAATCCATTTTGAATGTTATCATTTTATATGCAATGCAATGATTTCAGTTTGATAAAATGGCACATCTATCAAACTGAAAAATATCGAGCAAAAATCTCAAGTCAAATCTCAGATCGAGGTGGGTTATTCTAGAGGTCATTCTGGTTGATTTCTCCCACGCTTACTATTTATAGTGAGTCACTTTGTAAGAACCCCTACAGGTTCAAACTGAATTTTTTCCTTTCGTTGGTCTGAAAATTTCTGATTTGTTTTGCTTGCAAAGTACTTAAGCTTTTAAACGTTCGTTTTCAACAAAAGGTTTGTAATATCATGTAGATTGAAAGGTTCCAAGCGTGAATCCAAATAACAAGAAATGAACTTGAAACATAGATATTAGGCAATCAAACAAGTCACATAAACATAGATAAACATACCAGGCAATGATAGCTTAACTTCTTATTGATTTGAAAACTGATTACAAATAGAGAGGACTGGAAAGTACAATCAATTAAGTCTGATTTGAATTTCAGACCTTCAATTACATCCAAATGTGCCAAAACACAAGTCCAAACCCTAGCCATATGAATGGGAGATGAAGCTATATGGAGTATGGATGATATGCCCAGCTGGAAATGACTGAAATGTAACTGTAACAGCCCACTGGAGGTCTAATATTGTTGAATTAAATCTGTATCAACTACTATTATAAAACCCTGATGATAAATGCCAACAAACTGCCAAGAAAAACACTACAAACTCAAGCGGCCATGCACCAAACTTGTACAATTCTGCTATATGATGAAACCTAAGTGATTTCATCTCTCAAACAGGGGTAAAGGAGCATCACCAAACCCAATTCAAGGGAACACCAACTTGAAGTAATTTCTGAAAACTTATTTCAGACAAGAGAAAGCAAGTACCAATCCAACATAATGATCTCACAGCCCTCCATGCCTTTAAATAAGGCTTCTAGTCCAAACCACCCTTAGAAGAAGAATCTGATTTGTTTTCAATAAAATATTCAATGACTTCATGGCTAAGGCACTTAAACTGCCCTCAAGGAAGATCTGATTTTATTTTATTAAAATGTTATTTGCCTTCTTCTCCAAGGTAACTAAGCCACCCTTATCCTAGGATCTAGTTTTATTCATTAAAATATTATTTGCCTTCTTCACCAAGGCACCTAAGCTGTCCTTATCCAAGGATCTGATTTTATTTATTAAAATATTGGTTGCCTTCTCCCTTAAGTCTCCTAAACCGCCCTAAGAGAGAGAATTGACCTTCTAGAAGCAAAGAGGAAATCAGATCTGATTTTATTCTTAAAATATTAAATATTGGTTGCTTCTCCCTTAAGTTTGCTAAACCACCATAGGAGGGAGGATCCTCTAGAAGCTGATTTGATTTGATATGGTCGACTCACCTCCTTGATTGCTTTGTCCTCCTTGTTTGCTTGGTCTTGCAAATAGACCTTCTTGCTTGCTTTGACTTGCAAGTAGACCTCCTTGCTTGCTTTGACTTGCAAGTAGACCTCCTTACTTGCTTTGCTAGGTTAAGGATAACGCATTGTACCAAAATTTGATTCTCTTGGCCAAAATTATTCTCTAATCATGCCATCTAACCCACAGGAATGCTGGATGGGCTAGAATCATGTCATCAAAATGTCACTCCAAGAATGGGGACATTACACACTTGGTCATATCGCTTATACTTACTATTTATAGTAAGTCATATGTAGATCACTCGTCATCATGCCTACATTTGTAGTAACCCCCTCTGATCTAGGGTTTAACCAAGAAATACAAAGCATAGATATTTGCAAATAAACCAATTTCCAAACAGTTGCAAGAAATTAAATAACCAGATTTTATTAATGCTTCAAGAAATACATAAAATCCATATCCAGAATAAACAGCATAAATCTCAAATCTGGGAATGCTTGATCAATAGCTGAGAATATCAACAATCTTCAACCCTATATTATTCTACCCTAAATGCCTGAAGTAAATCAACCTTCTGAAACCAATGAAGCTCTGTAATGATTTTGATTGAGACCATTCAATCTAGAATCCTTGGGCGATCGCTCATGCCTATAGATCCTATCCTAATCGAGGGTTTTCATCCTCAGATCAACTTGAAATGCCATACCTACAAACCCTTGTTGCTCAACTCTCGTGATTGTAAATAATAATAAACTTGGATAATGAAAAAGATCTTATTCTTTGTTTTTTATCCTTCTCCAAACTCTACGCCCTAATCTTGGCACTTCACTTTTAAATGCAATATCAAATAATGCATTTTCAAAATAGAAACGCCCTTTTGGCCTTTTGCACATTAAATTTAATATTTTCTTTTTCGAAAGATGTGCCTTTTTAAATTGAAATCATAAAGTAACTTAAAATATAATCTTTTAAAATTAAAGTTACTTTATCCCCTTATAACACCATATTATAAAGTACTTTATTAAAATTACTTTATAACATTAAATTACAAAGTCGATTATAAGTAATTCAACTTTAGTAATTTAATTAAAGTGCCCACTCTCGACCAAAACTGACAATAATCCCTTGAGAATGCCTCCCACACGAAACCTCTTTGCAGGCGTGAAACCACTAAACCTAGTATAACTTGCTATAAATAGAAAGTATAAATGGTAAGCCCTGAACTACCTTCAAAAGGCCTACCAACCAACTGAATCATTGAGCTGAATATGCAGGAAAGAATACGCAAGGTTGATGAAGACCCTGAATCCCCTAAAAGGGTCCCCTAAACGTCTCATTAGCCTACGAGAACCAGATAGTAGGCTAACCATTGCAAACATACAGATCTCGGAAAAAAGGGGACATTACAACTTCCGAAAAATATGATTGGATCACTATTTGAGTTGGTGTTGGGTAATTTATTGGGGATTAATGATTTATTATATTATTAAAGTTAATTGAATTTAATAACATTAATATTTAATGATGGCTTCATTAAAAAGTGATATAAAGGGTTGAATGGAAATTACTAAAGTATATTTAATGATGTTTTATTAATTTATTATATTTTAAAAGACCAAATTGAAAGATCCCTTACCATTTCTGCCCTGAATTTTTCAGTTGTTCCCTCTTGCCATAATGTCAAACAGTTGTCTTGCATGGTCTGATTTGGTTTTGCTGATTGTTTGTTTTAGTTTCATTGCTTGTTTTTCATTGCAAAATCATAGAGGAAAGCATAGAAATGAAAGAGAACTATTGCATAAGTGAAAGACAACAATTGTAACTCAATAGAATCCCTTTTTTTCAACTATATCAGATCTGATTACAAATTTCAGAGGTTTGGTATACATTATATCAGTCTGTAACGACAGTCTAAAACCCTTATATAATGCAATATTTGACTACCCAAAATGATAAAAACATACCCGGATGTATAGCTCTAATTGTAGCTTGATTATTGAGGTCAAATCATGAATCACTTCGCTATTACAACTTCAAACGGTATGGTTGAGTATGATGACGAAATAAGTGTTGTAGAGGATCACCAATAGGCTAGAAATAATGATAAAAATTAGGAACATCAACCTTTTACCAAACCCGAGGTGCCTCCCAAAAATACCCAACAAGCAACCTTGATCAAAACTCCACAAATAAGGTACCAAATTGAAGATAAATTGTTGTCGTGGAAGAATATGCAATAAAATCAAATACCCATGTGCCTTAGCTGCCAGAAATTATCAAAATCTGCAATTATTTTCTGATAACTCCCTGCTACAATCAATTCTAAATGCAAATTAACCTGTAAAGAAGTCCAATGATGCCCAAATGGAAACCCAGCGTAGATTTCCCTAATTCTGTGAACTAGGTTTTCGTCCAATTCACTATCCTCCAAGGGATTTTGTCCTCAGAAGACCTCTATGCTGCTGAAACCCTCTTCGAAGAGCTCAAACCTACAATGGCTTTTGTCAAAATGAGAATAGAATGCCCAAAAATGAGCCCAACATATTGCTTATAACTTCCCATGATCTTTTTTATAAAAAGCAATTAAATAATAACTTGAGGGTCTTTCCTCATCAAAAGAAGGGGCCACTTTTTAAAAACAACTTTGAGTTACTAGGATGGGGGCACTTTTCACTATTCCCTTTATAATTTTTTGTTACTATTCATTTTTTACTATTCCATTAAAGCAAACTTTAATATTTCCAATTTATCCCTGGATTCATCAACTAAGCTCCAAACTGAAAAGCTCGTAAAGCTCCAGCTAAGCTCCACACCCCTCGATTGGGTCCCCTAACCATTTTGTTGACCTACGGGAACCCTAATAGTAGGCCAACCTCCGCTATAGTCAGAATTGCCTAAGGAAGGGACATTACACAAACGCATTAAAGCATCAAAAGAAAATATTTATTTTATTTTATTTTGGCCAAGTGGGGATTTGGAGTATAAAAGCTAAAAAGCACTTGTTTTTTCATTATCATTGTTTAATTTCTTGAAACTTGTGCAAAGTGGAGAAACTAAGCAAGGGTTTGTTGGTTTTGAAGGTTCAAGTTTTTTGAGGATGAAACCCCTCAAAGAGAACAATGTCTACACGTGTGGAAGATCACCCAAGGGCATTCTGAGAGATAATCTCATACAAAGGTTATTACTGAGCTTCAACTCATTTCCTGGAGATTGTCATTTCAGAGTTTCTTCAAAGCTTCGAGTTGAGTTTTGCTATCCAATTTGAAGGGTTTACACATTTACAGGCCACCATACTTATATTTTTTGAGCTGGAGGCAAATCATGGGGTTTGTTGTTGATGGCGTGAGCTTTCATGGTAAATCTGTTGATTGTGCAATTGGATCTAAGACAAAAAAAGAGACCATTTACCCTAGCGCAGCCTTCTTTTATCTTGCAAGGATCTATTGCAACTATACGTGATAATCTAGAAGTATACGCTGCTCATTTGGAGGCAGTAGGAGGGTTTTAAGGCTAGACGTAAAGGTCATTTGTTGTGCATGTTCATTCTCAAGTTGCTATTGATCATTTCCAGTCTTGGCGTGAACTACCAGGTCTGAGAGTTAAGTTGTCTCTTCACTGTTAATTGCTGATATGCTTAGTCTGAGATCTTAATGTGTTGTACCCAAAATATTTTTTTGGCATTTTGCTTAAATTGAGCTAAATCATGTAAAAATGTTGTCAAAAGTATGTTTTAGGTCAAACCAAATGTAGGGTTTCTGTGGGTTTATGTCAAGGAAGATACTTGCAAAATTCTGAAAATTTGAAAATTAGGATTTCAAACCCCTATTTTTAGGAAAACCCTAAAAAATAGGACCTTTCCAGAAATGATTGAAAATGATTTTGATAGGATAATTTGACTCCACGATCACACTGGTCAAGTCAAAATCACCAAAAACATTGTTTTACTCTAATGGGTCTATTTTCATTTTTCAGGAAGAAAGTTGGGACCTCCGCAACCATTAATGGCAGAATGGCCAGTACCAGGTGGTGAAATCTAAGCTTCAAAAGCTTCAACGAGGAATCCATGGTGAAAATGCTCGAAAAAATCCTCTGCGACGAAGGGGATTTTCAAAAGTGAAAAATGTTGCAAATTGACTAACTCTAGAGAATGCACGCCTTGCTACCAAGAGGAGGCTATGCAGTCAAATGCCTTAGTCATTTTTCCAAAACCCGTTCACACAGCACAATGGAGGTGTTTGCTAGGATGCACGCGTCTGCGTCGTCAACAACAATCATCAAATCAGTAACGATGCATGACGAATGCAGAGCGCAGGGAGATGAAGATTTTTCAATACAAATGATGAAACTGCACCTAAAAGGCACCCCTGTTGGGAAAAGGCACCCTTGAATCAAAGGGTCAAAGGCAATCATCAATTTTCACCAAGGCAGCCATCTTCTTCGTGTTGTTGATGGCTTTCCGACACATCGTCAAGCAAGTTCATCTGATTCAATAGTGACCGGCAAATGTAAGCAGAAGCAAGAGATGTTGAATGCACGTATCATCAAAGAAATACAAACAACCAAGGCAAAAGCGCCCCTACAGGCCAGGGGCGCCCTTGAATTTGAGGCACCTGATGAAGCTTTCAACAACTGCTTTCTACAGAGCATCTGTTCAGCTCTCTCTCAGCTTCACGATCAATCCAGCTGCATGTTCACAAGACCTATCAGGCGTTCGCAGAAGCAAATCAAGCAGAAAGCACCAAGGATGAAGGTGGAATGAAGAACATAAGAAAATTGAACAAGTGTCAAGGGAAAGCCCCCCTGCTAAGAAAAGGCGCCCAGCCTTTTGGGCAACCAGATACAGTCTGCAAGCTTAATGATCTCCAGGATGACCTCCTCAGTATTGATCTATCTCAACAATGACACCGTCAGCGAAGACAACAAACAAGTCAATAACTGCCAATCTTCCTCTTGTCTTTTTCCTCTTTTCTTGTCTTAGGGCTTCTTGCATGTCCTAGAAAACAACGGGTAATCACAGATCTAACCGACTGGGTATGGTCAACACAGTTTTTCAGCAAAACCCACTTCTTGAATTTTTCCAAAAGCAGCAAACTTGTTGCCCCTATGTTTAAGGATTTTCTGAAAAAGTAACAGATCTGAAAATCAAACAAACTAGGTTTGTTTAGCATTGAAGCATGAACAGTACCCATGTGTCAGATTTTTTCCAAAAAAAATACTTCTCGGTCGGCACTATTTTTAAGGGTTTTCAAAAAAGTACTTGAACAATATCAAGTGCATAGTTGATCTTTAAGTTTTTCAGAATGCAGTTCTCCCAAGTGCAATACAAGACCAAAACAGTCTTGGTTTATGATTTCCTGAAAATGATAGATACTGACTTGCATCAAGTACACCCAAAGGTCGACTCAGAAGGGTTGGAAGGCATCGACCGATGCACATTACAGAACATCGAGCAATCCGGATTGCTTGAGGCTGCATCGATCCCCATCACATTACAAAGCGTGGAGTTTGTAATTGCTTGCATTAAGCATTACAACCCTACCACACGAGAGATTTGATCAATGGATTATCAATTGATATGTAGCCTCAAGCCGAGGAATATTGAAAGGTATTTTGCCATTCCACCATGAGCGACAAATGTGGTCATATCTATGACAGAATGTGAGAAGGCATTTGATGCATCAAAGGACAAGTGTCAGCTAAGAATAGCCGAAAAGTGGCTTAAAACAAAAAAGGCCAAATTGCCCAAGAATGTGGGACGTGGAGAGTTCCGAGATGAGTATGCAGTGATGATAACTTTACTCAACCGTATCACTAGATAGGAGGAGGGAAACCAATTTTAGTCGTGGATGTACTATATCATTGCCAAGATTGTAAGCAACAAGGAGCATTACGACTGGCCCACCCTCATTAGTGATACGCTCCACAAGCAAATGACCGAGTTCTTAGAGGCTCACAGGTTTCACATGTGCTCGTATCTTGTATACATTGCCTTCCAAGGCCAATTCAGAGCATTAAACACAGTTGGAACCTTAGGTGTGCAAAAAGTCCACAAGCATTTCCCGCAACTTGAGTTCACTCAAGCAGAAAGACATTTCAAGCGGAAGAATGATCTCTTCATAATGCACACCGTGAGAGAACTCGACCATGAGAAGCACATACGCATATCACCAACAGCCAAGGAGGCAATGGTGGATTGAGCGGATTGGTTCATCCAATTCCCCACTTTCACCTATATACACGTATATGGATACAACGGTCACCCCGCCATGTTACCCTGCTATCCTTCAGATAGGGTGGTTTTCATCTAATTCTTGCGGCAATTGTCTGAGGTTCATTCTCATCTGCGTCTCAAACGCAAAAGGGCCGCGAACTTTCCTCTTGAGATGGAACTATACAGGTGCAAAACAGCGACTGATGCCAAGGCCATAGACCATGAAATGGTGAGACTTAACCTTAAGTACCTCATCGAGAGGCGATCATATGATCCTCGAGGTCACTATGCAGCACACCTTGAGCAACAATCTTCACACGAATTGTCTATGGAGGACTACTAGGTCAACTGTGAAGATGAGTTCGATATACGAAGACACAATTACAGCTGGTTTAGACTTCCGCAGATTGTTGACTTCATGTTAGAGGATGTGGAAGGCCTATCCGATGATGATGGGGAAGTTATTCTCCCTACATTCTTCGTGGATCAGGTCGACTCACAACTGCTTGGAAAAGTGGATTGGTATGCTAAGGAGAGTACATCGATAAAGGAAAGGACAAGTAGGGTTGTCAAAAACAGTCAACTTTACTTGGACAGCAAGAAGACGAGGAAGGTAGTAGTTCCCCACACAGAGCCGCCACCGGTTCATTCTTCACTACCTTCCACGTCAAGGAAGAAGCATAGATAGAAGCAATGGAGTAACCCTCCTAGGGGAGCTCAGATGTCAGGACACACGAGGGGAAGAATACCAATTGTTGACACAAATCAGCAAGAAGTACATGAGGAGACAGCCACAAGCATACCTGACACAATCATGGAAACAGTGGCAGTTGAGCCAATGATTGAAACGATCACAGCTGAGACAGAGAACATCATGGAAGCAGTCGCAGCAGATGCAATACCAGAGGTGGAAGCTGAACCTCCCACTTCACCACCATCACAGCAGTCACCGATTCCCATTGACTTGGATTCACCACCACGTGACACTGCAACGCAATCTCATTCGTCAAGCATTCAAGGTCCTATCATCTATCCTTCCAACAGGGCTAGTCAAGATACCTCATGGATTGAGAATCTTCTAGGAAGGAAAAGAAATAGACCATCCTACCAGTTGGACTTCACAGAGTTTGACCATGTCCCTCAAGACATGCCAGTAAAGAAACTGAAGAAGCAAGTCCACATAGGAAAGAATGCGGATAATGAAATTGTCATAGAGACAGTTGCACCACCTAAGGACAAGAATGCACATGAGGTAGAGGTTAATGACTTTACTTTGTCAAAGGTCAACCTCGGTAAGACCTCTCGTCAGGTGGAAGCAAACCTTCTTGGAGTTGCATGAGTAAGCGTCCAAGAAAGAATGGCTAAGGATGGGAGAGATAAAGCAGCCTTAAAGGTTGAAAACCAGCAACTGAGGTTGTACATATCTAGGTTGATACATGGCACACCAAACATCTTTGCCTTGCCTCGAGAGATGCTAGACCTCCCCGCAGAGCAGAATCATCACCAGCTGATCGTATATGGAAAACACTTGAGAAATCAAGTGGAAGAATTTTGCATCAGAGGAAGGTGTATACTTGCAGAATTGTATCAATTGAGATGCAGAGCCCACGACCTCCGCACGGAAATTTGGCAATCTAAGCTAAAGGTAGCAGAGAAAAGGCCTTGGGAAGAGATCACTTTCACTGATTTACAATTGGCATACCAATCAGTTACCACTATAGAGAACAAGCGACATCTTTTTGCTTGGAAAGAGCAAATGGATACCACCTCTGTGGAACTAATTGAGTACCAACAGATTGTAGTAGGTGTTATCAAGTTCGCAAGAACATTGGTAACATTCATCCCTTGCCGCTATCAGCACGAAGGAGGTGCCTACATTGAGCTAGCTGAAGTGCAAAAGCAATTCCAAAACCTCATCCATAGCAATCTCTGCAGTGATCCTACTGGTCACGAGTTGAGTAAGATTGCAGCTATGACGGCCAAGCTAGATGGAGCAGCTGCAAAGTGTATAGAATATCAACAGCAGCTTGCGAGTGGTGAAGAGATGTCGAAACGCCACGTCATCATCCTACGGAGCATTGACTGTCCAGAGGCAAAAGAAGTCAACGACTAGATAGAAGAACTGTTGACTGAAGGTGGTGAGGTGTAAAACACCCACTTAAGACGTCCTACATTTAACTGAAGGAGCTTTCCAGTTAACTGCTAGGTCACCTACATTTAGACATAGGAATAAATCTTGCAGATTGGCAAAACTATTTGTTAACTCAAGGAGATTTTAGGGTTGCCTACTCCTTTGAATCTTTATAAATAAGAGCCTTTTATCTTTATTTTGTAACCTTTATTTACTATGCAAAATTGTTGCGCCATTGTTGCCACAAGCTTGCAAGTGCATATTTGTTCACTCTTGGATGAGAGTTTGTTTAGTTTGATAAGCAATTGTGTATGATTTTGTACCTTTGCTGTCCTAAACCTTTGTAATTCGTTGAGAAAGCTTGAAGAAGGAAATCAAAAGGCACATGCAATTTGATCTAAAGATTCTTCTTCTTTCAACGTCTTGTTCTTACAATCCATTGTTTCAATCTCCCCTTTGGACAGGTGTCGTCACCTCCTTGGGTATTTTGTTGTTAATGATTGTCATTTGATGTTGTGTAATGTGTTGGTTGTTTTTACTGTAACCAAGTTTATCTTCTAATCTACCTATGGAATTGCCAATCCCAATCAGGGGCAGCTCGAAGGACTTGGACCAACTAACGAGGGTTTTAAATATTTAATAAACTTCCTACACTTTGGGCTCTGCAAAACCTAGGAGGGTGATCCCCTTAATGTGTTTATAATCTTTGCACCAAACTTATAGACAACATCAATGAAAACAGATCATCTCACTTAATAGCTCAACACAATAGGATAAGATTGAAACGAATTGGCTATTCATCAACAATATCAACTACTTGGAGCATGAGATACTACAACAATATTACACAACTTAAGATAGTTATCAATTTGCAATTTGTAGCAAGCTCTAAGCAAAGACAAACGAATACAGAACCTCACAAACAATTACAACTTAGACCAATGCTATATACCATTGGAGGAGTCAAATTCATAAGCATTTAAGGATCCATGACAGATTCAAACACATAGCATATAAAATCTCAGATAATATTGCCTTACAATATTATCTGCTGTATTCTAACCCAATACTACTTACCAAATCCTTACATGAACATATCCATCTAAAACCTCACTTAAGCATTTTAATCCTTGAATTAAAGCTAAAATGAGAATCATACGCACCACAACAGTGAGATGAACAAAATAACCCTTGATCATTTTATTCAAGATAATGATATATTCATACAATGGAGAGACATGAGCTCGAAATGAGTAATTTTCATTAAAATGCTAGTACTGTCCTGAAACATCAAGCATTCATGAAACTAAAACCTACAACAGAATAACACAAAACCTAAGAGTAGCATTTCCACTATAACATCAGGCTCTTTACAATTCGTTCTGCAACTTTACTTAGACTCGACCTAAGGATATCTAACTTGCTAACCCATATTTCTAGCCTTGAAATCCTTCTTATAGAGAATGAAGGAGCAAACAAGCATCGTGCCAGAAATACACGTCATTGGTCAATTCGACCGCCCTATGACACTTCACAAAAATGATTACAACCACCAAGTCCCTGGAGAATCTTCTTGTTAATCCCACTCATTAGAGAATAGTTGTTGCATTGGCCAAACCTCAAAACCTGCGCCAAAACCGCCATTGAGACATACCCAAAAACTGTTATAACCATAACCATTGAGTTGTTAACTGCCGGTGGTAGACTCTGTCCTATTCTTCTTTAGTTAAATATGTGTCCACCCATCTTTGGTATTCCTCATTAGTTGGTCAATCAAAATTTACCACCTCATTCACCTTAGCACTATAAGGTGTATACTTTACTGTTACCTGATTCGCCTCCTTCTCAAAAGACTCCAAAAATGTGTTGGTATTAATGATTTTATCCATACTACTCACCAGCATGTCATAATCCAAGTCATCACAAATCAAATTGATTTGTGCATTGATGACTTCATCTACCCTATCCTGCCACTGCTGCAGTGATCTAACATTTCCTTGGGCATCTACAATATCTAGTAAAGATGTGTCACTCCAATCATCAAAATTCTTTACCAACTCCTTAATCCTCCTACTCAAATCATCAAGTAAGGCCTGGAAACCTTGCAGTGACTTTACAAAAAAATTGAGTAGGCCTTAATGATTGAGGTCTGTTAGCTGCATCAAATCTGGATCATTTATACATAACATCTAGGTCATTTGCCCTAGGGATCCATTTCTCAATTAAAGGCAAAACTAATTCCTGATCCCTTGTAATGTTTTTTAATGAATTCAAGAATAAAGAATATAAAGAATAAACTGATGGCAATCGACCATCAACTCTCTCATTCAAATGCCTCAGAATAGTATCCACAACTTCATTCTGCTTGGCCACTGCTCCCTCCTCACTTGCTTTTAGAGCTGCCTATAGCTCTGTAATCTTATTTAGCATCTGTTTTTTGGTGGGATCTACAAAGTACTCAACCTCCTCTTCAACTGGCTCTAATGAAGGACTGGGAGAAGAAGTCTGGATGTGGGATCCCAGAGTTAAAACAATTGGAGAAGTTGGAGGTACTAACCCTGATGTAGAAGGTAAGGTCAAGGTACCAGGAGCACTAGAAAACTCCCCCACTTGCCTGTACTTCAACCTATCTACCTTAGTTTGCAGCTCAACATTCCTTTGCTGCATTCTACTCTACTCTCCAATAATGGTGTTATACTTCTCCATCAAACTTTTCTTCTCAGCTTATTCTCTTTCAGCTGTCTTTTGGGCCAACTTAGCCACATTTACAGTCAAGTTTGTAGCTTCCATAGTTGAGGTCTCAGAAGCTCTCTTGATGATTAACCCTCCCCTTAGGTTTGGGCTAATATCAGTAACATTTGTCTTTCTGCCCTGGGGTGCCAATGCCCAAATAGTCAGGGTCTCATATTCTTCATTAAAGGCAGAATCCTGGAGTGCTGCCCTGACCTCCTCATCGGTGTTCTGCATGGGATGTTTGGACTTCAGAATAGCATTAAATGCCACTGTATCTACTATGTCCTACTCAGGTAAAATCAAAACACCAGCCTGGGTCACCAACTTCCTTCCCTCCTCAGGAGTGATACTTTCGAATTCATTCATGAGTTCAGCCTTCACCTCATCATCATTCTCCTAATCAGACCTATCAGGCCTTGATTCTCTTCTCTCCTTGCATTTGGATTGGTATTCTTCTAACTTCATCCTCCACACCAATTGCAAGAAAACTGGAGTCTTCACAAATGCATCATCATCCAAGAATGCCTTGCATGCTTCCATTCTGACATCTTGTACACATTAGCCTTTTACATCCATATTAGATAGTACTAATTGAGTTGATCTAGGAGGGGATGGAATACCAACCTCCATATCTTGATCAGTAACAATTATTTCATCCATCAGAGCTTCTTGTGTTTCCTCAACTCTTTGCCTCTTAGGGCTTGGCTCTGATGGTGGAAATGCAGGATCAGCTTGTGGTGGAGAATCTAAATCAATTATTTTTATTCCTCCAAGTGCTCTGATCTTCAGCCCTGGGTGAGCTGAGGTCTTCATTATTTGCTTCCCCTTCTTATCCTCTTCTTCCTCATTGCTACTGTCACTCCTCTTTATCTTGTAAAGAGGCCAGCTCACTGTGGGTTGATAGTCAGCCTTGTTTCTTCAGGCCTCACCTCTGGTCTCTGTATACCAAAATCCAAATCCAAATTGACCTTCTTGGTCATCAGAGTGCCCATGATCTCTCTGAAATTATCCATCAAGAAATCAATCTTCTTGTGGAATGGAGTGAATTCCATCAATGGATCATACTTGGGATCCATTTTATGCACTGCAGCTAGCAATTTTTCATATGCAATCCACTTCTCTTTGTTCAATTCCTGTCTATTCAAATCAAAATCATTCCTGATTAAATCTTCAAGAAAATTAAACTCATGGGTAAACTTGCCACCCTTAAACCATTGCCTAAATAAGGCAAAGAAACCCTCTAGTCATGCTGCCGCCTGGGACCATTCCTCAAATGAAAGTCATCAAAATATCTCCCGAAATGGACCCGTCTTCCCTTGGAGAAAACAAAATCTGATACAACAGTGTAATCAGGGAAGAGAGTCCCTTTCCCTATCAGGTTGTTCTCATGAATACAACCTATTTGCCACATGACCTCGGCAAACCCCATTCTAGATGGCACATTAAAAGGGAGAATATGTGGGGCTCCCTGGAAACCATACACTCTAAGAACAGTACTGACTAGGTACAAAATGATGTCACCCCAGTTGTGACAAACCTTTAAATCAGGCTTCCTCCCCTTAGGTCTGAGAAAGTCGTGACGATCCTCAGGAATCCTTGGCACATTAGCAATTAACCGAGCCCTGAGTCTAGAAGCAAAGCAATTATCAAATTGCACATAATTGGCACTTCCTCTGTTGTATGACAAGTCTGCAGTCCAAACCTACACAGGTAACCTTTCTCCATTTATGTCCTGCCTTAACTCCATCCTCTCTGAGAAGAAGTCGGCATTCTTGTACAAAAACATGTACATTAGCAATGAGTACCAGAAGAAAGGATTGCTAGTATCTCCTACTTGCAATTTCAGCAATCCATCATGTATCTTTTATGCCAGAAAAGATGCAAATTCATATACCATGGAGAAATTGGGGTGTTGTATCTAGGCCCCCATGAACATGTATGCAATTGGCATAACAGTATTTGGGCTAAAACCCAGAATCTGGCAAAGTGAGTAGAACGTGGCCAAAAAGTGATTGGCAAAGAAGCTTTAGCCTGAAAGGCTCCTGGTCATTGGGACTGATGTAAATTGTAGAACTGCCTGCCTTAGCCAGATGAGGGGGAAGCAGCTTCAACCTCAATAGCGGCTTTGATCTTGCATATTCTTGCTTCATCTCCTCGAGATCAATTTGAACCAGAAATGAACTGGGTTCACTCAAATCAAACACCTGTTGAATTTCCTCTTTGCTTATACTCAACAGAACCCCTCCATTGTTATCCCTAATCACTCTAGTGACAAGGTCATATCGTGCTGCCACAGCCCTGAGCAGGTCCACATCGGGAAACATGTTAGGTACAACCAATTTCCCCATATCATATCTCCAAGCATTAGAGAAAGGGTGAGGTAAATTGCGCTGTCCATACCAGAGTCTGAACATTTCTAAACTGATCATAAGAACCCTAGCATCTGCAATGTTATAATTTTTGCACGCTAATCCTTACCTAGGGTTCTTCCATTCATCAAAATTGTACCCCTCCTATCATTTGTTGACAGCGGTAATTGGTCAAGGAAATCGTCATACAAATTCCTTTGTAAATAATCCACATGGCCGGAATGTTGCTTTGGTGGTGCCATCTCAAATAAACTAGGGCTTCTTTAAAACTTTAAAACTTGAACAGACTAGGGCTACTCAGACAACGAAACTACAATAAAACCTTGCAATTCCCCACAATTCAATCAAACCAATTACACTACGACAATAATCAACCAACCCTTTGACCAACACACTACGATCCTTCACAAAACCACAGCTAGAATAACTAAAACAATACAGAGAACAACTCACGGGATTAAGCTTTGCAGAAGATCAAACTCTCGTTGTGATTGCTCGAAAACTCGTCGCTGGCTCCGTAACTGCTTCGAAAATGCTTGAATGATTTGTGGTGAAATAAGACGAAGGAAAAAAAGCCTTATATTGCTCAAATTGAGCCAGTAAACGTCTCATCTGCCATTAAAGCTCACTTGCATGCCGCGCCAATAGCTCCAATCGCATTTGATGCGAATTTAAATTCTAACCGTCAATCTTTTACCTTTGTCAGATCATCGAACGATCACCTTCAAAAAGACTGATGTAATCTCCATCTCAGCATCGAGGGCCCACCACAGTATGCAGCGCCAAAGGAGTACACGTGGCGCCTGCCCATGATATCGTAATCACTAAACACCCTGCATCTTTGGATCACGCGATGGCGGGCAACCGTTGATCGCCACCATCAGCAATCGTGTTCATTCACAACAGTCACCAGTACTGAACATAACCGTCGAGCAACTTTTCATCAAGATTATAACACCACCGTCGATCTTGAGCACGTGCATCTCGCAGCTATTTTAGTAACCCACTATATAATGTATTAAAACCCGACATAAAATTAAAACACTTTATTAATCTTTTTCGGCGTCGACAGCTGAGACACGTGATGCTTGCCCATGATATTGCAATCAGTTGAAACTCAGCAGTGAGGCCATCACAGGGTCGTGGGGAATGGTCAGGATCAACTATTTGATGATCGACGGTAACCAACAAAAGCATTCCCTGCGAAATATAAAACAATTATTAAAAGGACAAGGGGACATCGCCTAGTCCAACGACAAACGATGGCTTAATGTTGTTCATAAAAATGGGGCACGGGCCAACCTAAACTTAGGAGATAATAAAGTTAGGCAAAATGTTTAATACTGTTTATTAAAAAGGGGCACGGCCTAGACGAGTCAATGGGACATAAGTCATTTTAAAACCTCCTTCAAAAAGGCAAACGGCCGAATAGATCCTACCCAAGGTATTAGATAGAACATTAGGATTTGTATGAAGGCAAAAATAAAACTCCCAACCCTAGGTTTCTTCCGAATAGTATGACAGACCAGTACAGAGGCAAGATAATAATGGAATTCAAAAACCAAAATTTGAAGCTCCATTATAATGATCTAATTTTTCAGCCTACACTTTGGACAAGTGTTGTCACCTCCTCAAGAATCCTGTTAGCCAAATCATCGTTCTTTGTTGTTTCTAGTGAGTTGTATCCCAATATATACCTCAGACAGGGGTTCCTCCTCCTTGGCAATCCTAAGATCCATCTTACCGTAAAGAGTGATTGCTTGCATAAAGCCTTATTCCAGCATAGATCTAAGACTTCAGAGCCTCAAACGCATTCTGAGAGACGGTCGATTCAAGTAATCCAACCATCCATTCCCGCTCCTATGCCCTCATGCTCTATTTATCTTGAGGAGATAGGATAGATTAAAAGCTAGTTTAGTTGTAGTTAAGATCTGCAAAAACCAGAGAAAACCTTAGTTGCAACCATCGATTCAAGTAATCCAACCATCCATTCCTGCTCCTATGCCCTCATGCTCTATTTATCTTGAGGAGATAGGATAGATTAAAAGCTAGTTTAGTTGTAGTTAAGATCTGCAGAAACCAGAGAAAACCTTAGTTTATGCACCCTTGTGTCCTGCCGCTAAGTAAAAAGATAGAAACCTTAGTTTACTGTACTTTTTACGCAATACATTCAGCAAAGAGGGATCTTCCTCTCTATAATTTGAAAAGCAATTACTGACACACTTGCAATAGCTGTCTATTTCCAATAAGCACTCCAGAGGTGCTAATTGAAATGCCAACAATGTGAAGATGTACTCCTGTAACAGCTTTCTGAGTATCTAAAATTGTATGTCTGCTCTACCTTGTTTCTCAGTTTGGGTTTGGTTTAAGGCTGTTATCAGTCAATCTTATGTACATTGTAAACTCATACATCTGCTATTAATTTCTGAGTCAAAACACATAATAATCTGCTTTACATTCATGCTCAGATTGAAATTATATAAGTTTGTATTCATCTATTGTTACGTTCAGTTAAATGTATGAGGACAAAGGTCTAAAAAGTTGATTATCAGATTTTATATTCAGTCCATTTTGAATATTATCATTTTATATGCAATGTAATGATTTTAGTTTGATAAAATGGCACATCTATCAAACCGAAAAATATCAAGCAAAAATCTCAAGTCAAATCTCAGATCAAGTTTGGTTATTATATTGAACCATCTTCTTACTCGCATATATTTCTTCTTGATATTTGCTCCAATTCCCAATTGATATTCCATATCTTATCCCAATCCGCTCATACACACTTCGTAAATAAATCTATTGATCCGAATGCAAATATTTTCCTAATTATGATTCCATTTCTTCTAATATGTTGCTTTATTCAGATTTCTAATTGATTTCCATTCCATCCTTGATATCTCAAAATGTAACCACTATTTATATCTTTATACTTGAACGAGAAGACATACCTCTTCAAACAGAAATGACATATCCCTTTAAAATAGATTGTTGCCTTTTCATTAGTGTGCCCCGAGGACGCATCCTCCCCCTAAATCCCGAGCGTTCCCGGAACGGGGACGTCCCTGAGACATGGGGACAACGTTCCCAAGTCTCCAACGGCGCCACCAATTTTGGCACTCGCCATCGAGGATGCGGGGACATCCCAGCATCCCCGGGGACGCCTAGTGGCAACTTAAATCACATGTTAAAAAATAAATTAAAAAAAAAAACATTTTTTAATTTTTTTTGGTTCTATTTGAACCCTAAGGGTACGTGGGGACAATCTATGGTCTTCCATGCCTTCAAAAGGCCCTCCAAGCTTCATTTGTATTCACATTTTCATTTCTAATTGTTTGCTACAGCAAGAAAAAGAAGAGTGAAGAGCTGAGAAAAGAGTGATTGCAAGTGAAAGAGGAGTGACAAGGAGCAAGAAGAAGAAGATGAGGAAGATTCTTCACCTTGTTGAAGAGATTTTTCAAGCAAAAGGTACGGTTTTTAACTGATTTTTTATTTTATTTTCTGATTTTCAATGTTTTTTCATTTCTTGTTGTTTAATTTTCTTATTTCATTTATTTCTTGTTGTTTCATTTTCTAAATTAATTTAGATTTTGTTTTAAAATTTAAATTTAAAAAATTTTAAAATATAGAGTTTTATTTTTTTAATTTTAAAGTAGGGCATAGGCTGAAACTATGTGTTTATTGAATTTTTTTTTCATTTTGTGAAATGCAGTGTCAAAATGAGCTCCCACAGTCATGAAATGAGTGAGGATGAGATGGAAACTCATTCTCATAGTGCAAGCCAATCAGAATATGAACCTGAGCATGAGGATGAGCCCAATGAGGGGGCTGAGCATTGGTCAAATCCGGAAGGGCAAACTAGTTCCATAGCTAGTGCACCACTTGTTACTGATTGCCCCTCCCAGCGTTTGGCAGAGTGAGCTAGGGGTCCTTATGATCCCAAATCTCCTCTCAGACAGTTTGCAACAAGAATAACAACCCCAACATCATCACGTGGTGGCACGAGGAAATGGAAATGCAACATTTGTGGTGATGATTGGTTTGGGAGCATCACTAGAGTTAATGCACACTTCCTCTTTTGGCTAGGAAAAGGTGTGGGAGCATGTAATTTTTTGAAGGACCCCAAAAATCTGCATTACAGAATTGAGTTCAACAAGCTTTAGGGTGTTCCAGATGACATGGGAATTCCAATGCCTACTACCTTGTCTAGTAGGCAACATGTTCAAACTATTCAACAGATTCAGGGGCAGCAAATGCAGAGGCAGCCATATATTTCTACTCCTACATCGCATCAGAGAGCAGGAACATTGTTAGGGTCAACCTCAGGACCTTCATCCACTTATAGTGCTATGGCTGAATCACAACAAGGCAAGAGGAAACGCAAGATGCAAAGTCAAAATAACCCCATAGCTGATTTGTTTAATGTGCACCTAAGGGATCAGATAGATGATTCCATTGGCAAGTTCTTTTTTGCCAATGGCATCCCATTTCATGTAGCTCGATCTCCTTATTCTAAAGAGATGATGTTGATGGTGGTGAAGGGAGGAGAATCATATGTGCCACCAAGTGAGCACAAATTGAAGACCACGATCTTGGATAACAACTATACCAAGATTAGTTCAATGATGGAGATGATGAGGGCATGTTGTGAGGAGTCTGGATGCAGCATAGTTATGGATGGGTGGATGGACATTAGGCATCGTCCACTCATCAATATTATAGTTACATGCTTAGAGGGCCCATTCTTTTTTAGGGCGGTTGATTGTTTAGGGAATCGAAAAGATGTTGATTTTCAATTTGACATCCTTCAGACAGCTATTGAGGAGATTGGGCCACAAAATGTGGTCCAAGTAGTGACAAATGCAGCACATGTGTGCAAAGTTGTAGGGAAGCTTGTTGAGGCAGCATACATGCATATTTGGTGGACTCCATGTTGTGTGCATGCCATGAACAATGCACTCAAGGACATGGGGAAGATTGAGTGGATTAGAGGAGTGGTCAGCAATGCAAGAGATGTGCAGATGTATATCTGCAACCACCACACTTCACATGCAATCTTCAAGAGCTTCTCAAAGAAGGAGTTTTTGAAACTAGTTGAGACCAAATATGCATTCTATTTCATTCTTTTGGAAAGAATGCTTGAGTTGCAAGAGCCATTGCAACTCATGGTTATGACGCAAGAATGGAATCGACGGGATGGGGCCAGGACAAAGTAGGGGAGGAGGGTGAAGGAGATAGTGAAGAGTGATGCATTTTGGAGTGATGCAAAATATATTGTCGCCATCATTAAACCAGTTGTCCAGGTCATCAAATATGGGGATGGGGATGCACCTAACCTTGGAGAGGTGTATGAGTGCATTGATTCTATGCTTGGTCAAATGAGGGTAGTTGTGCGAGAGAAGGACCCCACTTTAGCATTCTACAATGAACACATTCAGCCTATTATTCAACGCAGATGGGACAGCCTAAACACTCCCTTGCACATGGCTGCTTATGCATTGAATCTGAAGTGGTACATGCCTAGGCCTAGTAGAGTTACACTGATTCAGGATGATGAGGTGAAGGAAGGGTTCTTCAAGTGCATTGATAAAATGTATGATGCTGAAACTGCTAGCAAGGTTCGCACTGAGTGGACGAAATTTTCTACTCTTAGGGGTTATAAGGTTGTGGCAAAGGCAGACATAAGAACTATGGCACGGGAGGATCCGATTTTGTGGTGGACTTGTCATGGACCGAAATCAGTGACTACCACACTAGCCATTCGTTTGTTGTCTCAAGTTTCTAGTTCTTCAACTTCTGAGAGGAATTGGTCTACTTATAGCTTCATCCACTCTCTTAAGAGGAAGAGACTTACCTCCAAGAGAGCAAAGAAGCTAGTGGTTGTACATAGTGCCTTGCATATCACTGACCGCAGGATACATGTGTACAAGGAGAGCCCAGCAGCACGATGGGATGTAGAGCCAGAGGAGCCATCACAGATTGATGAGAATGAGGATGCTTCAGATTTAGGGTTGGTTGGTGTTCCTTTGGCGGATCTTGACCTTGGGGAGTCCAGTGGTTCCAATGATGAGGAGTTTGCTGACCTCCCAAGGGATGATTAGAGGCCTTCGCCTCCTTCACTACATTTTGTCATTTCGACATTTTGATTTTGTACTTGTTTTGATATCATGCTACTCATTGTAATCATCTTTATGATCAAATATTTTTGATATCATATAATAGAAATCTTCCATTTGCCGATTCGACAATTTAAAGATTTATGTAGTATTGAGTATTCTAATTTCTAATTAGTAATTTGATATTGAAAACTTCAATGTTCAAGTATTTACTATTAGTATTTAGTATTTCAATTTGGCATTTGCAATTTTGCTATTTTACTTCTTAATAGTCTTATACATCTTTTCATAACTAGCATTTTAAGTACCATATGTATAGTATATAGTATATACAACCCCCCCCCCGACCCCCGCCATCCCCAAATTGAGGCCCCTTTGTCCCCCCGTTCCGACGCCCCCTCGTCCCCGACGGTGGTGTAACTATGCTTTTCATTAACTAGTATTAAATTATTAATCCTACTTCTTTAAATATTAATCGCTGCCCCTATATTTAATCACTACTTGTGTTTGACTTTTGATTTGCTATTTTAATTTAATTAAAGTCTTCATTATGCAGCACTATCTTTTTAATAGGGAATCGCTACATTAACAGTTCCCTCTTATTAATTCTCCCCAACTCCTTGTTGAATCGCTATTAATAAAGGTTTGCTTTTTAATTAAAAGTCTAGCACTATCTCTTAGTTTGTCTTCTAGTGGCTGCCTTATTATTTTTGTCTTCTAGTGGTTGCTTTTTAAATCTTGTCTTCTAGCGCTCAGTACAAGGGAATAACATGGGTCATCACATGGGAGTTATTAAGTCCCAAGTTGTTATGAGAACATAACATGGGTGTTCAAAGTCAGAAAAGCATAACCAACCTAGTTCTTTACCGACTTAATGAGTCATTACATTATGATTAACTTTATGAAAAGTCAAATAAATTGGTCAAACGATAAGTTTGAGTTAAATCTTAGATCAAGAAGGTTTCCAAGTCAAGTTAGAGGTGTGTGAACATATGACTCCACTTTTTAAGGAAGTGGTTGAAATGTTTTCAAAACTTTGGCCAAAGTAATGCAACAGCCTTTGCTTGCATTAATTGGTTCACTATGATCCAGATTGCATAACCAGTCAGTTGGGTCATACTTAGTTAGAGAAGTCTATAGTTATATGATCGATTGGTTATGTAGGACACAACACTAGAGACTCAAATGGGATAATTGTGGATTCCTTAGTCTATACTCTTCGTGAAGAGTAAGGCCACTTCCAGTTGGAAGGTGTGCGAGGGACCACCAGTCTATGGTTGAAGGTAAAACACTTGGATGATGCTCTTCCTCTTGCAAACGACAACGCCGAGACTTGTGAAACAAAAGCATAGTCCAAATATGGAAGACTTGACCTTGAAATTGTTTTGTAATTTGTAAATTTGTATACTTGATAGTTTATCATGTATGATTTGTAATTAGGAACTTCTATTTCATATTCAAGTTGAAATGTAATATTATTTCAGTTTCAAAAGATGTTTTATATTTTCAAGTTTGAAAAGTGCAATAATTGATGTCTGAAAAAGAAAAAAAATTACATTCCTATTTTTAGGAAATGCTTTTATTTACTTCTATGGTAAAAACCAGAGTAATTACTATGTTGTATGAGTTAATATGTTACATTTTGCTTCTTGAGTATGAGCACAAAACTTATCAGTTCATATACAAATAAACAAGAGATTTTGTATATTTAATGACTCTACAAATAAACTAAGTTATTACAACACATTCTAGCAAAGTTGCAAAAATTGAATTGAAGATTTGTAACACATACAAGACAAGATCCAACAAATCAAAATATTCAAGTATTAATATGCAAAGATATAAATACCCGAATTTATAACAATCACAATATAAAGTTTGCAACTATTGATAATTTGTATTTGATAAGCAAAATTACTCCCATGGGATAATACTATGTAAGCATATAAAAGACAAAATCACATAAACCATAACAATGTCATCACACAAATTAAAAGATATCTCTTTTATAACAAAATCTAGGAGCAAGAAGGAGCTTTTCAAAATGCATTCTCCCACCCATACCTCTGCCAATCCTAAAGAATCAAATTTGGCAAAGGAAATAGTTGGAAATGTTTTGCATCAAGGGATGTTGGGTTCTACAAATGAGGTGTAACATACAGTTTTGGGTATGCAAGCAAATGCACGAGAAATTGACCCCTCCTTGGCAGATTTCAAATTCCCTATGGTTCCAGTGATACCTAGTAAACAAGGGGTGGATGATTCATCTGGAGATAAACAAGGGGTGGATGATTGATTCATCTGGAGATAAACAAGGGGTGGATGATTCATCTGGAGATGGTCTAGGTATTTTGAAGGCGAATGGCCAACAGCCAACAAAGGGAAAATATATATTTGAAGATGAGGCTATCCCTAAAGCTTCAAAAAAGGTGGAAGAGAAGGATTTAGGTCTGCAGATGGGGTGAACGCACATTGCTCCTTGCATTGGGATGCATCCTATCTTGTCTCTAGGAAAGGTGGTGTTATATAAGGAGAAATTTTCCAAAAAAGGATTAATATGTAAGTCTACTAATTTATGGCCTTGTCTTGCTGATTTACATGTGTGGATGACCAAACCTTGGTGTTCTAAAATCAAAGATACAATTGAAATTTATCCTAGCACTCAAGGCTTTTTTGTGCTTCCATGTCAACCTATAGAAGATAAATATTCTATTTGAAATATCCCCAATGGGATCTGCCCTAAAATTCTGATTTTTATTTCTGCTCAAACCCTAATTCTGATTTCTGACTTTTATTTTCTGATTTCAAACAAAATATCTGTAATGTCCCCCTTTGCGGATAACCCTAAATCTTGTGCTCGAATCACAAATATAGCATAGTTAGGGGTTTAACTTATCACTGAAATACTCCAAGCAAGATAAATCTTGGTTTAGACCTTGTGTTGAGATGATAAAGCTGATCCCCCTAGTATTCTGCCATATCAGTTGCCAGGAGAGTAAATGTATTTCTGATGGGAGATCAATGATCTAGTATTAGAAGTTAATGTATTTCCTGATGCCTTCTATGTTTATTTATTCACTGCTCATAAGTGTTATCTAATTCTGGATAGTAGTTATAAATGGAGTCTCAAAATCTCAATTCTATTCACTTAATATTTTATCGCCTAAACAATGGCTGTGTCTAAAATGGATGCTGCTTTAATCTTCAATCGATGTTGTATTTGCTGATTCTCTGCTCAGAATGTATTTATATCTTCTTAACTATATTCCTTCATCCCTCCTTCCTTCTCTTCATTCCATTATTATGTATACCCTTTGCATAGAGCAATTGTGTCTCTTGGAACAGGGACGCCCCTTCATCATATCATTAATCGAGGCTTTGTAACTAATTCTAATCCATACTCTTAGTTGAAGAGTTTGATTGCTGGCTAACTTGTCTTTATGGAATGGACCATTATTAACGATGAAGGAAATCATCATATGGAAAATCATCGTGCCTCTAAACATGCACAATCTTCAAGCAGTGATTCAATAGTCTTGTGCTTTGATAGATATTATGTTGGAATAAAGACTCGACCATGATATGCTAGGCAATTAATTAATACAATGTTTGTACTGTGATTTCTGCCTTCTTCAATCCTGACCAATCGGCAATCATATGAATCGTCGAATGGATAACTTTAATGGATATGGTGGTCGATTAGCAAGGTAATGCCAGACTCTGCTTTATCCTAGGCAGAAGTATACAAGCCCGATCATATCCAGAAACCCCGAGCTGAGGGTGGCCACGTTATCTGAATAAGCACTAAGATATTATTATAACCCGACCAAGTTCAATTAATAATTGTCTTTTTTATTTAAACATTCCTTCAAATACAGGACCCGTGAAGGACAAAGACAATGCAAGGCATAAATAATATTTGTCTTCCTAAAGTCATCGCTCCTTTCATATATTCCGAATGGTAGAGAGCATCGCTATTCATTGAGGAACCGATATATTCATACCAGTAGCAAATCAAGTATTGGAATAGGAAACTTCCATCGCCGATAATAAATCAGAATCTCTATAGTCATAATGAATCATCGATAATGAATCATCGATATATTTCCAAACAATAAGCATGATTTCCAGAATGGGTGGTGATAGATGATCTATAGTTATAAATTTATAATTGCTCCCCTTTATTTATCGCTGCACTAGAATTATTGTTTAATCACTATAATTGAGATTGTCTACTCCTAATAATTGTCGATTATTACTTCCATTACCACACTTGACTCCTTGTAAGCCCGATCTGTGTTTTATATTAATTTTATATAATTTTAATATTTATTTTATTATTTAAATTGTCAATATTTATATATTTTAATATTTATAATATAATAATTATAATTGAAATATTGTCTGACAATTATAATTGTAATGATATCAAATGGTCAATATTTTAAATATGTATTTACTATTTTGTTATCTTAGTGTCAAAATTTCAGGGACATGACAATATCACAGCGAACATAGAAGTGCCCAAACATGACAAATAAACATGCCAAATGATGCTACCAATTGATATTCATATCAAACATGAAATCCACCATGAAAAACACAAGATAGGGCATCCAAATGCAACATACAAATATGATTTACTGTAGATAACTTCTACTGTTACAAAACTGAATATTCTAGACTGATTTTACAAAAAACTCAAGGGCTCAAATATGCCAAAAATATGCTCAGATTTCTGCCCTACAAATCAGATCTGAAACTATGATTATATGTACCAAATATATGCAAAATAGTCTTCAAATATCAAACCCTATATGGGCGAAATTCCTCCTTGGTAAGTGCTTAGGATTTGCTGCTCCAAATAATGCAAAATCACCCTCCAAAGATGGGCACTCAGGTCTGCTCCAAGTGGCACTCCAAATTAGGGCAAAACCCTAATTGGTGGAAAGGAGCAAAGAATACCTCTACTAAACAAGCTAAGTGGTGGAAAGGAGCATACTTTTCCCATCCCTTTGTCAAAAAGATGGCTCCTCCATCAGCTGATTTAGATTATTCTTCTACAACATCTAAGCAGCTAAAGCAAAAGCCTTTGCCCCCTCCATCACCTCCTAATTTTTCGTGTTGTACTCTCCTCACCTACCATGGTTGGGGGTGAGGAGAAGATAGACGAGGAAAATAGGCACAACAAGATGGAGGTAGCCAATGTAGTGATGAAGAAGGTAAAGGAAAGGCAAAAGAAGCTATGTTCAACAAGAGTAGATGTAGCTTCTTACAATGCTCCTACCCCATACAGAATCCAAAACTCTATGTGACCCTCTATATTATCACAAACTAAGGAATGGGGTATTGGTTCTCATGATCTTTGAATCAATATTAGATGCAGTCAACCAATCTCCTTCCTCTTCACCAACTTAATTGGAGTATGAGGAGGATGAGGATGCTTGAGGAAGACTAAAGTAAGCAACAAGAAGATAAAGAATAACAAGCAATCTCGAGGTCATATGGTCCTAAGATCTCAAAGTAGATCGCGCAAGGCTTGAGTTTTAACTTATGTTTTTCTTTGCTACACTTAGTTGAGTTTAACAAGTGTTTAGTTTGTTGTTGGCTTTTTATTTGTATGTTTGGGATGGGACCCCATTTAGAGGACCCCAATATTTATCTAGAAAAATACAATTTCATCACACACACAGAAAGTGCTCGAACAATAAACTTTTGCACAAAGCATTGCAAAATTACCATTGCTTACAGAAGACTTAAACAGTAAATTTTGCACTATTCGTCACAAAAAATACTGTTAGCTTGTTTCAAATACAATACCTATATATAGGGTTTGAAAGCACCACTTTGCACAATTGTATCTCTTAATATAAGATTCCCTTAATAATAAAAGTTGCATGAGAATTGAAAATTGTTTCAATTAAGATTATCTTCAAATAAAGCTTAGCATATAACTAAAAATAAGTTCTTCCAAAAAAACTCAAAAATAATTTGTTCTCTAAACTTAGATTACTACACACTTTCCAAAAATAGACATCATTGAGATGACCATACTAGTCGCTTTGATGTCAAAGTGGTTGTCATGTCCCCGCCAATAACTGGAAGTACAGCGAGCAGATTACACAATGTCTTCAAAAATGGCTGACCTCATCTTATAACCATAAAAGTATTTACATATAAATCGCCCAAGACATTATTGAGAATTGGGATCAAAAGAGGAAGCGATTAAATGAGTCCTAAAACAGTGATTCATTCTTAAGCAGTGATTAAAACTACAAGGCAGCGCTGAGTCTATTTAAGGCAAGAATAAATATAAATTAAGATGCCGGAATCAAATTGGGCCGGCCCACTAAGGAAATGCCACATCCTTTGATAGGCCGACTCTCTTTAGGGAGTCGCTTCTTTTAGAGAAGTAAAATAAATAAGTATTAGAAGAAATACTTGCCGACCCTCCCCCCCCGCCCTTCGTGAATAGTCGCCTTCCTATGAGTGGTCGCCACTCTTGGGGCACTTGAAGAGATATATAAAGAGATTGATCATCAGATTTATGGGGAATAAGGATGAACATTGGAGAAATAAATAAATAAGAAATCTGGAAGGAGAACAGAGAATCAATTGAAGGAGGGAATATACAGGCCAGCGAGCATCTATAGGAAAAATTAAAAAAGAGAAAATAGAGGACTGCACCTCCCAAATTGGAAATAAATGATACATCTGCATATGCACAAAAGTCTGATTTCCTGAATCAGTGGTATAAGATTTGTTTTACAGTTACATGGTGTAGCATAGTTTAATATAAGTGATTGTGATTATTAATTTAGATATTCAAGATACTAATGATACACTCTTGTTATAACTGCTTCCTTATACCAGTAAATATGATTAACATTTGTTGTCATATGCCTTGAATGTTTTAGCCATGATAGAAGGGACTGAGATTACAAGAGGGGAACGGTGATGGGGCACTCTCCTAGGTACGCCACCTCAAGATGGGGACCAGATGAGCCTCATGAGGCCAAGGGGGTACATAGGGTACTGCCTTTGGGCTTGGGAGAGATGGCATTTTCAGGGCACCCATTATAATCTTACTCCTCCATCATAGGGAATCAGCACAAGAGGTTAAATCATAGGGGAGGGAAATGGTTGGCAAGATAAGGGGATAACAGAAAAGACACCTCCTAGGTAGATCACCTCATATGGATGGCATGGGCCACATGAGGCCAAGAGGGATGGTATATCCACTCTTGGGCCTAGGGTAAAAGGGTCCTAGGCACCCCATCAAGTCATGTTCTCCCATACTCTCCTATGGCTGAGCCCTCCAAGGATATTAAAAAATTTGTGATTGAATTAGTAATTTGGCCATGAGTTTACTAATATTTAATTATGATAATCGGCTAATTAGTATTATTGTGGTAAATGATTATAATATGCTAATCAGTGTGATTGTGGTAAATGGTTTATAATTTGAGTGTGGGGTTTCAATCAAGTGAAAGGCATTCTCTAACCCATTTGTTTATTTAAATTAAGGATTTAGGGCAAATTTAGGGCATTCCCAATTAGGGGACATTACAATGGTCTCCTACTAGTCACTTCCCTTCTTCAACCGATACTTTCTAAACACTTATATTGTCAGTTTGACTTCCTCTAAAAGTTGGATTGGCCTCAAAGTCCTTTGGTAACACAAAACAATTCTTTTGGATAGCCTGTATACCTTGAACTCGAGAAGTAGCATATGTAATCTTCATATAGATTCCCTCCATCCTTTGTATCTTAGAATAATATCAATATCATTTCATCTTGTAGCCATCAAAAAGAGATTTCCAATACTTCAAATGAAACAAAAAATGAAGTCAAAATGCAAAAGGTATGGCCATTTTGGTGCATCTAAATGGTATTTGACACTATTTGCACCAATAGCGACTTTACTTTTATTTCTTAAATTTTATGTGACACTGGCATGCAAGTGCACAATAGTATATTTTTCCAAAGTATCAACTTGGTGCAATTTCGCACCAAAAGTAGCCAACTTTTTTTTAATTTCACCTTCAACTTGCTTTTCACGTGACCTAGTGCACCAATGGAGCATTTTGTATACTTTGAGTTTCACCGACTTTTTTGAAATCCAATTGCACCAATCAATTCTCCTTAAAAAGTTATCATTCCCATAAAGTTTCATCAAATTCCCAAAAACTTGAAAAATTAGTCAAAAAGTGTGTGAATGGAACTTTTTGGCACTTAGTATACTTGTCATTTGGTACAAAAAAGTGCACTTTGTACCTAAAATAATTTTTTTCTTCCTTTTACATTTTACTTCTCTTCTTGGCACACTTGTGGATTCTTTTATACACTTTGAATTCAAGTGACTTTTTCCAAAATCCATTTCCACTAGCAATCTTAGATTGAAAAACCCATTTCACAAGAAAAATTTCATCAAAATCAAAAAAGTTGATTTTTTTACTTTTGTGCATGTCAATGGCGCTTTTTGGCATTTCTTAAAAGTAAAAATGTACACAATGCCACCCAAGCAACTTTTGCACTTAATATGTGGGTGCATTTTGGCAGCGATTTGTACACTTTCATTTTGCAAGTTCAAAATTCACTAATTTCCTTTTGTTTTCTTCTATTTTAAATTTGTACTTGCATTTTAAAATAATGACAAGATTTCAGAGCACTTAGACAACTCCAAATATAAATGGGATGCAAAACTGTCATAAACAACACTCAAAGTGACCAAGACAAAGTGCAATGATGTGAACAACAAGGGTGAATAGGATCATCTCGATAGAGGTAGAGCATGGTCATTGATGTTTTTGGGTCAAATGTGAGATACATTACATATTTTGTATCTTTTGTTTTAAGTGTCATAAGATTTGTGGAATCTAACAATCCTAAACTTGGGGAGATTTACAAGTGTATTGATAGCATGCCTAGCCAAATAGCAACTACCATAAGTCAAAGACCTCACCCTATATTTCTACCATAAGAATATTCTACCCATTTTTCAGCAAATGTGGGAGATGCTCAACACTCCTCTACACAGAGGCATATGGATTGAATCCAAAGTGGTATGTAGAGAGACCTAGCCCCTGATGAGCTTGAGGTGAAGAATGGCCTCATGAAGACCCTTAAAAAATGTATAATTTGGAGGAAGCTTCATTAATCAAAACCGGTGGATTAGATTTACTAAACTTGATTGCTAGAAGAGGTCAACAAAGACTAAACGGCACGCTTCAGCACAAATAGGTGTTAGTAAACAAATTTGTCGCTACGATATCTCGCTGAAAACAACCTAACTCACCCAAATAGCAATGACAAATTTTACAATAATTGGAGAGATCACTTTTAGATTAGCAATTTTCCTCTACATTTGAGAGGGGCAGCTCCCTCATAAGATAAAATTTTGTGTATTTCAAGGGCATGCTTTTAACCAAAAATCAAGAAAGGTACACAAACAAGACTAAAACAAGCAGGGGAAAACCTAGATAAGGCGAACAAAGGGCCAATAATCTAGTTTTCCTAAAAAATAATGAATAGATTTTCTTAAAAAAGGAACGAACACAAAGATTTGTTCCCATAAAAAGATGATTTAGAAGGAAAACTGCAACAAGGGTTTGAATGAAGAAATGCTACCTAACATAAGAAAGAAGACATTCACCTAGGATTTCTAGACTTGTAGATCTGAAAATACACCGTTGCATCGAGAAGAAAACATGTATATTTGAAAAAGACTTATCTCATTTAGCACATAACTGGAAATATTTCAGAGAATGGCTGCAAATAAAACATAAGATAAACCTACAGTATAAGGAACTAATACCCAATTTCAAAGACCAACAATATCATTCTTTATTGAGTTCAAAAATGGGAAACTCACTCTGTTACTATACAAATGTTTGTGAATGAAAAAGTCTTTGGAAAACACCCTCCTTTACAATGAACCTCATATCAGAATATACAAGCGCATTTGAGAATAAGGAAGACTTGGTCATTCCCTCCAAGAGTCACAAAATAACCAATTACAAAGAATGCGAAGAGTCATTTTGACTTATCCTTTCTAGTTTCATTTTGTAATTTGCTTTTTTTTATATCCATATCTTTATGATTATATATCTGATTTCTGCAAAAATTGACAATTAGATAACTATTGCAGCATTATGTCAAACAGTTTGAATGTGTCATCTGTAGGTGCTGATTTCTAGAACAATTTATGAAAAAAATCACAAAAACATCCTCTGTATACATGCATTTTACACAGCTTCTCCAAGAAGATTCTATTTGAGATAGAGAAATCATTAGGGATAATTGGAGAACTGTAGATTTCTTAATCTGACTCTCTTTCAAGAACAATCACTTTTCCAATTGCATCGGCATCGTCTCTATATTCTATTATCAATGTTTCAATATCAATCATCAGCCCTGTTGCCAGCCTACTGATAGCAATAGCAAAGGATAGCCAATTCTTTATCAAGCTTGTTTATGCTATTAATTACCCATCTCTGATTCTCTTTTATGCCTTGCAAGTTTTTGCATCAGCAAGATAGCATATTCTTGATCAAGTTCCACAGAAGCACAAAGGCAATGAAATACCCAAATAAAACAGGAGTAACAGCTGTACTACTGACACCAAAGCCAAGAGTGAACATAGCAATGGGATCCAACACTATATTCAATATATTTCCAGCTCCTGTAGCATATAAATGTGTTATAGTGTCCTTGAAGCCACAGAATACACCTTGCGCTGCAAGAGAAATCATAGTACCTGGAGCACCAGGGGCTCTTAAACTAAGGTATTGCTCTGCTGGAAGACTCATTTGTGAATCCACAAGTGCACCCTTGAAATTTAAAAGATATCCTCCTCCAAGAGTTAAGACAACTACTTTTACAAAACCAAGACCAGCTGCTAAAATCAATGCAATTGAGACTGCAAGTAACTACAATCTATTATTTCCCTCAACCAATGCTTCTCAAAGCTTGTCTTTATCTTCGAAGCTCCAGTGACTTGTATTGCTTCTAATGTAATTTTCACTTTGTCTGTCATAAGCCTGATTGATACCTACTTTCTCTCCAAGGTCTCTTAAAGCTTCATCTTCTGCCACAAATGAAGCAGTCACTTTCAAAGAGAAATGTTACACAATGTCACAGATTGAAATTGAAACCCCAACAGCAGCCAACTCCACTGGACCTATATGGCCAACGAATGCAATGTCCACCTTTGTTCCAAAATGCCCACATTGACACAAGCAAGGAGGATATCGGTTGAAGTCATGGAGATTCAGCTTTTACACCCAACAAATGAATTTACTCGAAAGTTTCTAAAACCCATTCAACAAATCCATTCTGTGTATATCATGTGATCATAAGATGACATTCCTTTGAGGCATTACTATTAAGTGTGTGTGGCTCCTGTCATGGCACCTACAACTACAACATCTGACCATATTCTTCTCTCCTTCACATCTTGATGGATATCCATAATTTGTCTCAAAACTTCCATATTCACGCAAGCAAGAGGAGGATGCTAGCAATGTGCGCGAAGCCTGAATTTGGAACAGAGAGAATGTGCAAAGTAAACCAATTTTCCCTTGGCATTTTTAGGGCAAACCCATATTCCTTTGCTTTCGACATTTTATCAGGTTAGCAAACCATGACCATGAAAACCCCCGATTTGAATGCAATCAACATTTTGGTGAGTTAGTGAGCCATTAAAACTGTTGATTAAGACTATGTTGGTGATTTGGGAGATTTTAGAACCAGCAAAACAGCTGCTTGAGAGATTTATAAAACCAAGAAAACACCAAAACTTTATGATAGTTTCCTGCCACCTTTTGAAGTCTAGTGCAGTTCAGATTTCAAAAAAAATAAGCAGTTTGCACTTACCTTTTTGTGAAGTTCAAGGTTAGAGATTAACTTTGCATTTTGCACTATTTCAAGATTCAGGAAATTTAGGACATCTGCAACTTGCAATTCCGAAAAAGTCTCCCCATCTGCAACTTGCAACCACACTTCCAAAAACTAGAAAAGTTTCACAACTCACACTTCCAACATATATTTCAGGAACCAAAAACTTCTAACCTGGAATACCTATATTCTGGAGACTGGAAAACTTTTGCCATCTGCAACACAATGCATTTTGGAATTTTGGAAAACCTTCGCTCCTTGCACATTTTGGGAACCAAAAAAAATTTATCCATTTGTAATTTGCAATGTATTCTAGAAATCAGAAATCACGTGCAACTATGAGCATAAATTGATGACTTCAATTTGGCAAGTGATATAACATTTGAGAATGATCGGGAACATTTATGACCGAGGATAAATTATACAAGCATTCGATATTTTTGACTCATACAAGCTGACATCACAAAGGAGCTTAACACACAATTTATCATCGACAAATAATGTGGGATAACAACTTGACAACACACGTTGATTCCATAAGCATGTACAGGTTAGAAATTCCCAATGTTAAAAACAAGGCCAACAATAGGCCGGCTTGGTGGTGGTGACTATATGGACCTCTAGGATTGTTATGTACACTAGTGATTCACCTCCTCTCAAAGGTTTCTAGCTCCTCTATCTAGTTTTATCCACTCTCTTAAAAAGAACAAACTTACCTCTAAGTGAACAGAAAAGCTTGTTGTTGTACATAGTGCCTAGCATCTCATTGATCACAAGACACCTAAGTACAAGTAGACCCCAGAGACATAATGGGATGTAGGGCATGAGGAGCTGCAACAAGTTGATAAAGAGCAACATCTGCTGCCGTGATTGGTTGGGATCACATGATGTAGTTTAGTCCAAGAGTTCCAGCGATAAGAAGTAGTTTTTGAAACATCCATTAGATGACGAATCTAAATTATGAGCTTGCTGCTCGAACTAGCTGTGCATATTTTCATTTGGCATTGTCATTTTTCATTTTTATGTTTGACACTCTTAGTTGTATTCTCAACTCACTTGTACTTTCAAACTTTGTAACTTTCGTTGATATAAATAAAATTGAAAAATCAGATTATGATTAATTTCATTATAATTATCAAATGGACTATTAGATATCTTTCTTCACTTACCTTAAGCTATTTTTTATTTTTTATTTTAAATAATTAATTCTGTTAATATCATCTTGGTACCCATCCCCTTACTATCTCCAAAATCTAGGAAAATTCCTGTTGTCCCTGCATCCCCTATCACAGAAAATCGGTGAAACACTGATCAATCAGTTAGTTGAGAAATATAATCTACCGTGCATGATTTTGCAGGGACGTGATGAAGAACGGAAATGAGGTAACAGCAATATAGAATTAAGCACTGCCTCAAAGTCAAAATAAGGCAAGGCTTACCACCGCTTAGGATAGCCATTAAAGGAAGAAAGCAACAACCTAACTATTAAGGTACTGAACCTTTGTCTTGATTTCCCCAGTAAAAGTGATGGTGTGCCAAGTTGTGGTGATAGGGAAGCATGCGTGTTGACGTCAGTTTTAAGTTCCACTATATCACATATTATCTCTTGGGGTCTGTGTTAGCAACCCGATGATAAGCCAAATTGATGGCTAGCGTCACGCTTAAAGTGGTGAATCTCTAGGAGAAGAGGATTTTGCCTAGTAACCAAGCTGTTGTGCAGAGGTAGACTAAAACACGGATATAAATAAATCCCCTAGCCAACTATTTTGTTAAGAAAAAAATCACAGGAGAATTATTCGGTTTGAGTTGGTGAGACTTGGATCACAAATGCAAATCTACTTACTGGGCATCTTCATGCTATAGATGATTTGGGAGGCCCGTAATTGCCATGGTGTTTATATTTAGCCGCTGTCCCATTTGGATGCATATATATGGAAAGATAGATTTCAATAATATCTGGGAGCAAGTCTCTGAGGAACCACAAGGATACAAAGCACCGATTTTGAAATGAGAACTAAAGATTTCAATAATATCTGTGAGCAATTCTCTGAGGAACCACAAGGATACAAAGCACCGATTTTGAAATGAGAACGAAACAACAAGGGTAGTTACGTTTCCATTAAGGTCCCTGCTACTGGTTTATTTTGAAGGTTGATCTTTCTACCATTAATTAGAGCAAAAATATATAATCAAGTTCGCAACTCTATTTTTGAATGCGCGTGCTCTAGATGGTAAAAGCAAATTGGCTTCCAAAATGGAGACCCAATTCCAAGTCTCATAAACATAATGAGTCATTGAAGTTAGGTAATATCCACCCTCCAACACACTTGGTGTGACTTACCACAAAGGCCGGATGTAACTCCTGGTTGAATTTTACAGAATGAATACCCTTGAGTTATAGCAACTAAGCCAATGATTACCCAAAAATAGGAATATACTATATAAAAAATATAAGTATAACCACTGCACAAAAAAATATACTACTTATTACTGAAGAAATACATGTTCGGGAAAAACGTTGAACATGGAGGCTATGCAAAAGACAGCTTCAAAGTCCCAGAATTCGGTTATTAAATAAAGATAAATGCACATTGTCTCTAAGGTTGTCTATATAGAAATCATCGAAACGAAAAAATACAGGGGTGTTTTAGAAATTCTATTAAAATTTAGAAAGAACATAAATACCTCTCGGAGTTTTGGAGGAATGTGAGATCAGGGGCGAGCTTGAAAGTGCATTCTCCAGCAACTTCATCCAGGGATTGGGAGGACGCTGCATTTTTTTCTTCTTCTCTTTCATCTATGATGAAATCCCCAGTACATCCCACCAATGCTAACAGCAATTCATGCAGCATTTTTGCTTTTTCGTTGCCTCTCATTCAAATCAGTTCCCGTAGTTTTTGTTGATGAAGGTTGCTGAGCATTTTGCGCGAATTAATCACTGATCCGAGGGTCATTTCTTTGACGCCCCGCCTAAAATAAAAGATATTCCAGTTGGAAAGAGCCTTCAATTTTGCTTCTCTCCTACAGTAATAAACGAATATGAGCAAAGTATAGCCCGGTGGTATGGGATGATCGTGTATGCGGAGGGTACGAATCCCCCGTCTAAACCAGATTCGTATGTGCGGAAAGAATAGGAATAGTTTTCCTTGGGAGAGTACGCCGGTGCCCGTCTCAAAGTGAAACTGCTTTCAAAATGTCATTAGGGGAGAGGGCCACTAGTCGTGCGGGTTAATTTTGTCAGCACATAGCAATTGATTGGAATATTTAGAATCTTCGTGTTTTTTTTTTAAATGTAGATTAGTCTCTTATTTATCTATAACTAAGGTTTGGAAGTGTGACTTATCGTGCAACTCGCCATATCAGCACATCTATTGAAAAGTGTCTAAAATTTGACTTTTTAAAGGTTCGATCAAAACTTAATCATGGAAGCCCTAATAGTTGAACAAAAAATATCATTTGTTGCTTGTAGAATATCATATTTTTATTTAAAATAAAATTAATATACAACCTAAATGGACCAAATATCTATGGATAACCATAAATTTTTGATATCTCTACCTTTTATATTCAACACATATGGACCAATAGTTGAACACAAAAAAACTATTTGTTATAATAAAAATAACACATAATTATTTAAAATATAATTTATATCAAACAAAAATGGACCAATAGTTGAACACTACTTTTTTTTTTAAATCCTTCACATTTAATGAGAAAATACATGTTATTTGTTGTACTCACCTTTTATATTTGTGATAGCACAATCTATTAATATAAAATACTCCAATGCTTGTACATTGCTACCCCAATAGTTGTACACATAAGAACAATATTTTTTCACTATGATAACAATACTTGTTTAAATGAGTGTCTTATTTTATTAAATGAGCATTTTATTTTTTAAATGATACACTTATAGTAGATAGTTATGATATTTTATTTGAGACAAAAAAATACTTATTTCATTTCTTCATGAATGTATTTATGTTTTTTTTATATAACATTTAGAGGTTATCATGTGTTCAAGTGTGGGTCCATTTTTTATCAACATTTGGTTATTTTTTTATTTACATTTGAACTATTTATCTACAATATATAGTATAAATATGTGGTAAGATTGGATATTATAATCACGATTGACTGCACGACTATTGGACCTCGCACAACTACTGGCCCCTCTCCCCTACCACGCCATTTTAACGTCTAGGATTACAATGCCATTTTATTATATAGTTTATTGTTTGCTTATATTTGGCCTCCTTTATTTTCTTTTCCTATTTTGGGGTTTGTTTAGTTGCCAATTTCCAAGTTTGATCCTCTCATTTGTAGAGATTTGGTTGAAGGATATTTTCTCCTTTAGATATATATTAGGAGAGAGGGTCTATGGTGGGGCATTCTATCTTGTGAAGTCCATGTGGAATGTCAAGTAAAACAAAGACCATGTTTTTTTAAACCATATGTATATAGTGATGTGGCCAAAATTTAAATCTTCTATTCAGGGTTGTCAAACTCAGCAACCATGCGGAGGACATCATGGAGAGAAGCCCGCATAATGTTCTATAATTTTCAATGTTGACCAAAGGTGGACCACATGGATTGCTAGTGACAAAGACCAATATACCTCATACATGTACACCATTCCATGGGATTAGACAACAAGTGAGCACGTTTAATTTATAAATGTTAACATTTATCTTGCATTGTCTTACACTCCACTGCCACCCCAACGCATTTACTTTGCATTCCATTGAATCTCAATGTTCAAGATGTTGTTAGGTCTTGAAATGATGGAGCCTTCAATGCTACGTACTATAGCATTAAACTTCCACTACCACTTGATTACCGACTCTTTTCTTCACAAAAGATCGTTTGGTTTGGGACCAAAAAGTGCTCACTTTTGCTTGCCTTCTACCATGGCAACCATGTGATTTCTCGATGCAAACGCAAGGGTAATGGTTGTGTTTGGAGGTGAGGTTAAAAACCTCACTAAGGTAATGAACTAGATTTGTTATAACTTTTGTATGTTTTTTTTTGTTTTCAAAAAAGAATCTATTCACTTCACTCATTTGTATGGCTTTAAATGGAAGTTGAGGTCATCATTCATTGATTTGTCCATGTTTTCTAGGTTTTGTATATCTATTAATCAACTTCAATCTTCTATATGATTGTAAATGGAATGTGAGGTCATCATACATTTACTTTGTCTCTACTTTTCTAGGTTGTGTCTATTTGTTAATCAACTTTTAGTCCTCTTTATGGTTGTAAATGATACATGAGGTCATCATACATTGCTTTGTCTTTATTTTTAGGGCTATGTATATTTGTCAATCAACTTAAGTCCTCTCTATGGTTATAAATGGAATGTAAGGTCATCATATATCGCTTTGTCTCTATTTTTGGGGTTATGTATAATTGTTATTCAACTTAAGTCCTCTATATGGCTATAAATGGAATGTGAGGTCATCATAAATAGCTTTATCTCTATTATTTTGGGTTATGTATAATTTTTATTCAACTTAAGTCTTTTGTATGGCTATAAATGGAATGTGAGATCATTATACCAACTATGAATGTGACCAAAGTCATAGTGTGGACTAAATACGATAGATCCAAATGAATTTAAACCCTATTTAATCCCCTAAGCAATGATCCCAATGAGATATTCAAATTTTCAAAGACTAAGACCCATTAAACTAACATGAAGAACACGAAAACATAAGGGAAATATATTCTAGGACCTCGAATCTTATCCGATTAAGGGAGTGGTGTTGCATTGATGTGGAATGGTGACCCTTTCCCAATCCCTTGGATAATATGAGCTTGTTCCAATTGATTTTATCAAAGATATTTGATGAAATTAATGAGATATGTGTGAAACATGATATAAAACTAGTTTAACGTGATGAAGATGAGTTTAAAATGCTAAAATGCTTGATAAAGTGGATGTAATCTATGCTAAATATAAACAGAAACTCAAATATGTAAGATATGAATGCAAACTAAGCTAAAATGAATGCAAATTAAGTTAACATGGAAGCCATTAATGGATGCTTAAGCTAATATGGATGAATATTAAACTGAAATGCTAATAAATTCTCAATATGGATGTGAGTGAGTATGAATTTCAATAGCATAGCTTTGCTATCAAAAGATGGATTTGTTTCTCTCCAAATAGTGATGTATTTATAGGAGAGAAAATGAAAAATCAAGGGCTCGGATCAATTTGATCTATCAATGGTCAATATTGGATGAAGGGGGGAACATGGATCAAGGAAAGATCAAGGGATGAGAATGATTCAAACAAACACACTTTGTAACAACTTTAAAAGTTTGTTACAAAGTTTTTTTTGAAAACAATCATTCCTTTTTTGGAGCCAAATAAGGGAATATTCCCTATGCAAGTGGATGGGAGGAGAAATTAGCAATTTAGTAATTAAAACTAAATTTGAATGTGGGAGATGAGGAATGTGAGGATATTCATTAAATTATTGATTTATTTAATGAAAAGGGGATGCAATATGATATTTAATTAAATAGTTTAGGGTTATTTAATTAAATAAGGACTTAGGTTTTAAATTAAATAATTTGATTTATTCAATTAAACGAGGTGAAATGTTAGTGTGAGAGGGGGTGAATTAACCTAATTAGATCAATTAGATTAATAGATGAAAATTATAAATTTAATTAAATAATTAGGTTAATTTAATTAAACAAGTGAAAAGAGGATGAAATTCAAGATGAAACAATGTTAGTGATCAAATTCAAGTGTGCAATACCATTCAAAATAATTTTAAGAGTCTACATTTTGCCCCTCTTTGAAGTGAGGTACTTGTTACATTCAGTCAAAGACTGACGCTTTTCATATTAAAACTATTGCCTAAATCAAAAATTTAAAAATTCTTGATTTTTGGATGCCCCACTATTGCCCCAATGAAAGGAATTAAGCTAGTACCCTACCCCCTCGAGAGGTTAGGTGAAAATTTGAAATTTTGGGTTGATCTCTCGATAAATGTTTAACATTGATTCAGGTTCTTGAAAAACATGCCTCGAGATACGAAAACATGTTCAGAAATGCAAAAAAGTCTCAAAATAAGTTGCATAGCTTGAAAAATGGTAAAACATGCCAAAACCTTAACTTTCCTCTCAAATTAGGGCAAAAAACCCTAATTTTTACCTACATAAATATGTGATAAAGGGCCACTTTCAGTTTATTTGTGCATTCACACTTTAGAGATTTTGTGCATTTTGCGCTATGACCTACTGATGAAATGGTGTGTCGTGTACTTCCATGACACATTATCGATCAAGTTTGAGAGTACCAATGGCCTCCAAGCACAAGACCACTAGTACACAATTCAAAACCTTTCTTGTACTTTATGTTTCACTTGCATTTATTAGGTGTCGAACTTAGGTCAAGTCTTCCATTGCTATATTGCAACGCTTTTTGGAATTTCGATGATGCTTTTGTCGCTTTTGAGAATGCCATTAAAAATGGCAACACTTCTCGTGATTTGAATTTAGGGTTTCAAAATAATTATAGTGACGCCAATGCACTTGGCGACGCTTCTTTGGATTTAGAATTTAAAAATAAACTTGTCATTGCATATAGCAATGCTACCTTTGATTTGAAAATTGGCGACGTTGTTTGGAAAAATAATTATAGCGACGCCATTATTAGTTGGGGTGCAAAAGCTTCCAAACTTAGTTGATATTAGCCAAATTTTGATGTTGTGTGCTTCATGGATGCAGGAGGTTGTCTAGCCCTCGATGTCATGAGAGTATCAACCCAATTTGCTTAAGGAGCTAGATGATTTGGACGACATTTGATAAGAGCACCTTGAAGAGTTTGGGTTGTGGTTCATCGCATACATGCACATGGTTCGAACACATTTATCCATAATGAAAGTGGTGTGTGAGAGATGGCACAGTGATACCTCATCCTTCCACCTCCCCACTAGCAAGGTGACAGTTATCTTGGAGGATGTTTGGAGGATATTGCAGTAGCCAATCCACAAGGATCGAGTTATTTATGACACTGACTCCAGATATGACGCATGCCACAAAGTTCTTTGCTAAGACACTGTCATCCTAGTGATCTCCCAGACTGACCTAGAGATGTACCAAGGTAACTCACTAATATTTAGATTGATAGTGGGTGCATTGATTTTTGGGATTGTTGCCCCAGACCAGTAGGGCAGAGGGTTCAGTCTTGGTTGAGGACTGGCATGGTATCACATGATATATAGGAGGACATTATTCATGTGGGGCCCAGTGATGCTAGCCTCACTCTACCATGATATGCATCAATTTGTGTATTGTCAGGGACAAGGCATCAGAGTAGGTGTTACACTATTACACATCTAGGCATGGGAGCATATAGTTGTGCTCTTTCCGATAGTCCATATGGAAAATGTGGACCCAGATGAGCCTATGGTATTTCTATATAGGGGCGAAATCACTTTGTAGCACACAGGGCAGTTAGGGATCCCATACTGGGGTTGAGTCATTGATGATATGACAATATTTAGATGTCAGTCGTGGTTACAAATGCTTGCTTGGTACGATGACCACTAACAACTCGTTTATGTTCAACAGACACAACACATGCAGGGCTGAGAGAACACAATGATAGAGTGCTACCTTCTAGATAGGGTAGCTAAATAGTTCAACAAGGTACAGGACAAGTCAAATGATGCATACACTACCATTTTTGTGAGGATGGCCAGGGAAGGTACATGGGGTCCACAGGTTGATCCTTGGGTGGCTATTGATGAGTTTAGATAGTTGGTGGCTAGGTCATGGATATATGATCAAGGTCAAGTAGACACACAAATGACGTCGACCTATGATGCATGGTTTGTGCCTCCCCTATGCCTCACAAATCTAGCAGGTTTACCTCCCCAAGGGAGGCTGAGAGAGAGAGGAGTAGGCTGAGGCAGAGGATAGGGCCAATAGGACTAGGATCAATAGGATCAACCTATGGGACAGGGACAGGGCCAAGGCCAGGGACGCCAAAATGGATAGCAACAAGTAGTGGGAGAAATCTCATAGTAGCCACCACAAGGACCACCACCAAGGCTAGATCCCTGAGATGCCCAAATTTAGTTGTTGGCACAAGAGCAAGGCCAAGCTCACCAGCAGTTGCAGATAGTCACGGGTGAGCGAGATTAGGCCCGCCAGCATATTTTGGAACTTACAGTTGAGAGGGACCATGAGAGGAAGCTATGGTAGACCTCCAATGTATAGTTGGCCCAGGAAATGGGTAGGAGGCAGCAGTGGCCCAACAACAGGAACAATAGGCATAGGGGCAGGTGGGCCAAACAGTGGTAGCACACCTGTACGAGCAGGCGAGGGAAGAGGTGTCGTATTATAACACTATATTATAGAGATGTTCCTCCACACTATCAACAACCTGATTTTGATCATAGGAGCTAGGTACAACCGAGTGTATCATGTGGTTAGCTCTCGATGAGACAACCTAGGGATGAGGCACATCATGGTGACCAAGGTGGTAGGGGATAGATCCTACCCCAATTTTGTAGACAAATTTTTGATACACAACTTGATTTAATACATGCATACATTCATCGACTCATTTTTATAGCCTCTTGTATATGTACCTTTGATGATAGTTACACACATAGATTATGATATTTGTACCATGATAGTTATTTTATATATATATATATATATATATATATATATATATGAGATGGCTCGATGCAGATTTATGATGTGATGTCTTTATGTTATGTGATGTATGATATATATGCAATGCAATGGATGTTTCCTTTTCTTTTTCAGTATCTTTCTATGACATGCTATGAGATGGATATTCTTTTTCCTTTACGTGTTTATTTCGATGATGATGTCATTCTTTCATGATATGTAGATGATATGATATGCTTATGCAGGATGTATGTATGCTAACGGTTTATGTAGGGTGGATGCATTGATGATTTTTAGTTGACTTTCATGATACCAAGTTAGCATGGAAAAGAATAAGACGAATGGATTGACCATTGATTTAGAGATTGATTCAAAAGTCCAACAAGTCTGTGATTCATCGAGACTTTGATATATTATGGCAATGAGATGGATGATGATGATTTTCTCATATTTAGGATTATGACTCTTCATCATTCCTTATGTTTGATATAACACATAGACACGATGCATCATGGTATTGAAAACCAGGATGGCGTTGTATCTAGTGCGACTTTGACTTTGCAAATGGATAGGATAGTTCTTGTTCACACCTTGACATACAAAAACCTTGTCATAATGTAGTTTAGAAGTCTAGAATATATTGGACCAAAGCATATGCAATAGTCAACAATCTACTCCAAACAACCTCTCTACACACAACTAATTATGTGCCAAGATTATTTTACAAGAATACCCACAAGCACAAAAAATCAAAGATAATGATCAATGCCCTATTCCTTTCTCTCTAAATCATTGAGACATCATCGAGAGGTCCTTAGAATAGGTAAATAAGATAAATCATAAGAAAAGATAAAAAATAAGCAGTAAATGCTATCTATATCTCTTGCCAACTTAATATAGCTAAGGTGATTTCTGATGTTGATGACCATTGTAGGAAAGATGCATCCTAGGACATGTTTATCAAGTGTTTTTACTAAGACTAGGTGTTTGATAGGTCGTTGATACAAATGCTACTAACTAGTTTACCTATGATCTAGACTTTAGATTTTGACCTTTAGGTTCTCACTTTACGACTTGCTATACTTGTTTTCTATTTGTTTTACCAAAGTTTGAAGATGATGCTTGATTTATTATGGATGAAAGTTTATTGCGAGTGAAGGAAAAATGAGATGGATGGTTTTGGATTTTCTGGAATATTTCAATGTTTTTGGTATTTTTCAATGTTTTGAGGTTGTTTTTGGTCTTTTGGAATGTTTATGTGAATGTTTTGGTTTTCGATTATTTTGAGGCTATTTAGGGTTTTTTCTAAGTTTTCCAATGTTTTGGGTTTTCATTTTTGGTGTTTTTCTAAGTTTTCAAATGTTTTGGGTTTTTATGAGTTTCAACCAAGAACCTAGCCTAAAAGAATACCCTTGGGGCCTTGGGGGCTTATCAAAGGTGAGCCTTGCTTATGTTATACATGCAAAGACCATGTAGTTCAACTGACACAAACTTATTGTTGATGAGAAATGAACAGTTGATGGATTGTCAATTTATTATGAAAAACTCCTAAAGGACTGACCTAGGGTGTCTCGGGGGCACATCAATGATGACCTTGCCTACATTCAATCTTAGAGACAATGTAGTTCAACATGGTTCTATTTTTGGATTTTCGATGTTTTGACCTATTTTTTAGATTTTTGATGTGTTTTGGATGTTTTGGATTTTGACTTTACAATTTTTTGAATGTTTTTGGATTTTAGTTGTACAGGATTTTGATATTTTTCGAATTTTGCAAGTGTTTGGATTTTCATGAGTTTTTATGAATGTTTCTAGGATTTTTGTATCTGTGTCACTCCAATGCCCTCTCTCACACTCCCTCTCTATCAGGTCTCACTTACCTCCCACCCTACCTAGACAAATATATTTCACTCCAACCCCCTCTCCCACACTCCCTCTCTCTCTCCCCCTTTGATATTTTTGTATCTCTCGGGTCTCATCCCTCCCAACCCCTCTCCCATTGTCAAGTATTCCTCCCCCATGTAATTGAATAACTCTCTATCCCTCTGAAGTCTCTATCACTCTCAGGTCTCAGTCGCTACCACACTACCTAGACTAATCTCTCTCACTCCTATCACCTCTCTCTCTATCTCAAGTCTCACTCCCTTTGTCTCTATGGAAGGGGAATATTTCAAAAACAACACATTTGGCGCTCGTCAAATTTGGCGAGCATCAAATGTGTTTTACCTTTAAATGATAAAATAGGGGTTGACCCCATGATTCAGGCCCACATGCTTTTGTATTTGTCTAGTTCAGTGATTTATCTGATTCAGAAATACCTTTTTTTTATGCAGTTGACTCCATGTTATACCAATCTATGCTTGATCCATCACCTTTTTACTACCAATCTGCATGCTAGACAACGTAGAAGAAGAAATTTTGAAGTTTCTACATCATTTTACATTATCTCAGGTAATATATTCATTTTGGTAATATTGAAATGTTTATATTTAGTATATTTGTTTGTTTTTGACAATATAAACTAAATTCCTTTAATGATTTTATTAATCATAACAATTGGACATAGAATTCAACATTGAATTAGATGGGAGTTGCATAAAAAAGTTTAATTTTTATGAGTTTGAAGAAAAAAATTTGAAAAACGTGACATTTACTTAACACAAATTTACTTATGAATTCTATTTTCATTTCTTATAGTAGTCCATTTCCAGCATAGCTAGTGGAATTCACTCTATTTCATTTTAGTTAGATGTTTATATTGAGTTTTCTTGTTTTGTTTTCACAATTTTTAGACCATTAATTTGATGATTTTATTAATCTTCATTGTTACACATAGAATTCAACATTAAATTAGATGGATGAATGCATGTAAAATTTTAACTTTTAGGATCTTGAAGATATAAAATGGAAAACATGACATAAGAGATTCAAAATCATTATTAGAGATGGTTGTGGGAAAACTTTTATTTTGAACTAATTTGGAAAATCTAATAGCTTTCATCAATGTTAATGCAAGTTTCCATTAATTATTTTTTTCATAAAAAAATCACCTTCATCACATGTGCTTAGATAAATTCAAGTGAGTTGACATAGTTATTAATGCAAGTTTCCATTCATTCATACCATTTACCTTTTTAAGTGCAATTGAGAATGCTTATTGTCTTTCTAAGTTACCTCTTTGCCAAAGAAATAGTGAATGATTATAAGATATATTATCACAAACCCTTCTTTTAATTCATCTTCTTCATGGTTTCGTTGACAATCACAATGTGGTTTTGAGAACAATACAAGATTCTCTAGTTTTCATTTAGGTGGTAGCAACTTATACCCCGAGTTTGTGATGCAGAGAAGGGAGACAAAACCTTCAAAAATCACAATTAGATCAGTTTCAAACAATCTTCAATCTCAAAAACCTCAATTCAATGCTCAACTGACCAATTCACATTCACTTCCTTGTAGCATTCACAACAGAGAAATTTTTTCATATCTTCTCAAAGACAACTCAAATCCACAAACCCTTGACCTTTTTAGACACCCATTAAGGCCTTCAAAAACAAATGTCAAAAACACACTAGATCACTTTGGACCAACATCACCAAAACAATGTTGCTACGTTGCCCCAATAGGCCAATTAGGCCACTTTTACAAAGCATCATACCTTCAAACACTTTTCCAGTCCCAATTTTATTTTGACAGACCTTCACCAGCCTACAAAACTTTAGATTCAACAAAATTTAGTCATTGGAACCCTCTCTAATGCATCTAAACACTAAACCCTTGCTATAGGCCTTTCTATGCTTGAAAAAAGGAGGGTTTATTGAAAATAAACGTTCCAATCCTCTAGCCACTTTTCCAACTCTTCAAACATAATCAAATATGTTTTCCCATGCTAAACAAAACAAATCCCTTCCTATACCATTTCTATTTCACCAAACTCCTATTCTAAACCACCATTATGAAGCTAAAATTCACACAAATACCCTTGGAGTAGCATCAAAACTCCATCATATCCTACTCCTTGCTTAAAATCCCTACTCTAACATCTAACCCTATGAATATGTAATCAACGATACATATATGTTTGAAAATTTATGCATTACTCAATTTTCTTGCAGTATGGAGGTAGATGTATGTATGAAAAAGGTTGTAGCATAGACATGTTTGATAATTCCAAATAGCTCGTTGCCTTCTTTCATAAAATTCTTTGGTGTGTTTCATATTTAATGCAATGTAATCAACGATATCAATATGTTTCACAAAATGAATTACTTTTGTTCGATGTGTGTTTGTGGTTCTATGTGTGTTTGTGAACATGTAGCATTCAACGTCATATCGAGGAAACGGTCAAAGGCTCTAACACCAGAAGAACTTGTAGTTAAAAATGCAAGGATAATAGAATCAAAAAATGTAGCTCGTGAAGCAAAGAAATTGCAGCCCATACAACTAGAAATTCTCATGCAATCTAAGAGAGATGTCGAATTGGCAAAACAAAGGGCATGAATGAGGAAAGTTCATGGAAGGACAAAAATGGATACTGAAGTTAGGGGAACATCATCAACCATAGGTGAAGTTAAATGCACATCTCCAGTTGAAGACACATCGGCAAGAACATGTGGTTTTCCAAGTACATCGAAAATCACATCTCCAATTGAAGACACACCATCAACAACATTGCGTTTCGAAAGTACATCTCCAATTAGCCCACTTTTACAAAGGGAAACTCTTTCTAACTTGTTGTCAATCCAAAATTTCACCAACCAGACCTTAAACTGCCTCCAAAATCACAAATTCTTCAATATTTGATTGAAAACTCACCTTCTAGAGTCCCATTCCATGAAACCCTCATTTTTCAGACAATAGACAAGTGTTTATTGAAAAACCCATCTCCATGCCTCTTGTGACCTTATCAACACTTTAAATAGCCTTGTTTAAGCCTGCACATGCTTAATAATCCTTAATATTATGCTACCCCCAAACTTCACCCACTTTTACTCTCTAAAACCTCATTTTTCCATTAAAAAATACACTTCTCTCAACTAGGGCTTCATGCCCAAACATACACATGACCTTCGTAGTCCTTGCAAACCTTCAAACACATCAAACCCCACTAGATATCATTAAAACCAACTGGTTCTAGCCTTCTTCAAAACCAATTATTCAAACTGCTACTTTAACCCATGCCTTTTAGGCCCGAATTCATGCATTTCCACAGGGGAAGCTTGGAAAACCTCCTCAACAACAATATTAATGTACCATTTTACTTTATTAAAAAATTATACGTTGAGTTTAAGATCTTATAGTGATTATACATACATTGACATAGATTGGTAGTTTCATATACTTGTCATTTTTATGTACAGGCGATTATGAGCTACACATCCTTATTGACAAGTGTCACAATGCCTGAAGGAGTAAGTGTTGGAACCCTTGAAGGAGTAGGTGTTGAAACACCTCAAGGAGGAGGTGTCGAAACACCTAAAGGAGATAAAGAAAAAGAGATGCCTAAAGAGGTATGTGTTTATTTTATTTTTTGTTTGGTAAATATGTTCCTATTACTGACAATTGTATGCTAACTTGTATCAATTTGATGTTTTTATTCACATATATAGATTGACATTGCAAATTTTGGTATGATTGGTTCTTTGAGAGGGGCATATTATAGGACTCCTGATGGTTTGAAGAGACGTATATATGAGGTAATCAAGATTTCAATTTTAGAGTTCAATTATAACTCAATGTATATTGATTTTGATGTTAATTATTCAATTTTAAATTATATAATATAACTAATCTCAATTGTGGTTTGAATTTTTCTTGTGCAGTTACCTTCAGAGCCAAAGAATGCTTCAAAGAGGGTTCATTTTGATGATCCACCAATAGTTTAGGATGAGATAGATATTTTGGCATGTATATTTTGAATAGATATTGAAATGGCATATGCCACATTTTGTAACACTTTGTTTGAGTTGCCATTGATGCCATTTTTGTATGTGGACTTACACTTGATTATTGGATAATTTGATATATAGAAGTTGAGAATCAAAATAGTTTGTTCCTCATGTGCATGTTTAAACTGTTCGAAAATTTAATCTTGAGCAATGGTTAAATATCAATGTACAATAGCATAAAAAATAATGGTTATATTATATAGTTCACAATAAAAAATAATGAATAATGGTTAAATTATATCATATATTGCTTAGTTATATTATGGTTATATTACATAGTTTAAAAAACTTTGAAGACAAGTACAATGGTAAAGTTTAACATTTTAACTTTAAAGTTTAAATACACAAATGTCATTGTCTCACACTACATATTTCATATTGGATTATCATTACATATTGAAATTTAAAATATATTATAATTTTATGTTGATAAACATGCCAAAGTGATGCAAAGAAGGGTGGAAAAAACCCAATTTTATCAGATTCAATCAACAATTCATCCCTTACAATTCCATTTCATCAACTTTTCACAATTTCATGCTAGCTACCTTGTAGCACTCCAAAAGTGGTTCTTTAGGGATATCTTTTAGAGAAGGCCATATCTATATAAAAGTTGGACCTTTTTAGATACCCATTATTGTCTTACTAAATATATCTCAAAGGGGAAATAGGTTGTTTCAGATCAAATCCCTCAACCAAATGCTTCTACGTTGTTCCAATAGGCCAATTAGGCCACATTTACAAAGCAACTATCCTTTAATCTTCCTTCCAGACACAAAACACCATTTGAAAGTCATGACCAAGGTACATAAGCACTAAATCAACAATAATATTCCAAAGAAACACTCACCAACACTCCAAAACTCAAAACCCTCACTTTTGACAAGTTTCAAGGGGGATTTATTGAAAACCTCACCTCCAAACCTTTTCTCATTGTTTCAATGCCTCCAACACCTTCAAATATGTCTTCCCTTGCTTAATTAACTCTTACAAAGTGTTGAACCAAGTTTTTTCCATCACTACCTACTCTTAACCTCCAAATTTCACTCAAAACACACATTTTTGACAACTAGGCATCATGCCCAAACCCCCAAATTGGCCACCCCTACTCCTGAAATCATGCACACATGCCCCCTACACCTAATTATGCCATTCCATTGAGTTATAATAGAATATAATGGGTGGAATGGCACTGTACTTGCCCGTACAAAATCCTTTTGATCCATGTTGAATATAACTTGATAGAGGACCGTTGTAGCTTTGATTTGAATCTATTCTTGTGAGCAGGTAATAAGTTTTGATAAGGTTTTGATTGTTGCCCCCACTGAATTTTCTGAGTTTTTGCTATGAAAATAATGGCTCCAAGTTCAAATTAGTTTTAAATTCACTCAATAAGGTTGGAGATCAGTGCACAAAGTGTGTGTAGACCTATTACAAGGTGTTTGAAGCTTTGGAAGAGCAAGAAAGGCGAAATTGAGTGTTTGGGCATGATGCCTTAGTTGACAATATTATGCATTTGAGTGAAAATTGATGGTTATGAGAAGGAAATTATAGTAAACACTTGGGACAAAAAAAAATTTAGGTTGTTTAAGCTTGTGCAAGTCATTTGGAGCATGTTTGATGCTTTGGAAAGCTGAGATAGGTGGGGAATAGGACTTTCAATAAACCCTTCCTAAATTTGCTAAAAATGAAGGTTTTGTGGAAATTGCACTCTATGAGAGGTTCCTTGGCTAAAGGTCGTAGATTTGGTTAGTGGGTTCAATGAGTATTTGGGTAGATTTGATCAAGAAACTAGGTCAGCAAACCTACAAGTGAAATTGGGTGAATTTGTGAAGAATTGTTGAGATAAATTTTTAAAGGTTGCAAGTTGTCTCTAAAGACTTAAATTGTGATTGATTGGATATTTTGAACCCTACTCTACATCAAAGACCTTGGACAAATCACATGGGGTCTGAAACAATAGATTTTCTCACTTGAAACACCCACCAACTCATCTAACAACAAAACCCTACCTCTTACTATTAAAACTAGCCTAATACATTGAAATATTAGGGTAGGGATTGTACAAACAGGGCCCTAACTCCATCCGCTGCATCAATCTTTCTACCCTCAAAGCCCCAACTCAACAACTTTTCATAATTCCTTCACAAACTCCTTGTAGTATTGCAAACAAAGGTTTTTTTCCATATCTTTCAAAATACAATGAAGACCCACAAACCAAACATCATTCTATATACCCATTATGGAATTCTTCAACATATCTCAATTGTGCATATGCTTGTTTCAAACCATCACCTCTTAAAATTGATTGGTACATTGCCCCTTGAGCCAATTATGCCACTTTTCTAAAGCAAATTTAGCATGCTCGTATTTAGACATCGTGACACTTAGAAAATTCTTGTCTGAGCCTATGGTATCATGTTGGGCCCCTCTATAATAATCTCTCTTGGTTTTTGCTATCTCAAAGGCCTTTTCCCGTAATGGTGAATTCTTGCTTGGAGAAAAAGTTGTCAAATGCAAGTAGTTGAAAGTTGCAAAGTGGTGCAACTTTCATTCTGCAACTCGTTTGACCAAACAAACTATTATAATGCATTTGGGTGGGTACATTTATGCTAGATATGGTCCTCTTTTGCACCGAAACACGCGGAATCACTTCAAGCTACATTCAACCGGTAGAATCCCTTAAGAGTCCAAAGTGCAAAATGGCTGCAAACTTCAACATGCTCATGTTCGGACACCGTGACACTTAGAAACTTCTCATCTGAGCCTATGGGATTTTGTTGGGCCTCTTTACAATAACCTCTCTCATTTTTCTCTATCTTGAAGGCCTTTTCTTGTGGTGGCGAATTCTCGATTGGAGAAAAAGTTGTCAAATGTAAGTAGTTGAAAGTTGCAAAGTGGTGCAACTTTCGTTCAGCAACTCATGTGACCAAACGGACTGTTCTGACGAGTCTGAGTGGGTATGTTTATACTAGGAATGGTCTTCTTTTGCACTGAAACACGCGAAATCGCTCTGAGCTACATTCATCCGACAAAATCCCTTAAGAGTCCAAAGTGCAAAATGACTGCAAACTTCAACATGCTCGTATTCAGACACCTTGATGCTTAGAAAATTATCATCTTAGCCTATGGGATTGCATTAGGACCCTCTACAATAACCTCTCTCGGTTTTTTCTATCTCAGAGAGCTTTTCTCGTGGTGGCGAATTCTCGCTTGGAGAAAAAATTGTCAAATGCAAGTAGTTGAAAGTTGCAATGTGGTGCAACTTCAGTTTTGCAACTTGTGTGACCAAATGGACTATTTAGACATGCCTAAGTGATTACGTTTATATTATGCATGGTCCTCTTTCACATCGAAACACATGGAATCGCTCTGATCTACATTCAACCGATAAAATCCCTTAAGAGTCCAAATTGCAAAATGGCTACAAACTCCAGCATGCCCGTATTCAAACATCGTGATGATTTGAAACTTCTCGTCTGAGCATATGGGATTGTGCTAGGCCCCTCTACAATAACCTCTCTCATTTTTTTCTATCTTAAAGGCCTTTTTCCATGGTGGCGAATTCTCACTTGGAGAAAAAATTGTCAAATGCAAGTAGTTGAGTGTGTAAAAATGATTTTTTAGCCATTCCACCCTTTGTATCCTACTATAACTTGGTGGAATGGCATAGTTAGGGGTAGGGAACATATGTGCATGGTTTCTGAAGTAGGGGAGGCAATTTTGAGTGGTTTGGTGTGATGCCTTAGTTGGCAATTTGATGAGTTTTGGTGAAATTGAGTGGTTTAATAGTGGAAATGGTTGAACTCCTTTGGGGCAGCAGTTTGTGAGGAAATTTTAAGCATGTGCAGGTTCTTTTAAGCATTTTTGATGCTTTTTCAAGGTGTTATGAGCTGTGGGAATAATATTTTCAATAAACCCACCCTAAACTTGCTAAAAATGAGGGTTTTATAAAAGTGGGCTTAAAGGAGTGGTTCTTAGGTTAAAGATTGTGGGTTTGGAGGTTTTGTGGTCTAGTAAATGACTATCTATAGTTATTTGGGATGGGCAGATAGTTTGGAGTATAGTTTCTTTGAAAATTTGGCCTAATTAGCCAATTAGGAAAATGTAGTAGCCCTATTTTGTTGGTGTTGGTCCAAAGTGACCAGGTGTGTTTTTGTGATATGTTTTTGAAGGCTTAAAAGGGTGTCTAAAAAGGTGAGTGGCTTAAGAGTTGGCAGTAAGCTTTAGAAAGAAAAGGTGAAAAAGTTGGGTTTGCAAACCTACAAGACAAATATTGAAGTTTGAGGAGAATCACCCTTGATAGGGTTTGGAGGAACAAAGATTTGGTGTATTAGTTGGATTTTTGTTTAGTTCATTGAAGGCCTCCCTACTCTGGATCATGTTATTTATTACTATTACGCTTTGATATATTTTTTCCAAGCATCCGTGGCTTGTTCGAAAGCACCTGTTTTAGAATTTTAGCCATAGTAGCAAGGCAATGAATTAATTGATAAAATGCTTTGGTAGACATGTATGAAAAATGTTGTAGCATAGACAAGGTAGTGAACTGTTTGAAATAAATTCCTCAAAGAAATGTGGTCCCATGGTGATGGAATGCCATGACAAGCACATTGAGACCACATTTCTTTGAGGCATTTTTTTGAACAGTTCACTGCCTTGCCTACACTATTGTTGTTGGCAAAAAAAGGATAGACAACTGAGAGGGGGGGTGAATCAGTTGTTACCAAAAACTAACTTATGCAACATTAACCAATCTTTATATCATAGATCTAATAATTAACAATGCAAGCATAAGAACAACATATCAGAGACACATGAACACCAAGATTTTATACGTGGAAACCCTGTTAGGGGAAAAATCATGGTGGATGTTAGTCCACAAGATTATACCCTGTTAGAAGTATAATGGAGAATAAAAAGGGGAATGCACTTGCATTCAGGCACACTGCCTAGAGCACACTACTCAAAGGGAAGGCTCACTACCTTACATACAATAATCAAATTAAACATGAACTGAGAAAATAGCTTATGCAAAAGCTTGATTACAGTTCCAATTTAGGCACACAAAACTCTTCCACCCTTCTGCTCAAACTCTTCCACACTCTGCTCTAAATGATCTGAACTTTATTCGCACTTGTACATTACTTGTACTCTTGAGCACTACCTCTAAATGAGAAAAATAATCTCATATATATATATATATATATATACGCTACACTGATTTACAACCACTATTCAGTCGGCCACAAATAAAGAATAAATTACAACTGTCGGCCTTGATACATGAATAAATTACAATGCATACCAACACAAGTCAGTCAAAACATAGTGAGGACCCAAAGAAAAATCTTCAAACATGCCAAACAATGAAATATTAATCTTCATGGATCTGCAACACGCTAACACCACAATGTCGGCCAAGAACATGAACACTCAGGCACATATCAGAAAAATATTTGATCATGAACACTTCAATCACTATGGATGTACAACAAGGATAGAGTATGATCTAGAATCATCCACGAACGTCATAGATACATGTGCAACACATGAGATTACCAGAATTTCATCTACTTCAACTAGGAACACCATCTACAAAAATTGAATAATTGTAGGCACACAGATCTTCATAACTTCCACAAAACTTTATGCACACCTTTGAAACTTTTAGACAACATACTAGAAAGGTTCAACAAAAAACCCTTGGAAGCACACCTTCAAATCTTCAATACACAGAGCTTTCCAACATTTTGACCTTCTCAACTCCATTAGCTTCCTGAACTATATTTTTAACAATTTTCTCAATCTCCTCGACATATACAGCCTTAAGCAGATTAAAATGATAATAGTGTTGACATCAATGACAGCCACATATCAGCAACACAATCACAACATCCAACAATCTCCCCCCTGAGATTGTGCACTTTTCTTGTTTCCTTCATTGCTCTTCTTTCCCACTTTTTCACATTGCTTCACTCCCCCTTTGACATCAATGGTAAAGGTACACATGCTCTGATCTCAAATTTGAAACATCCGACTACTCCCCCTGAGTAGCAGTCACCACAACATCAATCCAGAATATGATATGGCAATGAATTCATAGACTAATGCAAATACCTGCATCTTAGTTCTGATCAGGAGGGGAAATCACCCCTAACTTGCCTCTGAGGTACTCAAAATTATCCTTAGGCAACGACTTTGTAAAGATATCTGCAATTTTCTCTTTGGTAGGTATGTACTCCAGTCTGACTTCTTTGTCACTTACTTTATCTCTCAAGAAGTGATACTTGATGGATATATGCTTTGTCTTTGAATGCAATACCGGATTCTTAAAAATGTTAATGGCACTTGAGTTGTCATAGAATATAGCAATGGGTTCTTCATACTCAATTCTGACATCTCTCAACATTTGTTTCATCCATAGTACTTGGGTACAATTGTTTGCAGCATCAATGTACTCTTCCTCAACAATAGATAATGAAACTGAGTTTTATTTTTTACTTAACCAAGATACCAACTTCTTACCTAAGAAGAATGCACCACCACTGGTACTCTTCTTATCATATACATCTCCTGCCCAATCAACATCAGTAAAATCACGTAGAGTAAGATCATCATTCTTTGGATACCAAAGACCAAGATCAACTGTCCCTTTTAGATATCTGAATATTATTTTCACAATAGACACATGGGACTCTTTAGGACCAGCTTGAAATCTAGCAACCATGCACACAACATTCATTATGTCTGGCCCTGTTTGAGTCAAGTAGAGTAATCCACCAATCATTGACTTGTATCTTGTCTGATTTGCTTTGGGAGTATCATCTTTCTGTGTAAGTTTACATCTAGTCACCACAGGTGTACCAACTAGCTTTGAGTCTTCCATGCCAAACTTTTTTAGTAACTCTTTCACATACTTAGATTGAGATGCAAAGATTCCATCATCCAATTGAGTAATTTGAAATCTTAAAAAGAATTTTAGTTCTCCTATTAGTGACATTTCAAATTCACTTTTCATTTCATCAGCAAACTTATTACACAAATCATCATCACCTTCAAAAATGATATCATCAACAAAGACTTCAATGATTAGTTCTTTGCTTTGATCTAGTTTGAAATATAAATTATTGTTAGCAATACCTTTATTGAATCCAAGCTTCAATAAGTATTTATCCAACCTAGCATACTAATCTCTAGGGGCTTGCTTTAGTCCACAGATGGATTTATTCAATCGACATACCATATCTTTTTCATCAGTGAACTGAAATCCATCTGGTTGTTCAACATAGACTTCTTCTTCTAGTTCACCATTCAAAAAAGTTGACTTCACATCCATCTGATAAACTTTGTAGTCCTTAAAAGTAGTGTAAGCAAAAAATAATCTAACAACCTTAATTCTAGCAACAAGAGCAAAAGTTTCTTCAAAATCAATACCTTCCATCTGTGAGTAACCTTTGTAGACCAATCTTTCTTTGTTTCTGACCACATCACCTTGTTCATTCAACTTATTTTGGAACACCCACTTGATTCCAATCATATTTTTGTTTTAAGGTTTGGGAACAAGATCCCATGTATTATTCTTTTGTATCTGCACTAGTTCTTCTTTCATGGCTTCCATCCAATATTCATCTTTGCATGCTTCACTTATATTTCTAGGTTCAACTTTAGAGATTAGACAATATTCTTCTAGAATTCTTCTTCTGGTTTTCACACCCTTGCTTTTGTCTCCTATGATCTAACTATCAAAATGATTTATTCTTACATACTTAGGATTTTTGAAGTTCTCTCTTACCTCTTGTTCTTGTGTCCTTTCTTTTGCACTTTTGCTTGCTTCTGCTTCTTGATTTACTTGGTTCACCAAAAAAATTTGAAGTTGATTTTGTGTCTAAGCATCATTGTTAGTATCATCATGTTGATCATCTGAATCATAATCACTAGATCTGAATGATTTACCAATATCTTCATCAACCTTAACATTTTCACTTTCAACCATTTTCTTCAACCTTTTATTAAAGCACCGGTAAGCTTTGATCTTATTAGAATATCCTAAGAATATTCCTTCATCACTTCTAGCATCAAACTTACCTATATCATCATCTCTCTTGATGTAGCATTTGCTTCCAAATTTTTTGAAGTATTTGACAGTAGGCTTATAACCAAACCATAGCTCAAAAGGTGTCTTACCAGAATTACTGTTGACATTTACCCTATTAATAGTGTACACAATAGTACTTACAACTTCTCTCCAGTAGAAATGAGGAACATTTGCTTCCAGCATCATGGTTCTAGCAGTATCTAGAACGGTTATGTTCTTTCTTTCAACAACTCCATTTTGTTGAGGGGTCCAGGGAGCAGATAGTTGCCTTTGAATTCCATGCTCTTCACAAAAAGAATTGAATTCTCATGAAGTAAATTCACCACCTCTATCTGACCTTAGACATTTGATCTTTTGACCTATCTCATTCTCTGCCATAGCTTTAAAACTTTTGAATTTTTCTAATGCTTCATATTTTTATCTCAAGAATGCGACCCATATCATTCTAGAATAATCATCAATGAGTAATATAAAATACCTTTCACCTTGTAGACTTCTGATTATGGAAGGACCACATAGACCAGTATGTATCAAATCATGTACTCCATTAGAGCTGTACTGTTTGCTCTAGAAGGAATTTATTTTTTGCTTTCCCATCTGACATTCCTTGCACATAGTGTTAGTAGGCTTCACTAACTTAGGTAAATATCTGACTACTTGAGTAGAGCTTATCTTGTCAATGTTATCAAAGTTCACATGACATAACCTCCTATGCCATAACCAACTTACATCAATTCGAGCAATCAAACAACTTTGACTAGCAACACTTAAATGAAAGATACTACCTTTTTTCTTTGTTCCTGAAGCAATCATATCTCCTGAACTTCCTGTTATTCTACACTTACCATTCTTGAATTGCAAATTGTAGCCTTTGTCTACATTTTTCCAACACTCAACAAATTATGCTTTAGGCCTTCTACATAAAGAACATTATCAGTATTGTGTTTACCACCAAAATAAATAGTGCCTCTGCCACGAATCATATCAGAAGTGTTGTCACCGAACCTTACAACACCACCATCATAGTTTTCCAAGTTTATAAATTTTCTTTTGTCACCAATCATATGATGTTAGCATCCATTTTCAATTACCCACTCATCTTTCTCTTCAACTTTGGTTGCAAGAGCTTTCTCAACATTCACATTGCTAGCAGATTTGGTGGACACCTGACCATTTTCTTTGATAGCAATAAATACCCATTCATCTTAATTTCTAGTTTCTTTATTATATTCTTCATCAATTACACCTTCTTGAACATAATATCACTTTCTTTGAAATCTAGTGTTCTCAGGCTTATACTTTGAAACTCTTCCAAGACATCTAGAAGAAAAATGACCTATCTTACTGCAAGAAAAAAATTTAATAGGTAACTTTCCTTTGTACTTACCATGACCTCTTGATTCTCTTTTCACAATCAATCCTTCTAGTTCTTCCAATTCTCTTTCTTCATCTCATCTTCATATCTAGATGCTCTCTGGGAACTCTCTCCTGAATCATATCTCTTTTTATCGGATATAGTAGCCTTGAAAGTAGACTCAGTCTTAGAAGCAGACTCACTGAATTCACTTAATTCAAATGCAGCAAGTTTTCCAATCAACATGTTTTTTGTAATATTTTTCACTATTCTAAGTTCATCAATAGCATGAGCTCTTGTCTTGTAGGAAGGGGGCACAAATCTAAGTATCTTAGCCAAAATTTCATCATCATTTATAGTTCCACTGACACATCTAATATTCATCACCAATTCATTTATCTTATGCGAGAAGGAAGTGATGTTCTCATCTTCACTCATCTTCAAGCTCTCCCATTTGCCTTTTAGACTTTGTAGCTTAGCACTTTTCGCTAGTGCATCTCCTTCATACAATGTTTCCAACTTTTTCCAAATCTGGTATGTAGTCTTCAATCCCATCACATTTGTCATTTTTGAATTCGTCAAAGCACTCACTAATGTTTCTAATGATCTAGTATTAATGTTTACTTGCTTGATCTCATCTTCAAAGGAGGGACCATTCTGAGGAATATTATATGCAATTTGTGTCATTTGCCAGAAAGGTTCACTAATGCACCTTAAATGACATTCCATCCTAACTTTCCATAGAGATTAGTTTGTACCATTGAATCTAGGACTATCCTTCTTAAATGATGTCATCTCAGATCTCGTCAAGTTGTTAAGCTTCCTTCAGAGGAACTAGCTCTGATACCAATTATTGGCAAAACAAGGATAGACAACTGAGAGGGGAGGGTGAATCAGTTGCTACCAAAAACTAACTTATGCAATATTAAACAATCTTTATATCATAGATCTAATAATCAACAGTGCAAGCATAAGAACAACATATTAGAGACACATGAACACCAAGATTTTATACGTGGAAACCCTGTTAGGGGAAAAACCACGGTGGATGTTAGTCCACAAGATTATACCCTGTTAGAAGTATAATGGAGAATAAAAAGGGGAATGCACTTGCATTTAGGCACATTGCCTATAGCACACTGCTAAAGGGGAAGGCTCACTACCTTACATACAATAATCAAATTAAATCCATCTAATGAACATGAACTGAGAAAATAGATTTTGCAAAAGCCTGATTACATTTCCAATTTAGGCACACAAAACTCTTCCACCCTTCTAGTCAAACTCTTCCACACTCTGCTCTGAATGATCTGACCTTTATTCACACTTGTACATTACTTTTACTCTTGAGCACTACCTCTAAATGAGAAAAACAATCTCATATATATATATATCTGCTACACAGATTTACAACCACTATTCAGTTGGCCACAAATAAAGAATAAATTACAACTGTCGGCCTTGATACATGAATAAATTATAATGCGTACCAACACAAGTCAGTCACAACATAGTGAGGACCCAAACAAACATCTCGAAACATGCCAAACAATGAAATATCAATCTTCATCAATCCGCAACACGTTAACACCACAATGTCGGCCAAGAACATGAACACTCGAGCACATATTGAAAAAATCATTGATCACGAACATTTCAATCACTTCAGATGTACAACAAAGATAGAGTATGATATAGTATCATCCACGAATGTCATAGATACATGCGCAACACATGAGATTGCCAGAATTTCATCCGCTTCAACTAGGAACACCATCTATAGAAACTGAATAACTATAGGTACACAAATCTTCATAACTTCCACAAAATTTTATGTGCACCTTTGGAACTTTCAGACAACATAATAGAAAGGTTCAACAACAAACCCTTTTAAGTGCACCTTCAGATCTTCAATACATAGATATTTCCAACATTCTGACCTTCTCAGCTCCACTGGCTGCTTGAACTATATTTTCAACAATTTTCTCAATCTCCTCGATATATACAACCTTAAGCAGATTAAAATGATAATAGTGTTGACATCAATGACAACCACATATCAACAACACAACCACAACATCCAACAATTGCTTATTATTATGATTTGATAGATTTTTTCCAAGCATCCATAACTTATTTGGAAGCACCCATTTTATGCTTTTAGCCATAACAACAAGGTAGTGAAGTGTTTGATAAAATTATTTGGTAAACATGTACAAAAAAATGTGGTAGCATAGACAAGGCAGTGAATTGTTTGAAAAAATGCCTCAAAGAAACATGGTCTCATGGTGATGGAATGCCAAGACAATCCATAGCAATTTGCTTGTCATGAAATTTCTGTTGGTATGTGGCGACTGATCATGCTATACTGTACACACTTCATGTATTTTGAACAAAGGAATCGCTAGTTGAAGAAAATAAGAAGAGACTACCACAGATTGGTCAAACGGTTCTCTAGTAAGATTTGAATATGTGTCTTTTCAGAAAATTCTATAGTTAATATTAATTTATATTTCCAGATTTTATGTAGTTAGTAAAAATATATTTTTGAATATAGAACTCTATAGATGATAGTAACTAATTTATGGATTGTTAATCATAATACTCAATGATGATTAATCCATGATTTCAAGATTAATAAAATTAATTAAATTATGACTTGAAGAATATGTTAATTAGAGGTAATTATTGTGAATCAATTAGGAATAATAATATATAGTAAAATCATAGGACAGTCGATAGATACGTGTCATATCCCTCTTAGGATTGTAAGGCATTAGAATAAAATTATTGATATTTATGCTTTCATATCAAAATATCAAATATTTAAATTCAAGTAAAGACCAAGTTTGAAAGAGATATTAAAATTGTTAATATATGAATATGAATATGAATAGGAATATGGATATATATATATATAATTTAATTACTTTTATTAATCTTGAAATCATGGATTAATCATCATTGAGTATTATTGGGGGTCTGGTGGATGAGTGTTAACGCTGAGATGGCATACAGGTGGAGGGACTCTAAATTTTTGGCTCACTATAGGCTTAGAGATTTTCGTGTGTGGGGCATGGACTGGAGGATCCACTTGTCTGTCCTTTGGACCTGGGGGATGGATTCGATTACCAAGGTGGTTGACAGGTGGCGGGGTTTAAATTTTAAGGCTGGTAATATGAATAAAAAAGGCGGCTTGAGGAAGGAAAGAAGGAAGGACGCGACTTCAATGAATCCGAGGAGTCGTACCATGCGATCTCTTCTCTTGGGGATAGTGCGATATCTTGTTTTATCTCATCCTAGCATCAATTTGTTTGAGAGTTTTAATAATGATTTGACTCTTCATTATGAAAGAAAGCCTCCTTCTAGTGTCTTTGTGCTAGCTAGTTTAGCACGATTCTCAAATTGTACCCTTAGGAATGTTTCTATATTTAGCCATACGACCAATTTGCCTTGTTTTTTGCGCATTTTCTCCAAATAGAAGGAACCCTGCATGCTCGCCAATTCCTGTCTTGCTAGCCGTAATCTTCCCAAGATCCTCATTAACTCCATTGTCAAGTCACCCTATGGTGATTTTCCTTTTCGCGCATGCGACCTGTACGGTGGCATAATTACCCATCGTTGTATCCCTTGCCTAAATGAATACAATGTGATAATTATCCATTATCCTGCTGGCTTCTACATTTGGTATCTTTTGCAAAATCTTGGGCTTCCTGTGTAGGTTGGAAAAATGGGTGGCAAGTGGGTGAGGACTGAGTGGGATAACTGTGATGAATTCCAGAATAATCCTTTAGTTTTGCACATCTGTGTGGAAGGTGGCATTGCTCCTCTTATGGAAATTTTGGTTGGCCATGACCCTAACTTTTCTAGCCAGTTTTCCAACTCACGGAAGGATCGTAAGGTCTCAATGGGAGGTATTTCATTTGAAATTAGTGAGGAAGTCATATCACAAGCCACGGGATTATAGTGCACCGGGAAAAAAATACCCCAAACACACTAAGAAATCGGACAATGAAAGATTGAAAGATTTTTTCAGAGGAGATGAGGAACAGGTGCGGAACCAGTCGGGTTTTGAGAGAGAAGCTCTCCCGAAGCCCTGGGATCAGGTGTGCCTTGCGTTGATGAAGTACATCACCTTGGAAGGTAGGTTGAAAACCTAATTTTTTTATCACTTTCCCCTATTAAATCATTTAAGACACAAGATGTTGCTTAGTTTTCCATTCTTTCTTCTAATGGATTTGGAAAATTTAGTCAAAAAATGCAAAGAGTTAGCCAGCCTTAACCCCAGTGATCTCCCGCCGCTCCCACTCCATCAAGGGCTCATTCTGAGACTTTACCACTTCCACCTGGCCCTCTGTCCTCCTAAAGCTATTACGACTGTGTGCATTGAGAATATCGAACCCTTGTCGGCTGTGAATATTTCCCCAGCCGAGTCTAAAAGCCCTCCCCGAAAATTCAATATGGGCACTGCGGGGAATCCCAAAGCCAAGATGGCCACCAAGAAACTAAAGGGAGGGTTGGGTAAGGCTCATGCTAGTGCGGTGGAGGGTCTCTATGAATTGAAGTCCACTTCGGCGAAATCGGCCTACAAGGCCACCACTACAAAAAAAGGGAAGGAGAAAGGTATGTCGGACCTGATTGTTAGGGAAGGGAAGGGAAATAAAATAATAGGGAAAGACTCTAGAGGAGACACTATTGTGGGGACTACTGTGATGACTGGTGGGGAAAATACCAGAAGAAGATCTGGGAGGCTTGCAAAGAACAGTAAAAAGAGGCAGATAATTGAGGATTCAGAGGAGGAGCAGTCTGACAACAAAGAGTACAAGGAAGAGGAAATTGAGGATGATGAGGACGAGATTGTGGAGGGGCCCCAGTTTACTCCTGAGGACAACAAGGTTCCTAAAGATGGCTCCACCTCTCACTCTTCACACCCCCTGGTTGAGGAGCATGGAGAGGTCCCGGGGACCATGGACATTGGGGAGGAGCCCTGTGAATTGGAGAAGAAAATGGACAAGCTCATTGACTCGCTTCACTATGAAGTTGGGACATTTTATCACTAGCACCTTGTCAAATGCTATTAAGGAGGAGCTGGAGAGAGATAACAGTCAAGAGAACAAAGACTGGGTTGGTGATGAGGTCGTGGACCTCTTGCTTAAAAACGGGGATAATGCTAGTTAGTTACTGCCTATGCCGGTGCCTTATCTTTCGGTTGCCTCTCTGTGGTTTCTGTGCTAACTGTGGGTTGTCTCTGTTTCTATTTACTTTAATGTTTGCTTTTTAGTCTTGCTTCTTTTTGGCCCTTGTGGCTCGTTGTGAAGGGCACAACGCCCTGAAAGTGCTGCTTAATATTTAAAAAACAATCTATAAATTAGTTACTATCATCTATAGAGTTCTATATTAAAAATATTATTTTTACTAACTACAAAACATCTAGAATTATAAATTCATATTAACTATAGCATTTTTTGAAAAGACACATATTCAAACCTTACTAGAGAACCGTTTGACCAATCTGCAGTAGTCTCTTTTTATTTTCTCCAGCCAACAATATTATTGTGGCTAGACAAATGACATCTATTTATTTCTATATGTGAAATTCACTTATGTTATATATATAAATCATAATATATATTTATAATTCATAATATAATTAAATATATTTATAAGCATCCTAACATTATCTTATTTATGACATTACCATAATGATAATATTATGCATCTAATGTTCTCCTATTCCTAATAATGGAATGATATTATCCTCAAGATATTCTAACTAACATCATGCATCTAATCTTATCTTATTCCTAATAGTGGAATACGATAAAATGGATTCTCAAGTACTTGAGAGGTACATCCAATAAATGTTTATGTTTTGGGGGCTCTAATACAGATTTAAAAGGCTATGCTGACTTAGATCTGGCAGGGGATATAGATACCAGGTGGAGTACCACATGTTATGTATTTACAGTTGGTGGGACAACAGTGAGCTGGATTTCTCGGTTGTAAAAGGTGGTTGCTTTATCCACCACAGATGCAAAGTATGTTGCTGCAACAAAGGGAGCATAGGAGATGATATGGCTGCAATTTTTCATGGAAAATTTGAGCAAAAAACAAGCTGAAAATCACTTGTTTACAGACAGCCAAAGTGTTATACATCTTGCAAAGAATTATGCTTGCACTCTAAGACCAAACACATAGAGCTGAGATATCATTTCATTCAGTCGGTATTAGAGGATGGACAGGTACAATTGGAAAAGATACATACAAATGCCAATCCAACAAATATGTTTACAAAGTCAGTGATAAGGGAGAATTTGAGCTCCTCTTCAACTTTATTTTGTCTTCATGGTTAAAAGTATAACAGAGCAACAAGGTCCAAGGTGCTTATTTCTAGTGGGAGTTGTAAGTGCAGTGGTGTAGTCCAAGATCAGTCTCCAAGTGGGAGATTGTGTTGGTGTGGAGCCTGATTAGTCTTCATGTGGGAGATTGTTGGTATGTAGTGACTGATCATGATATTCTGTACACTCTTCATGTATCCTCATCGGGGTCCAGGGCCGGGACAAGCTTCGAGAAAAAAAAAATTCACCTTTTTTCGCTTCGTCACCGAAAAAGAAAAAAGCCAAATTTGTAAACCCTAATTTTTGGAAGCTTCTAAAAGATTGTTATAAGTGGTTGGGATGGAGAGTTGTAGCATGAAATTATTCACGATATTGTAATATATTTTCACTAGATAAAAAATCATTGGATGGCTGCGGTTTTGTGGATGTAGCCCAGATTGGGTGAACCACATTAAATTCTCTGTGTTGTCTTGTTTTTGCTATAATTTCTTGTGTGTTTTATTTCTCTATTTTATTGATCAAATCTGCCTTTAACTTGTTAGATATCTACCTTCTAACCCTAACAATTCCATCACCATGAGACCACATTTCTTTGAAGCATTTTTTTCAAGCAGTTCATTGCCTTGTCTATGCTATTGCTTGCTATTATGCTTTGCTAGATTTTTTCCAAGCTCCATAGCTTGTTCGAAAGCACATGTTTTATGGTTTTATCCATAGCAGCAAAGCAATTAACTGTTTGATATAATTATTTGATAGACATGTATGAAAAATGTGGTAGCATAGAAAAGGCAGTGAACTCTTTGAAAAAATGCCTCAAAAAAATGAGGTCTCATGGTGATGGAATGCCATGACAATCAAATTAAATTTGATTGTCATGGCATTCCATCACCATGAGGCCACATTTCTTTGAGGCATATTTTCAAATAGTTCACTGCCTTGTCTATGGGTTGTCATGGCATTCCATCACCACATTTATTTGATGCATTTTTTCAAACAATTCACCGCCTTGTCTATGTTATTGCTTACTATTATGCTTTTGATATATTTTTTCCAAGCATCCATAGCTTGTTCTAAAGCACTTGTTTAGGATTTTAGCCATAGAAACAAGGCAGTGAACTATTTGACAAGATGCTTTGGTAGACATGTATGAAAAATGTGGTAACATAGACAAGGCAATGAACTATTTGAAAAAATACCTCAAAGAAATCTGGTCTCATAGAATGCCATGATAAGAAAATGCAATTGGGAGCTACTCCTAGTTATTAGTTATGCAATGTGAAGTAATTGCATAACTGCTTAGGTTGAATTTATAGAAATTATATTGTAATTGAAATTTTGTCATCTATCGGCATCTAGTTATTAGTTATGCAATGTGAAGTAATGCTTTGACTTTGAAAGATGTGCAATGCAATGTAATCAACAATATGAATATAAACTACAAAAATCTATTTTTTACAATTCATTAGTTAAAATCTTTGTTTTATTTTCTCTCTATATCTCTATATGCTATGGAAATACCTTTAAATTTTTTTAAAAATAGTTTTTATATCTCTTGTTCTCCAATTTTTTACGTTTTTTTAAATATGATTTTTTCAAAAACTCTTATACTTTTGGTTTGTCGATTTTTTCCCCAAAAGATTTTTGTTGCTATGCATTGGAAGCATGAAGCATACACGTGAATACATGCAATATATGTGAAGTATACATGTGAATAAGTGAAGCATACATGTGAATAAGTGAGGCACAAGTAATTGAAGCATTCCAAAGGATACAAACCACCAAGAATGGAGCTTATTTCCACAATACACTTTAGATGGGGCTTATTGAGCAATCGACAGTAACTAATTAAGAATTAGATGTAAACAAAATCCATGCCTACAACATTCAAGCATACAATTTACATGATACACATGATAAAATCATTCAAGAATGGTAGTAGCAAAATAAGATTTTCTTTAATCAAAAGGTTGTAAGGCTATACAATGCTATATATTGATAAAAGTATATGTACAATATATCCAAAAAATCCATACAGGATTAGTACAAAGGAGCCATAAAATGTCACGTATATATTGATATTACAAAATATATGTTCCAAAATGCCACATAGGTATACAACAAATGACCCTAATACATAGTCATTTCCCTCTAGGGGAAGGAAATAGATCTCGTGTTGCCTTTGAAATTCAGCTGGATGGAGTGACTATTGGTTCTCTTGTCTTTTGAACACGCTTGCTAGTCCTCCTCTCTTCATTTTGGACCTTCAACTGATACAATAAAAAGTAAACATGTTAATACATAGAAATTGAATTGTGGAATGATATATAACAAAATATAATCACTTACCGCATACATATAGTCATCATGCACATTTACAATATTACCACGTCCACGATTTGGAGTGGCAACCACCTGTAGCAACCATCAAGATAGAAATTAAACTACATAAAGTATCATGAAAATTTTCTATAATAGATCATAAAAGAGTGAATATAATGTCAAATCGACTAATCTGTTGCATACCTCTCTCAATGGATCAAAACTAGCTATTGTTGTAGCGACTCCATGGTCCATCATGCCACCAACATCACCAGAGTTGTCTAATGTCATCAACTGCAAATGAAACAACATATCTAACATCAATATAAAGAAGTTCAGGTAGTCCCTTTATAATTATCACAAATGAAAGAGTAAATGGTTGGCCTCAGTTGAGACTACAATATAGTGCTTATAGATCACCAAAATGGTGAAAGTACTAAGTCCACTGGAATAGTCCAAACTCTTGAAAATGCCAAATTTCAGTGCTCATTGAGATTCATATTGCATATATTGATGAACTAATGTTAATGAGGGCATGCTATCAACATAGTGATAATGCCACAATGAAGTTCACATGAATGAAGTGAGGATTACTATGTTACTAGCATATTTCAAAGGGATAATGGAACATACGATGAATTACGAAATGTATAGGGTTTTACTATAGCACATGAAGTTGGTTGTTGAGGTGTGCAACAGTAATGGAGAAGACAACTTTGTTCAATATTGAGTGGAAGCAAATTTATTTCTTCTAACGGTGTATAGGATAAAATTTGGATGGAGGTGCTATAGCATAGATGGGATAAAGAGACAAGATCAACAAGGGATAATGGAACATATGGTCAAATAATAGACGGTATAATGGGATGGGAGTCGAATGTGATAATGGAATATGGGATGGACTAGAATAGATTAATGGGATGGGCTAAGATGGGATAACAAAATATAGTGTGAACTATTAGAGGTTAATGGGATGGGATTAGGAGGGAATAAAGGAACATAGTGTGAATTAGGGAAATATAATGGGACAAGACCAAGAGGGGATAATGGACCATAAGGTGAAATAAGAGAGGGTAATGGAATGGGAATAGAAGGGATTAATGGAACATAGGATGGACTAGTATAGATTGATGGGATGGGCTAGGACGGGATAACAAAATATAGGGTGGATAATTAAAGGTTAATGGGATGCAATTAGTAGGGAATAATGCAACATAGGGTGAATTGGGAGGTGTCTAGGGTTTGACTATAGTATACGAAGTGTGAACTTGACCTGTGTGTAGTAATAATAGAGAAGAGTTATCTAGGATGAAATGTGGATAAAGATGGTATAACATAGAATGGATAAAGGAACATAGGGTGGAACATAGGGGATCATGGAACATCTAGAGTGAAATAATAATGGGTACAATAAGATGGGAGTAGAAGGGCATAATGACACATAGCATGGACTAGAAGATATTAGTGGGATGGGCTAGGAGGGGATCATGGAAAATAGGGTGAACTATTAAATGTTAATGGGATGGGATTATGAAGGAATAAAGGAACAAAAAGTGAATTAGGAGAAGATAATGTGACACGATCAAGGAATACAAACGCAATGTTTGTGTTTCTCATCAATTTTTAAGATTTGTATACACAAAATTATGAAATGTAGCTAACATCGCCATTAATGAATAAAGGCTACCTGAGTGAAATTTGTTTGAGGAAATGAATTGTGATGTGTGGAGGTCAAAGGACCACCAAGAAACTATTTGAAATCCAAAGCATGTTATGAGACAAATATTCAAATATAACATTCAACTATACAAATACAATAATAATATCTTTAATACTAGTTGCATACTTGTGGACTCATCGTCGAGAATGAATAAGGGTTTTTAGGAATGGAGCATGTCTCATGAATAGTTCAACCCTAAAATTTCATCATATCGAAATTCTACTAATTTAGTTATTCTTAAATTTCAAAATATAATTTAATAAACAACATTAAATGAACTTGCTGAATTTTACCTGAGTGTCAATTTTGAATGTATCATTCAACAAATCATTTGTGAAAGCCATCGCCTCTGCAGTTGATGTAGGCTATGTAGTTGCATCACTAGCACTCTAATAATCGTACGGGAAAACAAAACCACAAGTGCCACAGTGGTAGGGTGGAGCTCGGGGCCTACACGTCTCCTCCATATTAGGCTCTACTAGAGGCCTCACACATTGTAAAATGGTCTAGGTGAATGAGTCAATCGACTCCATCGTGTCCACCTCTACACTATCCTTAACAATGGAAGGAACAATGACATGCTCCACCATGGGTCTGGCCAAGGGTCTAGGTGCCAATTGTGGATTACATCGTGCACTAGGTCTATCATGTGTGGAGCCCCCACCTCTACCCTAAAAGTCTAAGATGTCAAAATAGTTTGGCATTTTATTGAGGACAAACTCACAATAGAGTTTCCTCAAAAATTATTGTAGTACCTCATGGTTATTGCATGGAGTTGGTCAAATACCATCCACCACCACTCCCAAAATTTATTTTTAATTAACTCATGGTGCCACCAATGGATGGGGAACCTCCTGCATGCATGAGACAAAGGTGCATTAGTTCTCAGGTATGTAAATAGGGCACACAAGTCAGCTTTGCTAATTTTTGTTTTTTGACATCTGCATATGACAAACCACTAGCATAAAATTATCTCATCTCATGCCTCTTATTTGACCAAAAAATTATTTTCTCGCTCATTTATCCTACATGAGTTACAATTGAATTCAATGATTCAACAAACCCTCTCCTATAAGGGTGGGTTTCATCATGCTCAGTTAATCTTCCAATTAATTTTTCAATGTCTCTTTTATTGTTTTCAATTTGATTTAGAATATTTTCTTGTGTTCCTTGAGGATGCCTATGAATTGATGGAGGGGTTTCAGGTTTTTCTTGTATAGGAGGCTCTTCGTGAGGGGATGATTGTGAATTCTCAATGTTTCGAGGTGAAGATTCATTCCCTGAGAATTAGAACAAAGTTTTATTATAAAAACCTATTTCAATTTGCATTCTAAATCAAATTTGAAATAAATAGAATAAAAATACATACCTCTTCACAATCTTCAACCTCTCTAATGTGTTGGCGAAATCCTCATGAAAAATCACAAGCTAAGGATGCAAATAATGGATGAGATTTCGCGAGCATGAGTTGCAGAGCTCAAATCTTCCAAGCCAAGCCATGGGTTGAAGTGAAATGAGGGTTTGAAAGGCATTTTTTGGTTTTATTTGACTTTTACATTTGGCGCATAGCAAATTTAGCATGCACCAAATGACTTGAAGTCATTTGGCGTGCACCAAATGGCCAATTTCAACCTTTTTTGTGATTTTTTCCAATTTGGCACCAAAATTGTTTCACAGATTGGTACACTTACCCATATAATTTCTTGAAATTTTTGTCTTTATTATCTTTTCCCTTGTTGTGTATGGCTCTATTTGGACATCTTGAAGCATAGTGACCAATATTTACACAATTAAAACATTTAAAAGGTAACATACCTTTGTACTTACTGGTACCTTTCTTCAGCTTCCTTGTAAAATTTGCTTCCAACTCCTCTAAACCTTCACTATTCGGATCATCTTCTATCTTTGTTGCTTTGAAGGTTGTTTTAGTTTTCTCCTTTTCTTTTCCAAACTTCCTCATTTCAAATGTGGTCAAGGTGCCAAATAGTTGTTCTCTAGTGAGTTTCTTTGGATCCTATACTTCCTCAATGGATGAGACCTTATCACTATAACACTTCGGTAGGGTCATCAAAATATTCTCCATTAAATCTTCATTTGTCAAAGTACCGCCTTGATTTTTGACTTCATTTACTATAATATCAACCCTATGAAAGTAGCTTGCAATGTCCTCACCTTCTTCCATTTTCAACTTCTCATATCTGTGCTTAGCTGTTAATTTCTTTGATAATTTGACTCGATCATTTCCTTCATATATATCTTTCAGCTTTTCCCAGACTTCATAAGCAATACCTAATGAAAATAACTTTTGTCAACTTAGTCTTAGATAAAGCACTACAAATTGCATACTTTTATCTTTAATTTTCTTCATAGGAAGAAATATCATTTGTAGAAGAAGGACCACTTGCTGGCTCAACATATTTTGTCTCAACAACTTTCCAAGTCTTGTAACCAAGAGAGATCAGGTAACTTCTCATTTGCACCTTCTAGACACCATAGTCGGATCCATCAAACACAGGGATTGCCAGTTTTTGTGCCATCATATCTTCCTCAAGTGGTTAAGCTCTTCTCTGAGGAACTAAAGCTCTGATACCAATTGTTGAAATGCACAAGACAACTAAGAGGGGGGGGGTGAATCAATTGTATCTAGTCACATTCACCACAAATCTTAAACAATTCCACATTCACTTTAATCTGCTATTAAGTATAAGCATGAAATGCAAATAATAGAAAAAAAAAAACAAGAAACACCAGATTTATGTGGAAAACCCAATGAGGGAAAAACCATAGTAAGGATTAACTCACAATATAATAGTAATTACAAAACCGGATACAAGAGGCTCACTGCCAAAGGGCTCACTACCCAAGATAGGACTCACTGTCCAGATAGGACTCACTATCCAGATAGGAGGCTCACTTCCTACAGGTACATAAACATAGAAAGAAGGATGTTACACAAAGAACGTTATCCTAATGCAACAGAAGATCCACCACAACTTCCACACATTTGGATCCTTGATCAGAGAATTGTACACCATCAGCTCACTATTTTTAGGAGTATAACACATCAAATTTCTCGCTTCCTCAGACCACTTTCACACAATATTTCATGTCTATCTCTCTTCTCACACTTGTGGCTTTTAATCCATAACATCTTGACTTGTATTTATACCAACTTTGATCTTAGAAACTTTCTCCAAGGCTAGCTACACATTCTTTATTTTACAAATTCAAATTAGGTCAGTGACTCAACATTCCCATGGTGGATAAGAATGAGAGTGGACCAAATCAATACTTAACCAAGACCCAAAACAACATCGCTTCCTTAATTGATACTTATCCTTCGCATAACGTGTAAACACTAGGTCAGCCAAACCTAATGAAAACACCAATGAACTTTGAAGCACACACATCAACAACTAGAAGATAACATGTTGACCACATAACACGGTTCACCATACATTGGAACACAAATTAGATACCTCCTTCTAGATCCACAAGACCTAAAACAAACTAGCAAAGAAGATACATTTCTCCCAGTTCACAAACAAGCAACTCTACCAGACCAGTTCACAAACTAGTGAACACAACTTTCACTCTTCATTAAACCAAAAGCTATAATCTAGGATATATCACCCAAGGATGCCTATAATCAACACTAAAAATCTACACAAGCATAGGATAAACACAGAAGAAATGCAAAGCACATTACCAGAGCATATTTTGAATACACACACAACTTTATCTTCACTATTTATTAATTTTCTCAGAAGCACTTGGTAACCCATCATATCAAATCACCTGCAACATCATAAAGATAGCTCCATGTACTCATAACATCTCTACAATATCTCAAATATACATGCACCACCTATAATCACTTGATTCCTTTCATTGCAACAATCTAAACTGTGTTGACATTAATGCCAACATTAATGACAACACCACCATACTCATTCATACTTGCAACAACAACTCCCTATGAAACTTTATAATATAGTGTGAGTATAAAAGACACAACATGATGTGAAAAATCCCCAAAAAACATACACCAAAATGAGAGTTTATCTCAGTGCATCTACAAAAGAGAAAGTGCATTCAAAAGATTCTCAAAAATCCCAAATAGGATAAAAATTTAGAAATACATGTAGAACAACCTAAAATAACTCATCCCACACAAATCAAAAGTTTTTAAGAGATAAAACGTTTGAGTACTTCACTAGAATATGAACACAAAAACTAAATAAAATGTACCAAGACAAAAATATAGAAAAGGTGCATGGATTCTTGTGAAGAGCTCTAAAATATAGTCCCAATACCATTAGAATCACGAAAAATGGAGAAACACATTAAAAGTTGTGAGTTCGAGAGTGAAAACAACACATGAATTTGATAGGTGATAAAATGTATTAGCAACAAAAATTGGTGATGAGACCCAGACCATTAGAAAGTACACAAAACCATCTTTCTAACAATATCTTGTTTGTCAAATTTCAATAGTGTATGCCAAAAGTTTATGACAAAAGAAATATAGCTCTTTTAGGGCCAAAGAGGGGCCTTGCCTTGCAACTGTACCACTGATGTTAGTGGAATATTCTAAGAATATTCCTCTACATTGAAAATATAATCCATCCCATGAGGAATAAGTTAAAAAATAAAATATTCTTGTAGATTAACATAATATGTTATTGGTCTAGAATATTTGGCAAATATTCCATGGGCTAGAAATTGGGTGTGCTGACTAAGGGTGGGCTTTCAAAAAATTGAAAAATTTATCGATGTAATTTTTCATCATCGGTATGGTGATTGTGGCTAGGTGGTGGGAAAAGGGATGCCACATGTAGGTTTAACCACTGATTAGCCATCTGAGGCCCATCGTTGAGATAAAAGAAACCCCCAGTTGGGGAATAAGACCCCATTGGTAGGGGACAAGAGGCCCATAGGTCCTATTGACATAGGCACCCTTTAGCTACCTAAAATTTAACTTGTCACTTACCAAATAAATCCATGCCCTTCGCTTTTATTTATTTATTTTTAATTTTTGAAATTTCTTAAAAAAGAAATATAAAAAAACTATCGACCCTTTTTGTTTTTTTTTTTTTTGAAATTCATATAGAGTCTATACAGGGGTCATATAGGCCTTTGTGCAATTTTTTTTGTCAGAAGCTCCCGATGTCGACTATAGGTAAATTTATAGTCAAAATTTGTCAAATCAACCTCTTGAATACAACAGTGAGGTACTTTTCATGCCAAAATACACAAAAAAATCACTGAATTCCAAAACTTGCAAATAAAGAATGAAGATTCTAGATTTGAATCTTGTAACCGTAGTTGAAGAAAACCCTCAAAAATTGAGAAGGGGCTCACTTTATCCACTCTCTAATACCATGTTAGGATTTTGAATAAGCATGAGACACAAGATCAAACAATGGACAAAAACACCTTCCACATAAAGAGAGTTACAAATAATGATTTTCTATATCCTCAACAAGAGAAAATTATAGAATGAACCTCAAGAATCTTTAAGGAGATCGTCAAGATCAAGAGCCTTCAAGATAATACAATGAGGATGAGTTATTTATAAGAGAAACCCTAAATGATAAATGGATTAGATCATGACAAGTGTCAACATCCTTGTGATGAGACAAAATGATCTAATAAAATCTCACTCTACTTAGCAAAAAAACACTCCTAAGTTTAGTTAAGTGCATGAAATGAATTAAACTAACAAAAAATTAAAGATTAATTAATTATTAGCTAATGTATGATTACTCTAACATTTCTTAATTCATGAAATAATACATTATTAAATTTTAACTTATAAAAATAAATATTTTAGCTTAATAGAATAATTCACATATAATTTTGAAATGCAACTAAATGGTCAATTCCCCCTTTTTATCTTTTCCAATTGATGAAAGTAGAGTTGATATAGTCAATACAGTTTGTAGTCAACATCGGTGATACTCTACATGATTGGGAATTTAACAAAATTTAAAATAATAATTTTTTCCCACTTGTATAAATACAATAAAGACCTTAATCTACACCTCTTGTAGGAATTTCCTAGTATGTTGATAGTGATCCATAGTGTTGCAATCTAAATTGTTCGTATAATCTAGCAATGAACTCCTCTACCTTTTTGTCCACATCATTTTATTTAATATTTTCTTTCTTCCATGAACATAAAACTTTTCATATACATTAAGTCATCGTTATTATCTACAACCTCAGTAGTCAGAGAATGATGATATTGTGTAAGAGATTCATAAAAAATTGTGCCGAAATCTGCTACTGATGGCTACAACCTCTGCAACACTTCTATTGATAGAAACAATTAATTTTTACTTAATAATTTATCCTCTTCCTAGAGATTATCATCTACTAAATCTAGCTGACTTGTAATACCCCAAGCTTTCACCCAATATATTAGTAGTCAAAATATTGATGACCAATTTTTTATGATATTTAAATGTGACATCGATATGCTTCATTGCATACCTATACACTTAAGATGTTGCAAAAAATATAAAATTCAAGGAGAAAAATTGAATGCACCAAGCATGGAAACATACATATACAAATTAACCTTATTATGTGTGACTATATCCTTGTGATTATCATACAAGAGGATATAGTTTCCTCTAATGATGGAGATCATATACTAGCCTATGATCCTATTTCTAACAAACACAAGGATTAGAATGAGAGTGAATCAATTCTTTATTACACAACATAAGACACCACAACCAACATCCAAGAAGACATGGGGATGACATTTAGATCCGAAGATCACACTCTTACAAGCTAGAAGGACAATGAAACCTAAGGTCTTACTTGATACACTCTAGGCTAGTTGTCCTAATACTAATCAGAAATCCTAACACAAAAATGCAATACATAAAAAATTGAATAAGGCACCAAACAAAATCAAAGGTTAGAAAAGTAAGGCATACCCTAAGAAACAAATCTTCTTTAGGATTTAAAAAAAGTGTGAGAAGTACCTACTGTCTAAGGGTCACCTCTTTTTTAACAAGTTTTCCCAATATGTTAGTGTAAGTCATCCATAGGCATACCTAGTAAAATGGGTGACCCCTTCATATCTTTCCCCTTTATCAACAGGGTTGCCTCTTGGTAAATTTGGTGACCCACATGTAATAGAATTATTTTGGATGTTTTGGGTTTCCCAAAGGATAATAATTTGATATAGAAGCATAAAACTTGGCCCCAAGCATTCCAAAATGACCTCTAAAGTTTATACACCTTAGTTAGCCTAAAAAAAGGTTGAAACATATGACACACTTATAATGGAAAATAGGTCCAACCCCATGTATGCGAAGCAATGAAAGCTAGACAACAAAGACACTAAGTGGGATACAACTTACACACCACATTGTTGAGTGATAGTGACAAACATAAATTGGATAAAACATCTATAATTGAAACTAATGATTAAAAATCTCAAAACACATACTTTCAAAAATAAGTACAAGTTTACTTTTCTTTCACATGTCCATCAAGCCTAATTTAATATGTTACAAAACCACAATTAACTACATATCTGTACATCAAGAATCACTAAGAAAATATATGCATATAAGATGAAAATCATTTCATTTAAATTAAACAATTGAATACTTAATTAAACTATATACATTCTTTAGAATTAAGATCAAATTCAACTATTTAATGCATGCAAACAAGCTTATCAATCTTTTTATGAAATGTCAAATTGATCAGATGTTCATGATAACAAATGTTAGATGAACACTAACCACACCATGGAGTTTTGAATAATATCTACAACACCTCAATAAAATATAATATTACTTTTGCATGTTTTGAAAATATCATGAATAATGAAATTTTTATTGCTCATTTAAAATTTCTCACTTACACACACATTTTCTACCAAAATTCAAAATACACTAAATATTAAAATTATAGAATAAATTCACACACCTCTCAATGCGTAAACCAATTATGAATAAATTACAAAGTAGGACTTAATACACAACTCACATCTTGTATACTCACACCTCAATGGACAAGTATAAAGGAAAAGGTATAAATACATTGAGTTTAAATTTTTTTTATCCAATAATATTATTCTCAACTATCTAATCACACTACTCATTCTATTTTAATGGAGTTGAGCGAAGAAGGAAATCAACCCCAAATCCATATAAATATTACAACCTTAAACACATGTTAAGATCACCATTTCATATATAATAATCAAAGCACATAAAATAATGCATGACATCATTGCATTGATAACCAAACATTCTATAATTTCATTTGATGATTGAAAGCCACATGGAAACAAAATAATATGATATTTAACACTTAAAAGTTTCAATTTTGACATTTCAAGCTATCAACCAAAAACATAGACAATCAAGATGTACCATTAATGGTGATCAAAATTCTCACTATTCATAAATATTTAAAAGTTAATATTCTAAAATTAAATTATAAACTCTTGACTAAATAGGGTAGGGAACCCATTTTTCAAATCATGTAACTTTTTGTGAGATTTTTTGAGCTATTTTGTGTTTTTCAACAAAATTAGGAAAAAACCAATTTGATTTATGAAAACACTCTCTACTCATACAATACAACACCAAAGAAACACAAACACATAACTTTTTGGGAGAATTTTATCATATTTTTAAAAAATGAAATCTTTCAAATTAAAAAATGTAAATTATCAAATTATAAAGACACCCTTTAAAGAACAAAGGCCAAGAGAACCCACTTTTATGACAAAAAAAACTGAAAAAATAAATTTCCATAATAATGGGGAAAAAAAGAGTTTTCTTAAATAATACTAAACTACAACAAGATTAATCATTTCAATTGAAAAATATTCTTATAATCAATTTTAATGTTCCCAACCCAAATCCATATGCTTTACTACTTAAGGTAGAAGCATTGCCAAGAATAATCATACAACAATTTTTTTATCAAATAAAAAATACATTATAATAATGCAACCCTCATAATTGGAGATTAATCTTTCTAGGATGCAACTCACACTCCAAGAAAGCACCTAGAACTCCTTATCCAATCAATTCTATCAAATCAAGTTCTCAATCTACAATTTTTTTTTTCAATGATTCTCAAGAAATCCAAGGGTTTCAAGGAAGAAAAATTTCTCTTCTAAATCAATAACTCCAACACCAAGAAGAAAAATGAATAATAAGACTTTACAACCATTTATTCCTTTAAAAAAACCTCTAAGCCATAAGTGACTTTTCTTTGATTTTCCCATTTGAAAAAGATAATTGCAACAATAGAAATTTTGAATTCATCAATAGACATTTTTGTTTCTTTTCAAAACAAGATTGAGTATAACATTTTCCAAAATGAATAATACATTTATTTTCAAAATGTATTTTAACCTTTAAGAAAAATTCATATTATATTTTTGAAGATGATAAAATGAGTAAAGAATGTAAAGAAATAAGGTAAATACAATAAACATACATTTACCTCAATCCTTCACCTTTTTCACCTCATGATAGAGCTAAAGTAGAGGCACCCATCTCCATTGGATTTTATTTTTTCTCTTTGGATAACTAATATGTGGATTTATCTCAACAACATAACCTTAGAAAAAAGATGATTATGATAAGGATAAACAACATAAGTGTATCTCAAATTATTTTATAAAAATGGAGGAACAATACTCCAATTTATAGATTTTCGATGATTAAAATGGGGGGTTGAGATGCATTATGATATAAAGGATTGAGATTGAATGAGGGGATTGAGGTATTAGCCTTGTGAAGAGTGTCACTAGAGGGTGGATTGAGACAATGATATGTGGCATGGGGAAGAGGGCTAGGTGTGCTCAAACATGTGTAAGCATATATTGGGAAGAACATGAGTTTGACAAGTGGAAGATAAATGACAAGTGTAAGAAAGGAGAAATCAATGAGAGCAACATATGGATGGAAGAGGAAAGTGTAGGGTGACTACATATGGGGAAGATAATCTCACATGTGTGAGAAATTAATGAAATATTTGGTCAAAGGATGAGGTGGAGGATTAAGGTTACATGTGCATGCTCACACATGTGTGAGTATTGAAGAGGGTTAGGGACACTTATCACATGATGACAAGTTTGGGGATTTAGAGGAATTTTTAATTGAATAAAATGTTAATGATGATTAGGATGGGTTTAATTAATTAATTAATAGCATTTAGAAGAATTAATGAGTGGGGGAAAAGGTTAGATTAATTAAATTAATCAACCCTTAGGAGAAAGGGGAAACATAATAAATAAAATAAAATTTAATTAATTATGAGAATAAGTAATAATTAATAATGAGAATAAGTAATAATTAATTAAATAATAAATAATAAATTATTTATTTAATTATATAAATTTAGAAGATGGTGAATTGCAACTAATTTAATTATTTATTTAATTATATGATATAGTCAAATTTAGGGTGTCTATATTTTACTCCTCTTTGATATGACATTGCAACTAACAAAAGTGGTGTTATGCCAAAGAAAGAGAAAATAATCTCATAGTCGTTTGGAATAGGAAGGAGGGAAAAATGATGCCCCGAGGTTTCTGAAAAAAGGTTTTTGAGATGATAGAAGGTGTAGAGGAGGAAAAGTAGAGGTGATTGTAGAAGAAAAAAAGAGTAAAGGCTAAAAATTAAGAAAATGTTGAAAGAAAAATGATAAAATGGGGGGTCCAGTATAAAAGGTTAGGCCTTAGGGAATGTAAATAGGTTTTTGGGTCCTATAAATAGGTGATGGGGGATCCATTTGAGTTCATTAGACTCTTGCATTTAGGAGATAAAAGATCTCTAGGTGTAGCAATGTGTAGACATCATGGTGCATATTCCATATCATATGCATTAGGTTGAGTAGGTCTAATTGTACCAGTAGGTGGAGGGCATGGGAGCACCAATATGTATGACTATTTGGGTCCTTAGGGCTAGATTTAGGTGTAATAAATGCAAAGGAAGTGGGGAACAAAGGCACTATTATGTAGATTAGTGCTTATGTAGTCATGGTTAGTGCTTCCTTGGTCAATTTAGCACTTTTATGTGTGGTTTAGTGCTTGTATATGTTTTAGTGTAATTGTTGGTAAAAATATTTATTTTTCAAGCATGATTATGTGAGTGTATAACTTGCATGGGTTAGAATATTTCATGTGTATAATAGCTCTTGCACAAAGGTATATTAGAAATTTTGTAAGGTAATGCTTCTGAGGGGTAGATTTGCACTTGCACTAAATGGTGCTTACATAGGTAAAGAAGTGCTTGCATCAAATGGTTCTTTTATAAGGGAAATAAAAAATTGATTATGAAGGGTGGACTTAGACAGGTTTATTATAAAGGAAAATTACTTGGTTTGGATGGAATATAGGTAATGACTATCACCATTACAATATAGAGATAATAATTGTGACCATGAGGTTATAGCTTCAGTTGATGGAAATGGAGTAGGATTTCTTATTGGAAATGGGATTGTACAAGGTCAGATAGTGGCTAGATATTAGAGCATAGTGAGCAATGATGACTACCTTTGTGGAGCAATAGAAGTTGGAGATGACCAAATTTCACCTACATCACCTTGGTGGATGTATGGAGGATCTTGTGCATCCTGATTTAGGGTGAGCCTATGGAGTATGAGGTGGTGAAAGAGATGATATATTTGGAGCAGGCATTCAGAATATATGACCTACCTATTAGAAGGATAGATATGGATCCAAGATTCAGGATGGATGCTTTTCTTGTATTGCCCCTATATGTAGCTGGTTTAATGCTTTTGAGGGGTAGATTAGCACTTGCAATAAATGGTGCTTTTATAAGGGAAATAAAACATTGATTATGAAGGGTGGACTTAGACAAGTTTATGATTAAGGAAAATTACTTGGCTTGGATGGAATATAGGTAATGACTATCACCATTGCAATCTAGAGAGAATACTTGTGACCAAGAGGTTATAGCTTTAGCTGATGGACATGGACTAGGAGTTCTTATTGGCAATGGGATTGTACAAGGTCAGATAGTGGATAGATATTAGAGCATATTGAGCATTGATGACTATCTTTGTGGAGCAATAGAAGTTGGAGATGACCAAATTTCACCTACATCACCTGGGAGGATGTATGGAGGATCTTGTGCATCTTGATTTAGGGTGAGCCTATGGATTATGAGGTGGTGAAAGGGCCGATATATTTGGATTAGACATTCAAAATATATGACCTACCTATTAGAGGGATAGAGATGGATCCAAGATTCAGGATGTATGCTTTTCTTGTATTGCCCCTATATGTAGCTAGTTTAATTAGTGGCATAATGATGTTAGATAGATCTTGTAGGTTTCTTATTGGATGGTTGTGGGTATTGTATCAAATGCTATTAGAGGGGGTGATATATTATTGGGGGTATTGTGTGTTAGCACAAATTTATCTTGATATGCATATGATGGTGTTTTAGGGAGGGAGGAATTTGGGATGCAAAGTGATGCTACTACATATATAGTCATATAAGTACATTGTTGTGTTTAGGCTGATCTCTCCTAAACAATGAGAAATAGGGCAACCTTTCATGCATCTACATTGAGTTACAATCCATCACACTGGGATGGGTGATTCAAATTATTGGAGGAAGATTATTGATGAGATTGATGAGGTGACATGGAGGAAAATATAGGAATATAAGGCATAGGATGATGACAACAAGCACCTACCATATACATAGACTAGGTTTTTCTTTATTGGTTTGATGATTAACATTATTTAGTATATACTAGGTAGGGTATTACAGTAGTTTGGTCGTGTATAGACAATACAATAAAGGGAATTTATTTTTTCTTGAGTGACCTAAGAGATTGGTCCTTGGGGTATCTATGGAGTTGATGTGTGTGAGATCATCATGGTTGTATATGCAACTTATTGCTTAGATTTAGTTGCTAATAGTGGAGGATGAAGGGATGGCACCTAATTATACAACATGGTGGGTTGAGCATAGGCTAGTGAGGCTGACTATCCCAAGGGGAGAGGCAGTAGTAGGAGGAGGTGATGGGTTCTAGATAATGATGATGGTGGAGATGGTGATGATAGTGATGAGAGGGGGATGGGGGTGCAAGGGATAGGGAGATAACTTAGATCAAGAGGGGATGTGACATGACCTTTGGGAGTAGTTGGATGTAGGAATGAGGATGGGGAGGAGATGAATATAGATGATGGACAAGAAATAAAGGAGGAAGATGGTGAGGGGGATATTGAGGTGTGATTGGGGTAGCTTTATGTAATTGAGGATTTACTATGCAAGATTAGATTGTTAGCAATATGAAAGTATATTAATCAAATCCACAAACATCAATAGAATGCATAGGAATAAATAAAAGAAATAGATGAAACGAGCTCACCAAATCCCTTATCCTCCATGACTGATTTATATTGTACCTTCTAGCTTTGCTGAAATGTAAAGTATGCCCTTAGATTGTGATGAGAAAACTTCTATGCTATGGACTAGTTCTAAGCTAAGTGTTGAAGGATTTTCTATAAGCTATGCATAAGAAATTAAGTTCTATATGCAAGTAACTAAAATGACACAAGATAAAATTCTAAGATTAAATCAAGAGATCAAGAGATGAGAACAAAATTGGAATTTTATAGAAAATGCAATTTTGGATGGATGGATGAGATTGAAGATTGAGAAATGCCCTAAAATCAATGGTCAAGATTCAAAATGACAACTCTCGATTATGGTTAGGGTAAGATTCCCAAATGTGTGGACAAGATTTAATTTAAGAAATTAAATCAAGGATGGAGAATAAACATGACAGTGAGATGAAAATTAGTAAAAATCAAAAGATAAAGATGAACAAGAAGATGAGATTTAAAAAATCAGTAATTTTAGTAATTACTTGATTTGTAGAAGAATTTACCATTTTGAATTAAAATTAATTCAAAATATGGATTTAGTGAGGTAGTAAATAATTGATTTTAAGATTATTTACTAAAAGAAGTGACAGTTAACCATGTGAGGCTATTTTAAAATGAGGGAAATGTCAAATAAGGAAATTAAATAATTAAAGATAATTATTTAATCTAGAGAAGGTGATAGATTAATTAAATAAATTAATAAATCTATTTAATTATAAGAATACTTTTGAGAATTAGTGACATATGAAATAAATAAATAAAATATATTTATTTAATAATCAGGAGGACATAAGTGGCAAAGATTAATTAAATCAATTGAGAAATTTATTTAATTATGAGAAAGCATTAGATAATTAGTGACACATTAAATAAACAAAATAAGATCCATTTATTTAATAATCATGAAGAATAAAAGGACATGAATTAATTAATTATTATGAATTATTTAATTAATAGTCGAAGGTGGACAAAAGACATAATTAAAATGTCATAATTATGCTAGGACGAAAAGTGGTAAAAGAGTGCTTGCAGGCCTAGGTCATTTTTATGTGTCTACACTTTATAGAGATGGAAAGTTATTGTCAAGAGAGGAATAAGGAAAAAATGGAGCAATATGATAAGATGGATGAGAAATAGTCTTTAGGCATCCTATGAGGTAGAGAGGGCCAAAGTAGATAGGCTATAGATATAGAGACATCTCTTACAAATCAAGAGAAATTCCTACAATGCTAGGTTGGAGACCTTATATGCATAAGTTGGTGGAGATGGGTAGGTTGGGTAGGTTAGTTGGTGGGAGAGAGTGACAAGGATATTTTAGATAAAAATACAACTCTAATTCAACTATAGAGGGAAGATGTGGATGTGGACATGATCAAATAGGAGAGAGATGTTGCTATGGTTATTCTTAGTGCATAGGGATGAGTCAAGGATATTATGATATGCTATAGGATCAAAAAGAGGCTACACATGAAATACAAGATGTACAATACTATTGGTACTTATATGAGTGGGTATTACTTGTTGGTTAGAGGGATCCTAGCTTTGTAGAGAGCACTCAGTTAGGGATATCAAGATCAATGATTATGGGGCCACCACTACCTTGAGTTGCACCAAGAGCAAGGGTAGTACCAAGATCATCGACACCAGGAGAGGGTGGTAGTGGGTGGGGACATATTATATGCCTATGGGATCATTTATATATGTATTTGATATTTTGAGCCATGTACAAATATGAATGACACTTTGTATCATGAACAATATATTTTTGCATATATGATGAGATGATTTTGATTTTCAGTTTATTAATATATTATGTGATGCTTATGATGGATGCATATGGTGTTTATATTATGTGCTTTGCGGACAGATTACATGATTATGTTTTTGATTAAGGGAAAAATGGGTTTTTATGGGACCCGAAACCCATTACATAACGGTTTTGAAGGGACCCACAACCCTATCTAGGAAGATGATGATGCATCAAAGATAGAACATATACCATCAATAGCCAATCAACAAAAACACTAAGAATACATTAGGACAATACAGGTTGCACAAAGGAAAAGCAGGGGCCAAAATCCCTTAACTAAATATAAATGGTTTTACCTAGGACCTTAAGCCCAAAGGTTTTGAAGGGACCTTAAACCCTCAACCATTTTTTTCTAGGACCTTGAACCCAATAGAGAGCCATAATTAGGTTTTTTCAGGGACCTTAAACCCATAGACACAACTAACTGAAAAGCAACAACAATATTGCAGCTCCATCAAAACTAAAATACCATCCTACAATCCACCTCCATAAGATAGGGCCCCCCTCTATAGGGAAGGAAGACACTAGAGTTCGAACCACCAAATCAATCCAACTCTTGCTCATGCCAGCTCCACCTCAAAAGGAGCCAATTCCACCTCAACAAGAACAGGAAAAAGAGAGGACTTTCCACTGAACCTGCAACATACAACTCCACCTCAATAGGAGCATTCTCTACCTCAGCAAGAGAAAACTTCACCTCTAGAGAAGAAACCATTTGAAGAGTCCATCCAAAAGAAACCACTCTAGTAGACCCATCACTCACGAAAACCTTAGATATTAGAAGAGATAAAAATAAGAGAAAATACATAGAGAGAAAATCAGCCCACCATAGAGAGAGCACACACTCTTGAGCCTTCAAAACAATGGTAATCTCCATCCCAAAGAGAAACACTAGAATCTTCAGCTAGTAAAACATATTTACCTTCAATAACCATAAAATATTCAAAGAGAAAAGGGGGGTCAAAGCCACAGTCTTCTAGAACCATGACAATAAGGAGAAAAACCTAGATTGCAACATCAACCTATCCCACCAAAAGAAACCTTCAAAAGAGACCAAGAAGGCACTAGGGAGCAACAAGAAGCAATAACAAAACTATAGCCACAAAAAGAAAAACCCCACCACTAGGAAAAAAATCCGGAGCAAAGCAAACACGAGTTAAAAAATCCCAACCCAACTAAGAAAATGACACAAAAAAAATCCCGTCCTAGCAGAGGGGGATGCCAAAACAACAAACCAAAACACTCTTCCATCTAGAAAAAGAGCACCAAAAAAGAAAACCAAAAAAAGAAAGGAGCACCTTAACCTGCCAAAAGAAACCCACAACCAAAAGGAGGAGGCACGAACAAACCACTAGGAAAAGAGCTCAGTACCACCAATGAACAGACAGAAGAGGAAAAACCAACACAGGGGAGCCTCCACCTCCACCCTAAAAGATCCATCGTAAGAACTAGACCACCAGCATGAAAGGGAACTCTACACCAACAAAGGCACACCCAACAAAGTGTCGCCCTCTAAAAGCCCGCAAAGGAGAATGTAGTTTCCATCCCCCAACCCAGTAGCCGACACCATATCTTCAATGTAGAAAAATAAAAGCTCCAGGTACATAGAAGCCTCCCAAGACCCAATAGAAGACCCCACAACAAGAACGACCTCCAAAAGAGAAAAAACTCTCATGACTCGAAGCTCCAAAGGAAGCTTGGAGAGCAGATCCTCCATTGCAAAAGCTAGAAAATCTTCTCAAGCAGTAGAATAAACATCAGAATCATCCCCATCCCCATCGCCGTTCTCAGAGGATTTCAAAACTCCATCCCCATGCTCCTTTCTACCTGAACCCTTCCTATTTCTCCGCTCCATCTTCTCATATGATTATGTTTCCTAGGTGTTTATTATGGATTTTTATGATGGATTATGGATGATGTTATTGTTATTATGTAGGGTTTATGTGACTTCTTAATGAATTTAATGGCAATATGGTAATGATATTATGTTTTCTATATCAATGTGATGGTAATATTTAGATGGATAGCGATTATGGATGCATGGATGATAAGGATATATCATGGATATGTATGATGTTATGTATGTACTATGGATGTATATATGATACCATATGAAATACCGGTTGACCTAATTATGGGTGGATGCACGATATATAAGATTATCATGGATGTAATGGGTGATAGTCTTTTTTATTTCTAATCATGATACAAAGTGAGATGAAAGAGGATGGATGGGTGGAATAGTTATTAGGATGGTGTGGGGATGGGTAGACATAAAAACTAAATTAGAGCCTTGTAAAAGCATATGCATTAATCATGGTGTAGATGGGGGAATGAGTATGACTATTTAGCTAATTTATGTATAAAATTATGCATGTGGATGAGGGATAGGATATATAGGGTGAATGGATGGGTTAGGTTATTTTAATATGTGGAGAGAAATCCTATATTTTTATATAGCAAAGGAGAATATACACTAGGGTATAGGAAACAAGGTTTCAAGGTAACCTTTACATAGAATTGAATTTTAAACAAAAGGTTGTTCTAGTACATACAAGATGTGATATAAAATTGGGGGGGCATTTGAGAAATAATATTTAAAATATGAGATGCTTTTGTACACAAGTCCTTGGCGTGTGATTAGTGGTTCTATGCTAAGAATAACTAACATATAATATTATTTCCTACACAAAAGGTTGGAATCAACCTTGGTGTTTCATGTAAAGAATAACCAACAAACATGATACATAGAAAAAATACTATGCCCCATCATACACTTATAAAAACACACCAAGATATAGAAATATCTAGGTGGATTTGAGTAGGTATAGTCATGGGTCAAAAGATAAATAAATAAAAAAGACCAATTGAAAAACAAGTCATGCAACCATCATGTATCATTCTTAATTAGGATAAGTGATGTTGTAGATTATGCCTAACATAGGTGAAACATCAAAAAATATGTAAAAGGGGAGGTTCACCAAAATGATATATAATAATGGATAAACCTATTTCCCTTTATTTCATTAGGAAATGAGATCCACACAAATAATTGACCTACAACCCTTAGGTGAGTCAACTCAATGAAGGAATCTATTGATTTCCTTATGATTGAGGATGGGGGTATCAGCCTGAACAATAGTTTTGGGAGAAAAACTAAAAAATAGTAAATCAACTCAATTATTCCCATTCATAATTGATGAGGCCCAATACAGACCTCATAATCATTAAGTTTTTACCTTTTTAATACTTTATATTTGTCTTTAAAACTCATAATATTTTCCTTTATGTATGCATTTATGAACTTATTAAGGTATAAAGACTTAGATTATGAATGGTTATGTGAATGCTTTTTTTTTTATATGCATGATTAGATATGGTGATTAAACCTATGAATGTTTTATAATACGTGCACCTTTATCATGCATCTAGAGTTAATATTTATTTCTCAGCCAAATAATAACTGTTTCTGTTTAAAAGTGATGAATGGTTGGATTGTTGTGACTCATCCTTAAATGAGATTATCCATTGATCTCCTTTTTGACTCATCATGATGAAAGAAGACTCTTCCAACTACAACTCAAGTTCCAACAAAGCATGTCCAGTTCACAAATCTGGAATTCAATGCAACTAAAGGCAGTTACAAGGATCCACACCAATTATGTTCCTGCGCACCAGGATATCTTTTAGACTAGGAATAGATTAAGTTTCCCGCTTATCTGTTGTTTTTAAAAATAAAGATGGATATATATATATATATCCAGACCCAACACAGTTGGATGTTAGATCGTATCAATTTTTTGATCTTTCTCATGTAAATTCCCTTCTTTTTTAAAGTTAGAATAATTTATGTATCTCATCCCTATCTGGGCACATTCTCTGGAAATAAGAAAGAAGTTGATCTCAAATATGTGTTAAGATTCTTTCAACATGCTTTCTGAATGAGGTGATCCTATTAGTTGTTAAGATTCATTTATCACTGCTATGTTTCATTTCTGCATTATTTCAAGTTCAAATCATTTCATCTGTTGTGATTTGAAAGATATTCTAGATCAAAGTTACAATCCATTATTGTTTTTACATTGTTCTATTAAAATCGAATGACCTATTGCTTTCTATAGTTTATTTCTTAGTTTAAAAATCATTTGCATATATGAGATAGTCTGAATCATCATCTTAAATGGATTCTATGCAAAGAGGAACAATTACTTGTCGATTTAGTAAATGAGGAATGGAATAGTTTATTTTTTAAAGCAATTAATTAAAGTTTCAAATAGATTTCAAAATTCAACAGGTTAGACTAAGTTAATCTTCCATTCTCTCATAAACTAAGTTGTCATGAAATTAAACCTCTCTGTTTAAATTCCATTTTAAAGGTTATTTAGAATTGATTAGGAAATATAAGGTTAGTATAGAAACACTCCCAAAAAAGTAAACATAGCTCCGAAACGCTCCTAATCGAGCTGAAACCAACAAACCCCCCTTGCCCCCCAAAAAAAAATCGATCCAACTCTTACCGCAAATAGCTTTAGACACCCCTGGGTTGACATTAAAAAAATTTAAATGAGTAGGAATTGTGACAACAACAACTCCCTACCATCATTTTTTCTTAGGTACAATGACTAATGGAGAAACCCATTTTCCGTCTGAAATAGGATAAATGAATCCTACCTAGAGTAATTTTTCTATCTCTAATTTCACAAAGTCTCTTCTAGAGCAGGGTTGATTCTTCTCCGAGGTTGTCTTACAGGTTTGACATCCTCAGGATAGATGTGGTGTGTACATATGTCTGGATGGATTCCTCTCATATCCTTATAATCCCAAGCGAAGGCTCCTATATTTTTCTCCAAAATTTCTTTTAATCCTTCCTCTTGTTTCATAGTTAGAGAACTATTGATAAGTAGAGGTTTATCTGCTTGAACTAGGATTTATTTTGTCTTTTCTTGAAGATTCGAGGGGTCAGCAATTAAAGTGTTCAAAGGAAAAGGATGCAGTAGAAGCTGATGAAGTAACCGATTCTCCTCAAGTTTTGTGATATTAGCAAAAGGACAACATGGTGGGGTTTCAAAATTACTACATTCTCCTAGATCTTCTTCTTTTATGTTTACATAATATTGATATTCATCAGCATGCTCTGCCAAGGTCATCATTGCAAGGCCCCTTATTTCCTCATCTTCTGAATCAAGATCATCAATCCAGCTTTGATTATCATATGTTAAAGATGGTTTTGCTGGTGGATACAGAGTCACTTCTTTCTATTTCATCCGATTAGAAATAGTCATACTACCAGATCTACACTCAATGAGTGCAACATCTGTTGCTAACCAATGTCTCCCTAAAATAATAGGATAACCTCTCTTTCTCTGTTTAGTTTGTAAAACAAGGAGATCAACAGGATAATCCCAAGTGTCAATAGTGATAATGACATATTCAAGAATTCCTTCAAGTTTTGCAATTGATTGGTCAGCTAATTGTAGAACTGTAGTTGTTGGTTTAACATTCATAATCCCTATCTTTTCAGTCATTTCAATAGTAATGAAATTAATGGAAACTCCCAAATCAATAAGAACATTTTGAATCAATACCATTAATGCTAAGGGTAACCACAGGACTTCCTGGAGGACCATAATTTTGTGGAATTAACTTCCCAGATAAGACATCAGATAACTTTCCTCCAACTTGAATTGTAGGGGGATATTTCTTTTTCCTCCCTGGTGTCTTAACACACAAGGATTTAACTACCTAGTTGATCTTTGGTATATCAAGAATAGCCTTTAATAGGGGAATTTCAATTTTTATTTTCTTAAGCTCATCAATAATTTGAGGATCAATCAGATCATCATTTTTATCAACTTGTTCAACCAATAGTTTCTGATGAAATCGTGAAGGATATGGTGCTTGTTTAGTATGATCTTCCTTGATTTATTTTTCTATCTCCTTCACTAAGATTTTTTTGATCTTTCTTAGTTTCATCAAGTTTTGATGGTACAACTCTATTCCGTAAATGAATATCCCCTATTTCAATGTTATTCAGATTAACTATGTTAGGATCAAAATTATAGGCAGGTTGTTGAGGCTTAACATTCTTAGGATTAGGAATTGGCTGAGCAGGTATTTGAGGCTAATTGACTAGTTCAGAACTTGAAGTCTAGTTTTGTCCAGTTAATTGATTTTGATTCCAGGGTCTCTTTGGTCCTTGATTTTTCCATTGGTTATTTCCTTGATTAGGCTGCCACTAGTTAGGCTGCCATTGGGTCTGATTTTTCTGCCATTGAGATTGGTTTGGCTACCATTGAGGCTGGTTCCATTGTGGATATTAATTTTGTCCCCACGCTAGTACCCAAGGGTTTCACATGGGTGGAAGTGGATTTTGCATTTGTTGAGGGTTCCACTGAGACTGGGGGTTCAATTGGCCAGGAGAATTCCATTGGTTATTCCATTGATTTGAACCCCAGTTAGAATTATTTCTAGGGTGTCCAAAGGTAGAGTTAAACTATCTTTGTCCCACAAAATATAGTTCCTCTTCTACTGGTGTTGGTTTCTTCAACTGGTTCTTAATTTCTGGTAGGAGACTACATTTAACAGTGGAGTGTTTCTTTTCAATATCTCAAATAGATCTACTTGTTTCAAAGGAAATTCTCTCAATGGGTTCTTATCCCTACATTTAGGATAGTAGATGGCCAAAGGTTCAACTATTCTTTTATCAAGCTGAGAATTTAGATGAAGGAGAATGTCTATTTTTAAGTTTGCAATTTCTTCCATAAATTTAGAGACATCAGATGAAGAACCTTTGTTCTTTCTCCTATAACCTAGTCTTGTTCTAGAGTAATTCCTATAGATTTCAATAATTTCCTCAAAGGTTTGTTTATTAATATCTCCTTTTCCTATCAAATTCAGGGCATCTCCAGAATCGTCATCAATGCCTTTTAGAAAATAGATTTATCAATTTCCTGATCTAATCCATTTCCACACCTTTTTAGAATAAATTGTTATCTATCTACATAGTCCTCCAGACTCTCATCTTCCAACTGCTTCATTTTAAACATCTCTTCCTTCCTATCCCTAACTCTACAATAATCTTGATATTTATTCAAGAATATTGTTTCCATTTCATCCTAGGTGTTTATTGAATTTGAAGTCAATCCCATAAACCATTGTAAAGCTGATTCTTTAAGAGTGGATGGAAATAGTTTCAACTTTTGATTGTCAGATGTATAATCATAAGTCTGACATAACACTTTGAACTCGAATAAAAGTTGATCAGGATCTTCCAAATTTTTCCCACGAAATGTAGGCAAAATAGAGGGTGGGATTTTTTTCATTGGTGGCTCATTTTCTCGGACATTAATTGCAATGGGAAAGGAAAAAGTTATGTTAGGAACCTCCTCCTCTTGATCTCTATCTCCCATAATTTTTGACTGGGTGGATTCTGTCCTAGCAGAGGGTGAACTCGTAGCACTAGACTGGGATCCTTCCTGATGGTTCTCTAAATCTCCTCTTACAAGTCTTCCAAACCGGTCTCTGTACCTGTTCATTAACTGATCTTACCGACACTTAAGGCTTAGATTTTCTTTTGAAGCCAGATCATCCCTAGCAACGACACCAAAAATGATGGTAGGGAGTCATTGTTGTCACAATTACTACTCATTTAATTTTTTTTAATGTCAACCCAGGGGTGTCTAAAGCTATTTGCAGTAAGAGTTGGATCAGTTTTTGGGGGGTTTTTATTGGTTTTGGCTCGATTAGGAGCGTTTCAGAGCTGTTTTTACTTTTTTGGGAGTATTTCTATACAAACCTTCTATTTCATAATCAATTCTAAATAACCTTTAAAATGGAATTTAAACAGAGAGGTTTTGTTTCATGACAACTTAGTCTATGAGAGAATGGAAGATTAACTTAGTCTAACCTGCTGAATTTTGAAATCTATTTGAAACTTTAATTAATTGCTTTAAAAAATAAATTATTCCATTCCTCATTTACTAAATCGACAAGTAACTATTCCTCTTTGCATAGAATCCATTTAAGATGATGATTTAGACTATCTCAGACATGTAAATGATTTTTAAACTAAGAAATAAACTATAGAAAGCAATAGGTCATTCGATTTTAACACAACAATATAAAAAAAGTAATGGATTGTAACTTTGATCTAGAATATCTTTCAACTCACAACAGATGAAATGATTTGAACTTGAAATAATGCAAAAAATGAAACATAGCAGTGATAAATGAATCTTAACAACTAACAGGATCACCTCATTCAAAAAGCATGTTGAAAGAATCTTAACACATATTTGAGATCAAATTCTTTCTTATTTCTAGAGAATGTGCCCAAATAGGGACAAGATACATAAATGATTCTAACTTAAAAAAAGAAGGGAAATTACATGAGAAAGATCAAAAACTTGATACGATCTAACATCCAACTGCATTGGGTCTGGATATAAATATCCATATTTATTTTTAAAAATAATAGATAAGCGGGAAACTTAATCTATTCCTAGTCTAAAAGATATCCTGGTGCATAGGAACATAATTGGTGTGGATCCTTGTAACCGCCTTTAGTTGCATTGAATTCCATATTTGTGAATTGGACGTGCTTTGCTGGAGCTTGAGTTGTACTTTCCAAAGTCTTCATTCAACATGATGAGTCAAAAAGGAGATCAATAGATAATAACTCATTTATGGATGAGTCACAACAATCCATCCATTCATCACTTTTAAACATAAACAATTATTATTTGGCTGAGAAATAAATATTAGCTCCAGATGCATGATAAAGGTGCACGTATTATAAAACATTCATAGGTTTAATCACCATATTTAATCATGCATATAACATAAATAAGAATTCGCATAACCATTCATAATCTAAGTCTTTATACCTCAATAAGTTCATAAATGCATACATAAAGAAAAATATTATGAGTTTTAAAGCCAAACATAAAGTATTAAAAAGGTAAAAACTTAATGATTATGAGGTTTGTACTAGGCCTCATCAATACTACATACCAAAATAACAAAGTCCCAACAGATCTAGAAATGGCAGAGTGACGTGTACCTGTCACCAAAATGCAGCTTCAGAAGGCTAACTAGGACTCGTTCACCTATAGGTGAATGGTTCTTTGTGTAGAGGTTTCAACCAGATTTTGGGAGTGTTTGATGTCAGTCTATAACTTCTGTTTGATCCAAGTTTCAATGTTAGACAATCATAAATGAAATTTGTAGGTGAGATCCCGTGAATAAATGACAAATATGACAACTTTGACAATTTTTCCAATTTTGATCTTCAAGAGATCTTCAGTCCTTCTTCAACATAAGATCTGCAACACAAACATAAGAGGGGAAAATTGTTTGTTTTTGGTGAATGGGGGTTTTCCTTGGTCAAACCCCGTTTTGGTAATTAAACCTTTAATTGAAATAATGAAACATGAAAGGAATGATGAATGAACAATGCTATGTTGCAACTCAAAAAACCCTTGAATAAACCTTTGGAAGATTGAAATCTTGATCTTGATCTTGATCTTGCATGAAATGGCTTCAATGGATGTGGATCTTGATTCTTGAATCTTGATTTGAAAGCTTGACTTGAATCTTTGAAACCTACATCACAATGTTAGCTCCAAAAAAATGCATGATTGCAAAAAACTTTGACATGATGCATGATATCTTGATTGCTGCAATAAATCACTGATAAATTTTCTCTTGAATTCCCTTGATCACAATCTTTTCTCTAATTTTTCTCACTTGATTGATTCTTTAAAATTCTATGATTTTATTTGATAAAATAACCTTGTATTTATAGGTATGTATCCTTAATTTCTTGAAAATTAAACATTACAAGCCAATATAAAAATTTGAATTCGGGGACATTAAAATACCGCCAAATACATATTGTAAATGTAAAATAGGGCTTATTAAGGCATAATTAAGTCTAATTTAATTGAGGGGACCCAAAAAAAGTGTGAAAATGTAAAGAGTACATTTTTTGACACTACAATAGGAAGGATGAATCCATAAGTACATGGATGCTTATATAGTTAATGATGATGGGTAATAGGTATGGTGAGTGTTTATTGTTCAAAAGTTGAAACTAGGTATGATTTGTGATAGGATGTGATTTTTGATGTGTGATTTTATTTATGTAGTCTAAAGTATAGTAAGCTTAGTGTAATGGGGAAATATTATTTTAATGGGATAAGCTTAGTGTATTGGGTAGTGTGTAAAACTTAGACATGAATTCCTATCCAATTTGTATTGAATATGTGAAGGTGTTTATTTCTTAAACAAGAAATGGGTGTTGCCCCCAATGTCGATCAAGGGATATGAAATTATAGTGGATAGATGTATTGTATGGTTGGAGAAGAATCCCTATCAAAGAAGGAAATTCAATATGATGGGGAGGGTGTCCTAGAAGGAATGAAAAATAAATACTAAGAACTTATATGCATATACCACTATTAAGAGAAAAATGTTGATTTCTTGATGACTAAGAGCAGTTGTTTGAATGGTATCTTTACATAGGATATACCCATGAGTTTTAATGTGGGGATATGATAGGTTGTGGGTGAATATGTCAAGATATATGTAACAAATTAACAATTATTAGATGCACTTGTTTCTATTTGGATATGGTAGAGACTAGGATGAATGAAGTGGATCAAGGTGGATTATGACATTATATGGATAGATAACTAAGTCATGATAGTTTTATGGGGAATTTTATTTTCTTATTTTCCACATCATAGACTAGGGGTTTACCTTTTAGGTTGTTCAACTTCATGCCTTTTTCTTGTAAGATACCTTTGTAAAAAAAATTGGAGATTCTTTGTAGGACAATGATGTAGTGGGATAGGATGAGGATCATGAGGGTGGTTATGGGGTGGTGATGAATGTAAGGTGGACTATGATATTAGGCGATACACATTCAAGCCATGATGGGTTTGTGAAATGAGGTGGTATGGTATGTGGTAGGGCTAGGGAATGCTCCAATTAATATACATACTAAAAATATATGATGGGATGGGGGTCATGAGGGTGTTCATGGAGTGTGAAGTGGATAATATCCTACTAGATTATGGGATAAGGGTACTAAAAATGGTGCCTAAAATAATGTTTTAACCAACGTACTTATCCAAGGTGCCATCAAGGTGGTTTTCACCATTGGAAAAATTATGTCTCTTACTATTTTTTTAATTTTTTTATAATTTTCTTGAATTTTTGGGATAACCTAAGGATTAAACGTATAAATTTTTGAGGTGTATTATGTTTATTGGATATTATAGTTTTTGACCTTATATTATAGCAATATTATAATCTCTTGATACATATTTGATAGTAGTAATGAAAGATCCTAGCCAATTAGGTTCAAAATTTACCTTCTTATCTCTATCTTGGAGGTTCCTTTGATTTTATTTGAGTATTAGGTTGTTAATTTCAAACTATCAATTTTTAGTCTTCTTGTAATAATTGTGATGAAGGTGATTCTAATACACATGTAGTTGATTCAAAGTGTTGAGGTATCTTTCATCTAGTATTATAGCTCTTGTAGGCATGCAAATCGATACTCCTCCTCGTCCATGAGATGTTGTAATGATATTATTAGTGAGGGGAGATCAACCTCAACTAGAAAATGGTTTTTAAATAAAATAAAATTGAGTATGGAGTCACACTAGTGGATCTATAGATGCTAGTGCAATAGGTCTATTTTCAACTAGATACACACCCTTGATAAGCACCTAGCTCAGCTATCTAGTAATACATGGGAAGATCTCACAGAGTGTGGGATCTGATAGCTTGAGATCAATCTCTAGAGAGGGTTGATTCCCTTGGTACTTCACATAAACTAACTTAAACTCTTGTTTCTCTACTAAGGAAAAGGGAAGAAAAGACATAAAATGAACCTAAGTTCTATGGAGGTGATGCACCAAACTAATATTGAGACCTATGCTACTATTTAATACAAAAATATCTATTGGGAAAGAATGTGGGCATCTCAGAAGAAACATCCAAGATCAGAAGTGCCTTCGGTAGCTTTTGATTCATTAGATTGCCTCAAAGACATGAATTACTATGCCACAAGGAAGAATCAGACATAGTTCATTTCCCACATTGACCCTCAAGAGAAAATACATGCTTATTAAATCAGTTCCAAACAACACCAATTAATAGATTCAATCACGAATAACCATTAAACATGAAAGATGGAACATAAAACATGGACACACAGATTTATGTGGGGAAAACCCTTTCAGGTAAAAAACCCCACACTCCAAAATCCCATATCGCCATTGTATTATTGAACAACATAAAATAGTTACAAATACAATTCAGGCTCTAAGCCTTTACAAAGTTTACATCTTGTTCCATCTGGAGAGAATCTAGTAGCATAACATTCTAGATCAATCATGTTCTCTCTAATTCAATCACTGTTACAATGTATTCACATACAACAATCCTTCCAAGAGAACTGTCTGATCATTCTTCCATCTCCTATCTTCTCTACACTCAACCAATTCTTCACATCAGGTTTCGTTCATTGTCCAAAATTGGTTTGATTCAATTTCCTTTGTAGATCAACTGTTGATCTTACCAGTCAATGAACGGTCACCACCAACTCAACACAATCATCTAATTTCCATCAAACAACTCAATAGGTCAACCAAGTCAGTGTTTCAACCATGGTCCACCTTCGAGTCCATCGGATGACCAACACTATTGCTGACCAACTGGAAAGACACGACGATAACCCATGTCTCCCCGATGTCCCAAAATAACCATCATGACCATGAACATCGAATTGACAAGAGTCCCCCTAATGGAACTCTTTGGCCAAACTTCTATCATCGATGAGAATTCGAACACTCACACTGATAGTTCGGGTCACATCGATGACTTTCACTCGGATCAACAAGAGTCTCCTTGACGTAAACCAATCAGCCTTATCAGTAAGACAACAAGCATTAAAGATAGTCTGAAATGTCCCACTGAGGTCTCAAGTCATCTCGATGACCTTTAGTTCAAATGCATTTCAAAACCTCATCGACAAGAGTCACACCAATGTCCAACTCTCAAGAAGACAACGTGCTTTGGAACAAGTTCAAAAAGTTGGATGTCACCCCAACACCTCCAAGATCGGTAAGAGTCCCACCAAATTATCGGCCAGACAACATGCTTTGCTATGAGCTAGGAAACTCACACCGACAGTTCAGGTCATATCGACGGCTTCCATTGATAAGAGTCTCCCCAATCTGAACTTCTCGGCCAGACTCCTAGCATCGTTTAGAGTTAGAAAACTTATGCCAACAATTTAGGTCACACCGACAACTGTCATCGGCAAGATTGATCACATGTCTCACTAATCTGACCACTTCGAGCCTTTAGAGTTGAACTGCCTATCGGCAAGACATCCCAGGTGTCTCACCAATTTTTCTCTTTTAGTGGGTTTAGGTCAATAAGATTAAGGCACATGTTTCCAACAATCTCCCACTTGACGAAGAACTTATTAGCTCCTTCCATAAGCAAACTCAAGAATCTTAAACAATGCTTCTACGCTCCAACCAAGACACCAATCTCAAGAACACAAGCATCATATCCTACAAATGGAAAATTCATCAACACTTCCACGACTCCACTTCACTTACAAGCTATACAAAAGAAACACAACAATAGCTTCAAATCCCTCAAACATGAACACAACATTGAATTCATTCTCCATAAATAAGATAGAACATCAGCGAGAACAACAACCAGAAAATTGATTTCTCCCATCCAATTGATCAACCCACGTGACTGAAAAATAACACACACAACAAGTGCTAATCCATCCAATAACACATACCTCCAAGGTTCCCACATTGAAAAACTCATGCCAGCAACACATCCAACCCATCAACAGTAAAATACAAGCTCCATGTGCCAACCAGTCAAAGAAGACATAACACATTCAAGAACTCCCACTACACGGGTAATTTCAAATCTGACAAGATCAAGGAATACCAATTCTACTAATAGAATAACATAGAGAGTGTAAACATGTAGTTTCAAGGGATCATCCACAATGATATGCACTACATGTAATTAAATCACAGAACAAATCTCACCACAAGTCTTCATAGCTCTCCCAAGTTCTCCACACCCAACAAAATAAAAAGATTAAGAACCTCCATGTAATCACCCAAGAACATGAGTGAAAACACATGACCATAGGCTAGTGATCACTACAACACTGACCAAATCTCAAACCAATGTAATGTGAAAACAAACATCCAAGAAGATAACCAAGACCAAAGGGAGCTCCTCTGTACATCATGTACCTATAGAAAAATCCTCCTACATACACCTCTTAAATGCAAACTGTGTCAAGTATGATCTCCTTCACAACCCTAAGAGAAAAGCCTTAACAACATCCAATAGTTCAATCACCAAGATCAAACATAACACATATATCTCATTAAGTCAACATGGATGTAAGCCTGTCACAAAATATCAAAACTATTTCATTCCCACTTCAAGAAATATGCCCAATGCATCTCCTAAACTGAACATCAATGGAAGTAATCACAATGCATAAGGAGATAACCATGTTATCCATCTCTCACAATGAATCCTTTAGAATCATCTAATAGTAGTTCAAGATCCATATCCATGAAAGAAAGCATAAAACACCTAAGAGAAATAATGGGAAATACCTCTCAAGTGATAAACTATTGAGTGAACCAAGAGTTGGGAATGAGAGTGCTCCTCTAAGATATGCAAGCCATCATGAATTCTCCAAGAGAAATATCCTCATTGGTCTTTGTTGAACTCATGTCGAACCAAGGTGAAGGCTTCTCAGACTTTCCTCTGAAATCTTCATCAAGAGTAACCATCAAAAATTCTCTCATTTCAAGAGAATTATAGCCTCACTTTATTCTTCATGTATTCATGGACACCTGCAACCGATCATCTCATGCTAAACTCCAAATGCATCACTACACTATCATGAATTTCTCAAGCATATGACCAATGCGCCCAATACACAAAGAATTACCAAACCACTTCAACACTCCAATCACTAGAATTAGGAACTTATTCTGACAACATGAGCTACCCATTCCCCTTAGGAGATCCCATACTCCAAGTGAACATAAAATGGTCTCAAGAGCTATGCCTCATGCCAAAAATTTGATGCACACGAAAGATTATAACTTGACATGAAACAACTCTAAACCAACATCACCTGTCAAGCACCAAAAACATCTCAGCCAAAGACCCCAAATATCCTCTATGGCTCTAGGGTGTTGCACATCTTCAAATAGTGTCCATGCAAATGTGAAAGAACCCTTGTACAGCAACAGGATCTAAGAGTCCCTCCTAGTAACATCTGCAACACTAAAGAAGATCATTCACCACCAAGTGATGAATCCTCAGTCACTGCTAAAGCTCCCATTGAACCATGACAACCAAGATTTCCAAGCATCGTGACCAAACATCTGCTAATCTGAAAATCCTTCAGGTCCACACAAAAACATGTCTATCTAACAACAATACCAAGCAGCACCAAGATCTCCAGAATCAAGCAGAGATTATCATCACTGTCAAAAACTTACACAAAGTAGTGTATCTAAGCTCTCCATGACATCATGATACACATGCTATAGGTCCCCATAATCGACTATTCAGGTACTCAACACCATCCATCCTCGCATCTCAAACCAGCCACATCAATGCACAAGTGACCACATATAAGGCCAGCTAACAAGTTTGCATGAACTCTGAATCAACCTCGTGGATATAGACATTCCAGTTCCAAGTTATCTCACTACAGCCAATGGGTAGCTAATCTACCAACCACATAACTTAAATATCAATCACAACGAATGTGCAAACCCATCATAGCACTGGAAACAATAACACTAATATCTCAAAGAGAATAACCACGTAGACAACATGACTCAAACACCAGATCAAGTTCGGATTTGATTTTCCAATCATGTCAACATCGAGCACAATAGTCAGGAAAAACACCAAACATCACCACAAGAATTTTGGGAGACTAATCACGTACCAACACTCCCATACAGAAATAAAATCACATCTCCTCACACCATGCATGAAGCATGCATGCAAAACTGCAACTATCTCATCCAACACTACCCCTAACAAGCCAGGGTCTAGAAAATAGTTTAACAACCGCTCCACAAAATCACAAGTTTTCTTGACCATGTAAAACCTAAAAAACCATTGTGTTAGAGAACACCCATGCACACCCATATCCACTTCACATTTGAAACAAAATAACGGTTAAACCAAAAATTGGATTATCATGAATATGCATAACCATAGATTCTTTAAGTAGGAATCTATAAAAACCTCAAATCCAAAGAGCACAAATTTGAGCAATGCAAGTAAAACACATCCTTGGAAGGAAACAACAGTTCAAGAACTCCAGGACCATATCAAGCCAATTCCAAAACCACCAACATTGGCATGCATCCGAAAGAGAGACATGCTATTTCAAAAGCTTCTAGACTATCCAATGATCAACCCCATAGCCTAGATGTAACCGGGGTACTAGAGAAATTGTTCCTACCAATACCAGGAAAAACAACCAACATAAGCACATTACTCCATGACTGAATAACAACCCAAAATTCTTCATATCACCAGGGAGCCTCTCACATAGACATCCAATATGAAATATTGTTGCAACACAACCGTAGAGACAATAATATTCCACCCCATGCATGAGGGTTATATTGCTGCCAACTCACGAGCTTTAGGTTACATCTATTCAATATGACCAACTCAAGTTTCTCCATCTTCCCTATCCTTTAGAATGCGTTTTGTCAGTTGGAACTCAAAGAAAAAAGAGCAAGAATTTCTACTCACCAAAGGACCAATCCATAATTTGATTCCTTCAGATTTCCTCAAGCCTGTCACACTAAGAAATCTTCAGAGAAGGAATACCCAGAACCAGAAACACCAGGAATTCATACTAACATGCAAGCAAATGCAAGCCACATGTGAGTCCATACAAGTACATGCAACTCACAATTCTGCACATGCAAGCAAAAATAAAACCCAAAAGAAGGCTCTGATACCACTTGTTGGGAAATAATGCAGGCATCTCAGAAGAAACATCCAAGATCAAAAGTTCCTTCGGTAGCTTTTGATTCATCATATTGCCTCAAAGACATGAATTACTATGCCACAAGGCTGAATCAAACATAGTTCATTTCCCACATTGACCCTTAGAGAAAAATAAATGCTTATTATATCAATTCCAAACAACACCAATTAACAGATTCAATCACATAGAACCATTAAACATGAAAGATGGAACATAAAACATGGACACATATATTTACATGGGGAAAACCCTTTTGGGTAAAAAACTCCACACTCCAAAAGCCCAAATCGCCATTGTATTATTCAGCAATAGAAAACAGTTACAAATACAATTCAAGCTCTAAGCCTTCACAGAGTTTACATCTTGTCCCATATGGAGAGAATCTGGCAGCATAAAATTCTAGATCAATCATGTTCTCTCTAATTTGATCATTGTTACAATGTATTCACATACAAAAATCTTCCAAGAGAGTTAACTATTTGATCATTCTTTCATCTCTTATCTTCTCTACACTCAACCAATTCTTCACAACAGGTTTTGTTCATCATCCAAAACTAGTTCAATTCGATTTCCTTTGTAGATCAACCGTTGATCTTACCAATCAATGAATGATCACCACCAACTTAGCACAATCATCTAATTTCCATCAAACAACTCATCAGGTCAACCAAGTCAATGTTTCAACCATGATCCACCTTCGAGTCCATCAACATGACCAACACAATCGATGACCAACTAGAAAGACATAGCGATAACCCATGTCTCCTTGATGTCCCAAAAGAACCATAACAACCATGAGCATTGGATCCGTAGGAGTCTCCCCAATGGAACTCTTCGACTAGACCTCTATCATCGATGCGAATTAGAACACTTGCACCAATAGTTTGGGTCACACCAACAAATTTTGCTCGGATTGGCAAGAGTCTCTGCAATGTCAACAAATCAGCCTTATCGACAAGACAACAAGCATCAGAGATAGTCTGAAACGTCCCATTGAGGTCTCAAGTCATCCCAATGACCTTTAGTTCAAATGAGTTGGATACCTCATTGATAGGAGTCACATCGATGTCCAACTCTCAACAAGACAGTGTGCTTTGTAACAAGTTCAAAAGTTTCACCGAAGTTGCATGTCACTCTGACACCTCTGAGATTGGTAAGAGTCCCATCGATATCCAATTATCGGCCAAAAAATGTGCTTTGTTATGAGCTAGGAAACTCACATTGACGGTTCAAGTCATACTAACGACTTCCTTCAACAAGAGTCTCTCTGATCTGAACTTCTCGTCCAGATTCCTAGCATCGTTCAAAGTTAGAAAACTTATGTCAATAATTCAGGTCACACTGACAACTGTCATCGGCAAGACCGACCACATGTCTCACCGATCTGACCACTTCAAGCCTTTAGAGCTGAATTGCATATCAACAAGACATCCCAAGTGTCTCACCAATTTTATTCTTTTAGTAGGTTCAGGTCAGTAAGATTTAGGCACATTTTTCCAACAATGTCCAATAGTTCAACTATATAATGAATAAATTTAGTGTTTTCTACATTCTCATGTATTAGTATTTTGTAAAAAGGTTTGAGTGTTGACAATTTTAGAAGGAAAATTTAATTTCTTTTCACAATTAGTGATTGTTTCTATAGTAACACAAACTACAACCTACATAATATATGCATTTTCTATTTGAAGGTGATGAGAATGAGACATTCATTTAAGTATTTGTATTTGAAAATCAAATAAATAAACATCAATCATCAAATTTCACATAATAAGATAGGATTTTGAAGGTTAAATGTTGAATTTTAATGCTCAAAAGGTGTTCTTACAATAGTACATAGTTTGTAAATGTTTTGAAATTTATTGAAATAATAAACTGCATGCTATTTCTTAGCCTAAAGGACTATAAATTTAAGTTACAATACATTTTTTATGCTAGAACAAGCCTACAAATTCTATAATACTTAGAAAAATCTTGCAAGAATTGAGTCTAAACTATCCCTAGGTGCCCCATATTGACTTGAATAACTACCCTAACATCTAGAATTATGTTTTTAGAATTAAAATTACATGTTCTAGATAGGTCAAATATCTTTAAATTCTCTGCTAATTTAGCTCCTTCTTCTACTCCTAGAAAAGTTACTCCATGAGGATGGTTGAATGAAAAATACTTGATGCTTTGAATTCATCCAATTGAAAAAAATCTTAGATGCTTGGGGATGAGGATGAAAAATCAAAATTCCCCCTATATATCTTCAACTACTCCCATATTCTCTCAAACTACCTTCCAAGTCACCTAAACTTCCCCTAGATGCTTGAAACTAACAAAACCCATAAATTTCCTTAACTACTGTAACTTCCCCTAAACATGTTTATAGGAAATGTGAAAGATAATTGAAGTGGTTAGAGGCTTCTTACATGCGTATAAATTCAGGGATAAGCTACTATCACATGCATCACTTCTTCTAGGCTTCTTCATCCTCCTATTTCACTAAACATGGACAGTGTCATCTACAAATGTGTAACTACGTCTGTCCTCTCAAAAAAATTATGCATATGTATGAAAATTTATGGTACTTATCTTCATGAATGAGCTTGAACATAACCTTTTAATTTACCTCTAGCATGTTGTTCACTATGGCAATTATTTTATGGTCTGACATTCACCTACATATCTTCATGGGATCCTTCATTACCTTCCATAGGCCTATAAACTTGCTTTGTCTTTTCATTCATTTCTACTCATTGTGGAACATCCCTTGCCACTCCATCATTGCATACAAAGTCATTATCATCTTTATTACCTTTTTCAACTTTCAATATGCCATTAGGCCTCTCTATTTTTTCATAATAAATCTCTATCTATTTTTCCTCTATCATTTTGCCTGAATAACTATATACTAACCTCTTGAGCTCATCATAAGCTTCTATCTACCCTATAAATTTGTTAACTACCCATTATTGACTTTGACCTGAATATGATCTCATCATTCTAATACACAGGTTTTTTATTTACCTTCATTTTCATTGATTCCATATAGAATATCATTAATATCTTGAAATTACTATTTAAAAGTATCCAAGCTGATTGTGCTTCATCATAGACCGTCTTTTTGACACTGTCAAGATATATTTTTCCATTGTACCCTACCCCTTTTCATGCTTCATGACATGTCTTTGGTATATGGGATCTTTAAAGATTCATGTCTTCCACTACTATCTTTTCCTCATTTAAAATCCTCACATATAATCCTTTACAAATTTGTGAGATGTGAGGGTACTTCCTATGATAGACCCTTTTCTAAGTTATCATGTTGTTAGACTGTGCTCCTTATCTCAACATTACCATACTCTCTCATCATTTTTCAACTATCATAAGGTTCCAATAGGGTTTATTTTGGGTTTAACAAAGCCTTTGGTACATATTGTGATGAAATCCTTCAAAAGCCAACTCAAATCTTCATTATCTTTTCACTATACGTAGATGATATATTAGGGTTTATCATTGCCTTTATGGTTTTGAACTCTTAACAAGGAATTCAACAATTTTGATAGGATTTTTAATAGTAGTAATGTATTTTGACAAGGTTTAGAAGAGGGTTTTGACCATCTCATATGATCTTCCATAGAATAAGCCGCAATCTTCTAGGATTCAAGTTATAAAACAAGATTCAATATGGGAACATTAAAGCTTTCTCTTGACCATTTGACAATACTGTTGAACACACTAGAATATTGAGAGGGGTGTGAATCAATATTCTACGAAATATCAAACCATCTAGAACAATCAGACACTTTAAACTCTACCACATAAGCAAGAACATGAAATATGAGAACAATGCCCAACACAACACAACATAACACTATATATACATGGAAAACCCCTCAAGGGAAAAACCACAGTGAGAAAAGCTACTAGGATCTATTGTCCTAATCAAGACTCACAAGTAAATAATAGTTACAAATTTTATTTAGGGCTACAACCCAAGGAAGCTACAACTCCCCTATCTGAGCACACACTCAGGAATGGTTACAGAATGACATCCTTCCACTATATAAATTGATAATTAAGCTCACACCTTTTGATTATTACAATTCTTTGTCACTTCTCTTTTGATGATTATATTTTTCTATGTTACTTCTTCAAATGTGTTCTCAACTGCTTACTAGCTCACTTCTTTAAACAATCAAGAAGTCTTTCCTTCAAACCACTTCCTCTAACAAATAATTAAGAACACTTCTTTACTTACCTTATGTCATAGAGATATGATTAAGATGAAACTAGATAGGAACTACACTTCTATTCTTTCTCTTTCAGTCGCTTACACAATTCTCATAATGCATTGCACACTCTCTACTCCCTAGATCAACTGGGTTTACAATTTATACATGATATTACATTTATTATATTATATGTCATCCTATAACAATAAAAATATTCATCTCCAAGTCGGTCAAGGATAAAACAATCAACATGAAATGTGTAGAGGGAAAGACCAAAATGACTACACACAACACCAAGAAGAGGAACATGCTTTGTGAATGCAAAAAAATGCTTAACCTAGTCCTAAAAAATCTTCACACCTTCAATCTTCAAATTATATCTTTGCACACTTCACACATACAAATTAGATCGATCATAAGCAAGAAAACATGTAACTTTTACTATATCAGCCTTCACAACATTTGCGGTACTCATAAATGATAAATCCTTACTTGCATCTCTTTTAGATGAGTCAACATGACCCATATAACACCTTCAAACACTTCTCAAGCTACACACACACTTAAAATTATGGTGCACATCATCAACATGCCTTAGTCAACCTCAAAAAAAGCATAAGCCAATAAAAAATTCTTTCCAAACCACAACCTATACTAGAGAAACCAAAAGACACTTTGTGGAGCATCATACATCACATTATATTCAAGAACACTCTCATACATCCCTTTCACAACTTCATGCATAAATAAGTTAGGGCAAGCCAAGAAACATTGAAACCAATCACCAAACAACATAGTCTAATACTCTATCATCTCTAAATCTCTCTATGGAAGGATTACTGACATGAAATGTTAGATATAACACCTTCACATCTCCATGAAATTAAATTTTGAACCACAAGACCAAATCTTCAAATACAGAGAAATGCAGAGCCAACCTTTACACTTCTAAGAACATCCTCATAGATTCAACATAGACTTTAACCTATCACTCTCAAAACCACCTTTTTGTTAACCCAAATAAATTGAGACTTGGGCCACACATGACTTGACATACCATGAAACTAACCTCCAAATTTCAAGAGAAAAAAATCATCAATGGAGAAATTCGAAGCATTTCTTAGAGACTCTAGCAACCAAACAACCACACTACAACAAACTCCATTGAAATTTTGACATCAATGACAACCAAATTTCAATAATCTCACCCTTTTTCATTGATGGAAAAACCATCCTCATGCCACTTTGGTACACAAACTCTGCCCCTCAATCTCCCCCTTTAGACATCAAGGACAAAGGGAAAAGGGAATCCCCCTATTGAAAATCTCTCTTTCTTGAAGAAACTTACAATCTCATCCTATTAGCAACAACCACTACTTTCTTCCCTTGAGAGGTATCTCCCATCAATCCAAGAATAAATATATGACTTCAATTACCCCCCTTGGATAGATGCACCAAATATGCATCTAGCGAGAAAAAGGAGGGGCGATTACCCCTAACTTATCACTGAGATATTCAAATGTATCCTTTGCAAGTGCATTTGTGAAAATATATACAATCTAATCCTTCAGGATACATACTCCAGCTTCAAATGACAACCAATTACCATAAGAGTACTCACCGGTTTGCAATCTTCCATACCAAGATTCTTTAATATCTCTTTCACATACTTGGATTGAGAAATAAAGATACCATCATCTAGCTAAACAATTTGAAGATTGAGAAAGAAGGATAACTCACCTATCATAGACATTTCAAATTCCTTCTACATTTATTTAGCAATCTTCTTACACATTTCATCATCTCCACCAAAGATTATATCATCAACATATAAAACTATCAAAATTCTTTCATCCTTAATCTTGAAGTAAAGATTACCATCTGTTGTACCTTTCTTGAAACCTTATTGAAGCAAGTACTTGTCCAACCTTGCATACCAATCCCTAGGAGATTTTTTGAGATCATACAATGCCTTTTTGAGTCTGCACACCATGTTTAGTTCTTCTAATAACCAATCCATCGAGCTTTTCTATATAGACTTCTCCCAAATATCCATTCAAGAAGGCCGATTTGACATCCTTATGGGATGAAAAATAAAGAAACATTCTGATTGCTTCCATTTTTGATACTAGAGAAAAAGTTTCCTTAAAATCATTCCTTCTACCTATGAATAATCTTTACATATCAATCTTTATTTATTACAACTTCTCCATCTTCATTCAACTTATTCATGAATACTCACTTTGTTCCTATCACATTTTTGTCCATGGGCCTTGGAACTAGTTCCCAAGTCCGATTCTTCTTAATTCGATTCAATTCTTCTTCTATTGCTTGTATCCATCCTTCATCCTTTCTAGCATCATCAGAAGTTTTTGGTTGTATCTTTGATAACAAACAAAAATTTACTTGTTCTTTTGTCTTTGCAAGCCCTCTCCTAGTCAACACTCCTTTATTCTTATCTCCAATGATTTGATCCTTTGAATGATTCCTTTGAACATACTTGGTAGGATTCTTACTGCGATTTTCTACCATTTCTTATTTCCCTTCAACTTTTTCTTCTTCCTCTTTTGAGTATGGAGGTACATCAGATCCCCAGTCCTCGATTTCATTCATATTCTAATGTAAATCTTCATCAACCTTAACATTTTTACTTTCAACTGTCCTTCCCAATATTTTTTGTAGCACTTGTATGATTTACTTTGAGATGAAAATCCCAAAAAAATACCTTCATTAGCTCTTGAATCAAACTTCCCCAGAGTATCTTCATCTTTTCTGATGTAGCATTTACTTCCAAAGACTTTAAAATACTTGATAGTTGTCGATATTCCATACCATAACTCATATAGGGTCTTAGTGTTGTTAAGCCTTAATAAACCTCTATTGATAATATTTACTGTAGTATGAGTTGCTTCTTTCCAATAAACATTAGGTAGATTTTCTTCCATCAACATGGTCTTTTCCATCTCTTGAACAATTCTATTCTTTCTTTCCACTACTCCATTTTGTTGAGGAGTTCTAGCACCAAATAGATGCCTTCTTATTTCATGTTCTTCACAAAAATAAATGAACTCATTTGATGTGAATTCACCTCCTCTATCAGACCTTAAGAACTTTATTTTATCATTCATCTCATTCTCAACCATTGATTTGAAAATATTGAATCTACTAAAAGAATCAAATTTATCTGGTGAGGGAGAGTTATCAAGACTTTCTTCACACCCACTCAATCAGTTATTTCTTTACCTAGTCCTCTAATTCCATTGACTGCTTCATCTACCCAGAGAAAATAGCTAGTGATGTTTTCCTTTTCTTCCATCCTTAGATTCTCAAAAATTATTTTGTAAGATTGTAATTTTTCTTGTTTTACAGTATCATTTCCTTCATAGATATTTTTGAGTTTATCACATATCTCCTTGGTTGTCTTGCACTACACTACCTTGACAAAATCTGAATTTGTTAAACCAATCAAGATGGAATTCTTTTATTTGGAATTATTCTTATGGGCCTTCTTTGTATTATCATTTGTAATAGGATGAGAAAGTTCAGTATAATCATCCTTTGCAACTTTCCAAACATCATACCCTAGCGAGGTGAGATAAGCTTCCATCCTCACACTCCAAAAGGCATAGTTGCTTCCATCAAATATTGATGCTTTAGAAGGGGACTCTTTATGAGCCATGCATTCTATTCCAATATCTACCTTTAGTTGTTACGATGCACCAAGGAAATCATCTCTAATACCAATTATTAGAACACAATGATATACTAAGAGGGGGTGAATCAGCATATTCCATAATTTTATCCAATTCAACTTTATTAACCAAAAATTCTTAATATCTTAAATAGATAAAGCATCAAATCAATTCAAAATAACAAGCACACAACCATAACACCAAATTTACATGGAAAACCCTACAAGGGAAAACCATTGCGAGCAAGCTCCTTGGAGCTACTATCCAAATCCAACCTCACAAATAAAACAAGATTTACAATAGGTTTTATGGGCTACAACCCAAAGGAATCTACAACTCCTTGAAACACAACTTTTATGGCTTCAACCAAAGGAAGTATACAACTCCCTACAAATTAAAAAACTTATAGAAAGAGGCTACAACATTAGCATAAAATACTTGAAAAAATCTATTGATCAATCACCACCACAACACTCTTCATACTAATATATATCTTCAAAACCTCTGCTCAACAACATATGCTACCTTTGACTCACTACTTTTGGGAAACTTTCTCACACTTATACTCGTAAATACCTCTACACCTTTTTCAAAAAAATATCCACACACTTCACAACAAACTTGATCTTTTATTTATATCCTCCACAAGCTTCAAAAAATTTCTCCTTAGTTAGCCAAAGTGAAACATGTGACATGAAATGTGCAACGACCACAAAATATCAACTCCAAAACATCCATGGTAAGAGAGAACCAAATATGGTCCAAACCAAGAGATAATCATGACCTATTTTACTTTAGCACACATCTCCACATTGGTACACACATACAGAACTTGGCGCAAACATCTCAACATACCAAGTTGGCCCAACAAACACTTAACCTTCCATGCATTAGCTATAGACCAAAGGAGAAATTGGAGAGACCATACAACATCATGTAGATCACCTTATACAAATTATATTTCATTCAAACATATTCCCATACATTCTTTTCACAACTTCAAGCTAATTTACATTGGTGCAAGAAAATAGATACTAAGTCGGGCATCTCTTGAAAACCTAAAAAACACAGCCTTTAGATGGAACATTGAAAACAAGACCAGCAGTACTCCTCAACACCTAAAACTTGAAATGAGAATACATACATATAATTTGAACATATCCTCCAAACCACAAGATCATATATTCGAATTCAAAGAAACATGGAGCATTCCTTTGATCCTTCCTAACTGCAACATCGCAGTATCATTGTATTTACTCTACTAGCTCTGGAAACTTTTGTGGCACCTTCTATGTTTTGAAATCAAGAACATACATACTTCACACCTATCACTGTCTAACTTCCAAACCAAAAGACAATATCTTCAAATGTGGAGGAATGCAAAGAATTCTCTTTAACTTCTTCAATACAACTAATTGTGCCTTAGACTACATGAAACCTTACAAACTTTCTTTCATCAATTCTTTATATCAAGAATAGAGTATACAACATTCATGCTCTCATAGACAAAAATTACAACTATTTTCATCAAAAAAAATGCTTATGACATTCATTTCCATGCCCTTCACCTCACAACTCTTCTAATCATCACATGCAACCTTCCACAATACCACTTTGTTGACATCAATCACAACACTTGGAACACATAGAAGTTTGTTGCAGATTAGTTTAACATAAAAATACATAAATATTTAATAGAAAATATGTTTTAAATGGTGGTATGGCTCTTGAGAAACACTATCTTCCAACCATGCAAATATATGAACATGGAGTTTAATGAAGGAGACATATCTATCTTCTCTATTGAAATTCTCTTACTATCATAAGTAACGCATGCCATCCTAGAGAAATCATCAATAAAAAACATGAAATACCTTTCTCCTTTTAGACTTTTTGTTTTGGTAGGTCTACACAAATCAGTATGAATCAACTCCAATAGTCTAGAGGAAGAATTCTCTTTGGACTCAAAATGTATCCTGGTCTACTTTTCATATTGAAATTTCCTTGCACATAGTACTTGTAGGCTTGATTATCTTAGGCATATCTCTTACCACATGTAATGAGCTAATCTTCACAAGATTGCAAAAATTGGTGTGTCCCATTATCCTATGCCAAAGCCAACATTCACTTATTTGTCCTAAAAGACATCTTCTCCCATTGACATCCCTTAGATTGTATATGTCCCCATTACTAACTAGATCCTTCTGCAATCAATTTTCTAGAATTTCCTTTTTGATTTCACATCCTCTTTCATTGAATATGAGATTGTATCCCTTTATGCACATCTGATTCACACTAAGAAGATTGTGTATAAGACCTTTAACATAAATAACATATTTTGTTTTGTGCTTTCCATCAATACTTGTACCTTTTCCATTGATTTATACTGAAGTATCATGTCCAAGATTGACTATGCCTCCATTGCACTTCACAAGCTTGATAAACTTGCTCCTATCCCCTGTCATGTGGTTAGAAAAACCACTACCAATCACCCAAGATTTAGCTTCATCTTTTGCATGAAAATTAGTATACACAACTCTTGAATATTTGATCTTCTTAGTAGCCAAAAACAAGATTTCATCCTCATTATCTGGACCACTGGATTCATCATCCTTTGAAGAGTAGGAATATTCCTTGGAGTAGAGACTCTTTTTGAATTTATTTCTTCTTGAATCTTTGTTTCTCTTTTCAATTTTTTTTAAGGGACATTTAGAAGCAAAATGACCAACCTCTCTACACTTAAAAAATTTGAAAGGTAGCTTACCTTTGTACTTTTTGGTACCCCTCTTCAACTTACAAATTTTGTTTCTTCTTCATCACTGTCACTACTTTGATCATATTCTTCATAAATCTCCTTCTTACTGGATTTAAAATCTGCTTCTTTCTTTGGTTATTCTTTTTCAAATTCTCATTTCAAATGCAATGAGGGAACCATATAATTTATCCATTGAAAGCTTATCTAAATCTCTAGTTTCCTTAATAAAAGATACTTTAGGAATATAAGATTTAGGAAGATATCTTAGTAGCTTTTTAACCACCATCGATTCTTCTAGATCTTCACCAAGTCCTATGATTGCATTGACCACTTCATCTACCTAAAGCAAATATCTTGCAATATCTTCATCCTTTGACATTTTTAGGGTCTCAAACTTACCTCTATAGATTTTTAACTTGGCTTGTTTTACTTTAATGTATCCTTCACAAATGCCACTAAGATTTTCCCATACCTCCTTTGCTTGCAGTGCATTACTTTTACAAGATCAAAATATGCTAACCCACTCAAGATAACATTCTTAGCCTTTCCATTGTTCTCATGTGCCCTAATATCTATTGGTTCAGTCAGAGGAGTAGCAAGAACAACATAACCATCCTTGATAGATTTCCACACACCGAAACCTAATGGGGTCAAATAGGTTTCCATCTTGAATTTCCATAAGGTAAAATTTGTTTCATCAAACCTAGGAACCTTGTGAGACCCTTCTTGTGCCATCTTGAATCTTCCTCAAGCTATCATACTTCTTCTAAGGAACTAGGCTCTGATACTAATTTTTGAATAAACCGAAATACTAAGAGGGGGTGAATCAATATTCTATTAAATATCAAACTCTCTAGAACAATCAAACACTTTAAGCTCTACCGCATAAGCAGGAACATGAAAGATGAGAACAATACACAACACAACAAAACACTAGATATATGTGGAAAACCCTATAGAGGAAAAACATGGTGAGAAAAACTGCTAGGAGCTACTATCCTAATCTAGCCTCACATGTAAATAATAGTTAAAACTTTGATTAAGGGCTACAAATCCTTATTTATACAAAAAAAATTAGGGATACAACCCAAGGAAGCTACTAATCCATGATATGAGCACACACTTAGAAATGGTTACAAAATGATAGTACCTCCACTATCTTAAGCTGAGAATTAATCTCACACTTTTTTTGTCATTTCTCTTTTGATGATTGAAATTCTACCTTGTTACTTCTTTAAATGTCTTCTCAACTGCTTACTATCCCATTGCTTTCAACAATCAAGAAGTCTTGCCTTTAGATCACTACCTCCAACAAACAATTAAGCACACTTCTTTACTTCCCTTCTATCAAAGAGATGTGATCAAGATGAAACTGGACATGAACTACCACTTCTTCTCTTTCTCTTTCAGTCTCTTACATAACTATCATAATGCATCACACACTCTCTACTCCCTAGATCAACTAGGTTTATGATTTATACATGATAATACATTGATTACATTACATGTCGGCCTACAATAACAAAAATACTACATCTCTAAGTTAGCCAAGGATAAAACAATCAACATGAAACATGTAGAGGGTAGGACCCAAAAGACTACACACAACACTAGGAAGAGGAACATGCATTGTGGATACCAACACATGATTAACCTAGTCCTAAACAATCTTCACACCTTTTATCTTCAAAGATATCATTTGAATTCTTTACAAATTTAAATTAGATCGATCATAAGAAAGAACACATGTAACTTGTAGTATGTTGGCCTTCACAAAATTGTTGGTACTCATGAATGATAAATCCTTATTTGTATCTCTTTCAGATGAGTCAACATGACCCATACAATACCTTCAAACACTTCTCAAGCTCCACACACACTTAAAATTATGATGCACATCATCGACATGCCTTAGTCGGCCTCATCAAAAGCATAAATCTAAAAAAAAATCATTCCAAACCACAACTTGTACCAGAGAAACCAAAATACACTTTGTGAAGTAGCATCAGACCTCACATGATATTCAAGAACACTTTCATGGATCCCTTTCACAACTTCATGCATCAACCAGATGGTGCAAGCCAACAGACATTAAAATCAATCACCAGACAACACAGTCTGATACTCTATCATCTCTAACTTTCTCTGCGAAATGATTATTGAAATGAAAATTTGGATATAACACATTCACATCTCCATGAAATTAAATTTTGAACTGCAAGACCAAATCTTCAAACGCAAAGAAATGCAGAGCCAACCTTTACACCTCTAGCAACATCCTCACAGAGTCAACAAGGAATCGAATCTGTCACTCTCAAAACCACCTTTTAGTTAACCCAAAGGAATTCAAAATTGGATCACACATGCCTTGAAACACCATGAAACTAACCTCCAAACCATAGGATAAAAACATCATCAATAGATAAATGTGAAGCATTTCTCAGAGACTCTAGCAACCAACCAACTATACTGCAACAAAATCGATTGCACTTTTTTAATCAATAACAAACAAACTGCAACAAATACTCTATGACTTTACATACCTTACATCCACCATTTGGTGTTGAAAGTGAAAAAAACAAAAAATAGTGCACACATCACTAGTTATAACAAAACTTGTTAAAGGATTTTATGATTAAGAATATTTATTGGTAGAACTTATGCATTATGTGACTATCTTCATAATATTTAAAACCTTATCACAATGAACATACAAAATAAGGTTTCTATGCAATATATACTCTTTTAGCAATGGTTTCATGACTTTTACAAAGTCTTTCTATGTAGGTATGACACTTTGTATCTTTTAGATCCCTCAAATAACATTCAAATCATTGTACTATCTTCTATCTATGCATAGATCCGATAGGAAAATATATTTACTAAATATCTCATAACTCCACTTTCACTTGAAATTCCTCATGAAAATTCTCATGAATGCACTTCTCCAACATATGCAATAGAAAAATATCATTCAAATCCAACCTACATTGATGGATTTGGCATTTACTTATGATAGTAAGAGAATTTCAATAGAGAAGATAGATATGTCTCCTTCATTAAACTCCATGTTCATATATTTGCATGGTTGGAAGATAGTGTTTCTCAAGAGCCATACCACCATTTAAAACATATTTTCTATTAAATATTTATGTATTTTTATGTTAAACTAATCTGCAACAAACTTCTATGTGTTCCAAGTGTTGTGATTGATGTCAAAAAAGTGGTATTGTGGAAGGTTGCATGTGATGATTAGAAGAGTTGTGAGGTGAAGGGCATGGAAATGAATGTCATAAGCATTTTTTTTTGATGAAAATAGTTGTAATTTTTGTCTATGAGAGCATGAATGTTGTATACTCTATTCTTGATATAAAGAATTGATGAAAGAAAGTTTGTAAGGTTTCATGTAGTCTAAGGCACAATTAGTTGTATTGAAGAAGTTAAAGAGAATTCTTTGCATTCCTCCACATTTGAAGATATTGTCTTTTGGTTTGGAAGTTAGACAGTGATAGGTGTGAAGTATGTATGTTCTTGATTTCAAAACATAGAAGGTGCCACAAAAGTTTCCAGAGCTAGTAGAGTAAATACAATGATACTGCGATGTTGCAGTTAGGAAGGATCAAAGGAATGCTCCATGTTTCTTTGAATTCGAATATATGATCTTGTGGTTTGGAGGATATGTTCAAATTATATGTATGTATTCTCATTTCAAGTTTTAGGTGTTGAGGAGTACTGCTGGTCTTGTTTTCAATGTTCCATCTAAAGGCTGTGTTTTTTAGGTTTTCAAGAGATGCCCGACTTAGTATCTATTTTCTTGCACCAATGTAAATTAGCTTGAAGTTGTGAAAAGAATGTATGGGAATATGTTTGAATGAAATATAATTTGTATAAGGTGATCTACATGATGTTGTATGGTCTCTCCAATTTCTCCTTTGGTCTATAGCTAATGCATGGAAGGTTAAGTGTTTGTTGGGCCAACTTGGTATGTTGAGATGTTTGCGCCAAGTTCTGTATGTGTGTACCAATGTGGAGATGTGTGCTAAAGTAAAATAGGTCATGATTATCTCTTGGTTTGGACCATATTTGGTTCTCTCTTACCATGGATGTTTTGGAGTTGATATTTTGTGGTCGTTGCACATTTCATGTCACATGTTTCACTTTGGCTAACTAAGGAGAAATTTTTTGAAGCTTGTGGAGGATATAAATAAAAGATCAAGTTTGTTGTGAAGTGTGTGGATATTTTTTTGAAAAAGGTGTAGAGGTATTTACGAGTATAAGTGTGAGAAAGTTTCCCAAAAGTAGTGAGTCAAAGGTAGCATATGTTGTTGAGCAGAGGTTTTGAAGATATATATTAGTATGAAGAGTGTTGTGGTGGTGATTGATCAATAGATTTTTTCAAGTATTTTATGCTAATGTTGTAGCCTCTTTCTATAAGTTTTTTAATTTGTAGGGAGTTGTATACTTCCTTTGGTTGAAGCCATAAAAGTTGTGTTTCAAGGAGTTGTAGATTCCTTTGGGTTGTAGCCCATAAAACCTATTGTAAATCTTGTTTTATTTGTGAGGTTGGATTTGGATAGTAGCTCCAAGGAGCTTGCTCGCAATGGTTTTCCCTTGTAGGGTTTTCCATGTAAATTTGGTGTTATGGTTGTGTGCTTGTTATTTTGAATTGATTTGATGCTTTATCTATTTAAGATATTAAGAATTTTTGGTTAATAAAGTTGAATTGGATAAAATTATGGAATATGCTGATTCACCCCCTCTTAGTATATCATTGTGTTCTAATAATTGGTATTAGAGATGATTTCCTTGGTGCATCGTAACAACTAAAGGTAGATATTGGAATAGAATGCATGGCTCATAAAGAGTCCCCTTCTAAAGCATCAATATTTGATGGAAGCAACTATGCCTTTTGGAGTGTGAGGATGGAAGCTTATCTCACCTCGCTAGGGTATGATGTTTGGAAAGTTGCAAAGGATGATTATACTGAACTTTCTCATCCTATTACAAATGATAATACAAAGAAGGACCATAAGAATAATGCCAAATAAAAGAATTCCATCTTGATTGGTTTAACAAATTCAGATTTTGTCAAGGTAGTGTAGTGCAAGACAACCAAGGAGATATGTGATAAACTCAAAAATATCTATGAAGGAAATGATACTGTAAAACAAGAAAAATTACAATCTTACAAAATAATTTTTGAGAATCTAAGGATGGAAGAAAAGGAAAACATCACTAGCTATTTTCTCTGGGTAGATGAAGCAGTCAATGGAATTAGAGGACTAGGTAAAGAAATAACTGATTGAATGGGTGTGAAGAAAGTCTTGATAACTCTCCCTCACCAACTTGATTCAAAGCTTTTTGCTATTGAAGAAGCCAAAGATCTGAATAAACTCACCATGGGAGAGCTATTTGGGTCCCTTACTACCTATGATATGAGAAATAAAGTCCAATGTACATAAAAAATAGAAGCTACTTTTAAAGTTGTCAAGAAAAAACATTTGGTTCATACAATGAATCTGAGGACTCGAATCATAGTGAAGATTTTGATCTAGAAGAAGAAAATTTTGTGAGGAGATTAAAAAGAGGTCCCAACAAGTATAAAGGTAATTTACCTTTTAAATGCTTCAATTATGGTAAAATTGGTCACATTTCTTCAATGCGAAAATTGAGAGTTGGCAGCAAGAAGAAGAATAATTTGTAGCTTGAGGAAGAAGGTTTCTTGTTTGATGAGCATGAGGATCATACCTCCAAAAATGAAAAGACTCTACTCATGATGATGGAAAATTCTACTAGCAGTACCAGAATGAAGTCCAAAAATGATGATGATGATGAGGTTGATTTGGTGGAAAAATTTCTTTGTGCTAAAAAAGAGATTAAGAGATTAAAGAAGAAGGTTGTTGAAGAAGTGAAGGCTAAAGAAAAAGTGAGTCGAGATTTTGAGAAGGCTGAATTTTTTTTCATTGATCTAAAGGTTCAAATTGAAGAAGCAAAGAACAGTGAAGAATTTTTGACTAAGAGATTGTTAAACAAAGAAAATGACTGTGAAAAGATAGAGGTAGAAATTGTTGCACTGAGAAAGGATCTTGACAAAGGAAATGGTCAGTTGAAGTTGAATTTTGGAACGAGTATTAAGATGTTGGATCAAATAATTGGAAGTTAGAGATCACCGCATATCAAAATTGGCATTGGTTTTACAAAAGGACATAAGGGAAAGATGGTTGAATAGTCTATGAAGGCAATTGCAGAGTTTTTAAAAGGAATTGGCTCTAGAAGTTCAGAAGTTGATTAGTCCAAGGCAATTGAAGATAGAAAGAATGAAGATGAAGGTTTCATCCATGTTCAATAAAAAAGAGAAAGTTAGGAAGACATAATCCTAGAAGAAAAGCATAGAATAATAGGTTAAATCACTCTTTTGTTGGTTACTGTTTTAACTATAATTATTATGGACATAAGGCTATAAATTGTAGAAGGTTTCCTACAAGGAAGAATAATTTTGTAAACAAAAATGAATTTTCTCGTTTGGTTTACTTCAATGTCATATGCTTCAAATATGATAATTTAGGACATATTACAAGACATTGTAGAAGTGGTTCTATGAAGGTATCTAATCTAGATAGAAAGGAAAACAACCCTACTATTAAAACAATAAATTTGAGAAGGTGTGGAAGAAGAAGGAGAAATAGGATCCTAAAAAGTTAATAATTACTCACACTTCTTTTCATGATACATCTGAAGTGGGTAATAGTTCCAAAGATGAAAAATAAAATACTTCATCTGGTACGAAAGATTATGAAACCATAGAAAGGAGTTTCAGTGAGCCCCTTGATGATAGACTATGCATAAAAGGAGATGACGAACTCATTGAAATCAAGGAAATAGAATGGTTGTTGGTAAAGAAGGAGGAAAATTGGCTATGGTATAAAAAGGATGAGTATGATAACATATTTGAGTTCTTTAGGTAGAAGATAAGAGAGAGAGATTTCAAAGTTGATGTTCTAGGGAAGAAATGGTTGAGGGGGATTGTTAACTCCCTGATGTAAGACAACTTGGTGGTCTTGTGGAGTGTTTTAGGATAAGTAGGGTATGGACTCAAGGGGAGCAGTTCAAGACACATCTTTATCCCTGGATTGATGGGGACTACCTCTCAAGGGGAGTAGGGATAAAATAATCTAAGAAGTATGATAAGGTTTGTGTAGACAAGGGGAGAATGTATGTTATTGTAGGCACATAGGAAGATCACTAGCCCTTTTACCTTGATGTCAAAGTGGAAGAAATTTCATATCAAGTTAGTGTTGCCATCAATGCCAAAGGGGGAGATTGTTGCAGGTATTTTTATTTATATCAATAGAGTGGTATTATGGAAGATTGCATGTGATGATTAGAAGAGTTTTGAGGTTGAGGAAATATTAATGAATGTCATAAGCATGTTGTTTGATGAAAATATTGTAATTGTTGTCTATGAGAGAATGAATTTCGTATTGTCTATTCTTGATATAAAGCATTGATGAAAGAAAGTTTGTAAGGTTTCATGTAGTCTAAGGCACAAGAATTTGTACCGAATAAGTTTGGGATAATGATTCACATTCCTCCACATTTGAAGATATGACCTTGTGGTTTGGAAGTTAGATAGTGAGAGGTGTGAAGTATGTATGTTCCTGATTTCATAATATAGAAGGTACCAAAAAATTGTCTAGAGATAGTAGAGTAAAGACATTGATAATGTGTTGTTGCAGTCAGGAAGGATCAGAGGAATTCTCCACATTTCTAAATATTTGAATATATTATCTTGTGGTTTGGAGGATATGTTCAAATTGTTTGTATGTATTCTCATTTCAAGTTTCAAGCGTTGAGGAGTACTACTAGTTTGGTTTTCAATGTTCTAACTCAAGGCTATATTTTCTAAGTTTGCAAGAGATGTTGGGATTAGTATATGTTTGCTTGTGCCAACATAAAGTAGCATGATTTTGTGAAAAGAATTTATGATAATTTTTTTGAATAACATATAATGTTTGTAAAGTGATCTGTATGATGTTTTTTGGTCTCTCTAATACTGCTTTTGGTTTGGAGCTAATGCATGGAAGGTTAAGTGTTTGTTAGGTTGACTTGGTATGTTGAGATGTTTGCACCAATTTCTTGATGTGTACACCACTGTGGAGATGTGTGATAAGGTAAAATAGGTCTTGATTATATCCTAGTTTCGATTGCATTTGATTCCCTCTTACCACATATGTTTTGGAGTTTACTTGATGTGGCCATTACATGTTTCATGCCACGCATTTCATTTTGGTTGACTAAGGAGAACATTTTTGAGGCTTGCAGAGGATATAAATAAAGATCAAGTTTTTTGCAAAGCGTGTGGATTTTTTTTGAAAAAGGTGTAGAGGTATGTGCAATTATAATTGTGAGGAAGTGTGTCGTACGTAGTGAGCCGAAGGTAGTAGAGGTTGTTTAGCAGAGGTGTTGAACATATATGTCAATATGAAGAGTGTTGCAGTGGCGATTGATCAACAAATTTTATCAAGTATGTTGTATTGAGGTTGTAGCTTCCTTCTATAAGTGTTGTAATTTATAGGGAGTTGTAGAATTCCTTTGGTTGAAGCCATAAAAAATGTGTTTCAGGGAGTTGTAGCTTCCTTTGGTTTGTTGCTCATAAAACCTATTGTAAATCTTGTTTTATTTGTGAGGCTGGATTTGGACAACAACTTCAAGTAGCTTGCTCACCGTGGTTTCCCTTGTAGGGTTTTCTACGTAAATTTGGTGATGGTTGTGTGCTTGTGATTTTGAAATGATTTGATGATTTATCTATTTAAGGTAGTAAGAAGTTTTGGTTGATAACGATGAATATAAAATTGTGGGATATATTAATTCAGCCCCCTCTTAGTATATAATTGTGTTCTAACACTATGGTGTTGGAGTTTGAAAATAATAATGAATACAACATGACATGCATTATTCATTACTGAAACTAAATGTAAGGCTATTAAAAAAACATAACCTTCCTTGGAGCCCTCTACTAAAGCTTAAAATAACCCTAGCCAGACCATGAAGGCCTACAAAAATTATGCAAAAGAGACCTAAAGTGACAAAACCCTAAAGTTCTTGAACTATTATCATTAGAACTCAAACTCTAAAAAACCTCCCTACTATGTTTATGCATGTATTTTTTGACAAAACTAAGGTAACTAGAAACCTTAATAATTATTAAAAAACTTTTTCCAAGGTCAAGATATACTTAATATATGGACAAACAACACTTATTATGTTTTTTAACCTTGAAGATACCTTTGAAAAATTTGGAACCTAGGACTCAAACTACAACCTTAAAACTCTGAAGACACCCAATTAATCACTATTTAGACCTAAGAGTAGAATAGAGCAATTTTTTTGGAAAAATCTATGGGTATTTCACCTACTAGAACTTGAATGACTAGCTACCTTTAACAATCCATTGGAAAAATAATCCAAATACCTAAAACAAAATTGAAAAATATATTGACAACTAGTTGTTAACATATTAAAAATAACTAACCAAACACCTAAACTAGACAATTAACTATTGAAAAGAAGAATCCAAACAACAACTAACTAGTTGTGCCTTGGCACTTGGAGAAAATACACCTAAAACATTATGCAAAAACACATTATCATGAAGAGAAATTACTCTAATATGTACAAAAGATACTTCATTAGCTCAATAACAATGCTTGAGATGTATCCCATTGATTGGGATATGTAACTCCTCTTCATCCATCTTGGACAATTGGAATGCATTATATGCTACTTACACTTTGAAATCATGTAAGGCCCAGTCCACATTGAATCAAACATAGTTTGTTTTATAGACCTTCTCTTAAATTCATCCCATTTTAGTACAATATATCCTTCTTTGAAAAATCTTGGGGTTGCTCTTTTGTCAAAAGACCTCTTAATTTGAGCTTGGTGTAGTCCATTGTATTCATGGATTTATCTCTTGTATCCTCTAACTCTATCAAGTGTGTAAACCTTATTTCTATTCGCTCTTCTTCCATCATTTCTAGTTGATTGACCAAATCAATAGTTGGAAGCTCGAGAGAGATAGGAAGCCTTGCCTCTTTGCCATAAACTAGCTTGTAATGTGTGTTTCCAATTTACCTTTTGGGAGTTATTCTATCAGCTCATAGGGAATATTTTAACTTTGTGTACCAAGCTCTTTGGTTGTCCTCAATTATCCTCTTGATGATTCTCATCAAATTATTATTTGTGGGCTCAACTATTTTATTTCCTTGAGGATAATATTTTGAGGACATGTTCAAGTAAATACCATTTTTTACAACCCATTAACTTATTTTTGTTCTAGCAAAGGCCATTGCATTTTGTAAATTAATTGAGTAAAGCATAGCAAATCTTAATACCAAGTCTTCATAGAATTTTAGGACAACACTCTCACTATCCTCCTTTAGTGTTATATCCTCAGTCCACCTTGTGATATAATCAGTGGTTGTAAGTACCAACTTATGACCTGTACTAGAAGGTGGGTTAATTTTTCCAATGAAATCAATTCCCCAGTTCATAAGAGGCTACTCAAATTGAATAGGATACAAGGGAAGGGTTGCTAACTTTTTTTACTTAAGAAGAAGAAACACTTTTTAACATTTTCTTACCCATGAGTGTGCATCCTTGAATAAACCACGCCAATAATAGAGCACCCTTATTATTTTCAGTGTTTTTGTCCTTGGTGTAAAGTGGCCTCTTACTTCCCCATCATGTAACTCTTACAAAAGTTGGTCAACTTGGTTAATGTTAATACATATAAGAAAAACACCATTAAAATATTTCTTGAAAAACACACCATTCAAGAGAACATAAGTAATATATTACATTATAAAATACCTTCTCTTTTCCATATCTAGCCCTTGTGGATACTCATCTATTTGAAGGAAACGAGTCATGTCTTGTATACAACTTGAAGGAGAAGTAGGTGCAGTTGTTTGGGAGTCATTTTGGAGGACTAGGAAAACCTCTTTTCATATTATTTTTCATTTTCCCACCTACCAACCAACTATTTACACAAACCTTTACCTCTAACTTGCTTGGTCACCTTGATTTCCATGTCACACTCCATCACTTTAGTTATCCAACCTGGTATCAAATTTTCACTACAACTCAAATTGATAGAGCTGATTAATTCAAGGTTCATTTTAAGGTGAAAAGTTTTAGTTTATTTTTGCAGCTGCTTAAACCATTGCATATATTTGAGTGTTGATTTTTTAATAAGTACAATGTGTTTTAGTTTCCAATTATCATTTGCAACATAGTATTTCATGAAATGTAAAAGGAAAGTGCTTTCATTTTGTATTCAGTTATTCATTCCATAATGTTTCATACATTGTTTGCAAGAGAAAAGTACATAATTGAACAAGAATTGCACAAATTTTGTTTTATATTCATTGGGATAAAAAAAGAATCAAGTGTCCCACACAAGCCATGGGAATATCTGAGACAATGAATCATAAGGAGTACACTATACTACTGAAGATAAAAGGAGAAGAGCATGTAAGAGAGAATATAATCGTCATTATTTGGTTGTGCCTTTGAGTTTCCTTCAAAGTTGTGTATTATTCCTTGCTTCCATGCTCCAAGTGAACTTGCAAGTGATTATAAAGTTTTGTTAGAGTTATGACTATGAACCCTCCTACATGATCCATCAAAAATAATGTAGAACACTGCTTATGATGCATTTAATTAATGGAGCATAGAAAAGAAGTGTGCAAGAGAATACCAAGGAGGAAACATCATAATAAACTTTGAATTTATTATTTTAATCTAACATTGTTTGTTTCTTGTGTAGGTATAGGAAAAGCCATGTTGGTGATCTATTTTGAAGACTTTAAATCATGTGGTGTAAAACGGCCTCCCACAAGGGTTGAGACCCGACATGCTACCCCTCATGCATTCAAGAGGGGTTGAGAAAGGAAATAATTCAGAATTTATCAAAAGAGATATGCATCTGAAGGAGTACATCAAGTTTCATAAGAACTCAGTCAATTGACCATTCAGGACAATCAAGTATGAAGGTGCAATTAATTGAAGATCATAAATGATCAATTTCTCAAATGGATCATCATAAAGACTGCATCATCATGAAATGTGATAGTGAACAGGCATACATAATGCCTTGTTTACAAAATCAACAATAGCAAATGAAGCAAATGGAGAAGCTTCAACGCATCATCATTAGGTGTTTTATTTGAAGATCTTCTATGCGATGAATAGATTCATCAATAGTTATTAAATAAAATGGTTATTCTAACAGTACTTCGAAGAGGGGAAAAATGTAGACATCTAAATTTGACCACTTCCACATGGTCAAAATTGTCTACTCTATTCATCTATTTCATTAATAGCGATTAAATAATTTATTTAATAATTATTTCATTTTCTGCCTAAGATTCCCAAAGTATGTAATTGAATAATTAAATACTTTACTTTACACCTTTTCTTCTCTAAATTAAATATATATGATAATTTATTTAATTTAGTCATTTAACCTTTTGATTAAAAATAATTTTTTTTAATTCCTCATTTTCTCTCTCCTTGTCACTTCTCCATAATCCTCTTTTAATATGGATTAAGTTAATTAATCCATGATTAGTATGTGCACCACTTAATCAAGATTAGTGTCACATCCTCCATAATCTCTCACTTGCTTCTAATATCTCATTAATTATCCTAATCTTGTGTTTGTATAACCTTAATCAAGGTCATTAGCCACATTTAGCATACCTTTTTTGGTCAACCTTTCCACTTGCCTCTCTTGGCCTTGACTCCCTTTCCCATGTGAATTTTTAATTCACTTTTATTCCTCCAAGGAATCTTCTCTTCCCCATGCAAGTTCTAGAACCTTTAACTTGTCACATCAAGTCACATGTGGGTGAATCCTACCTTTTTAAGGACCTTGTTTTATCCAAGGTACTTTCCACCTCTCCTTTTGGAACTTTGTCTTATCCACAAGATTCCCCAATCATGTGAATTTTTAATTCTTTTATTCACCCAAGATTCTCCTCTTCCCCATGTGATCATTGAGATGTCACATCATCCTTTTTCCAAGGTACTTGTGCTTCATCCACATCATGTACCTTCCTTCCACCTCACTTACACATCATCTCATCCTTGGCCATCTCACATTCCACATGTCAAGATGTGAGGGCTTGTGAGTCCTCAACTCACCATAGCCCTCCATCTTGGCCTTGTTGGTTTAATCTCAACCGTTGAATTTCCTAGAGAATTCAAATCCCTCTATAAATCCCCCCTCCTTCCTCTCATTTTGGAGAATTAGATTTTTGCTACCAAACTCTTGCAAATTTTCCATTTGAGCATTTCTTGCCTTCACCATAGCATTTAAGTTCACCATTACCATGTCCTCATTCATCTTGCATATCACCTTGCATATTTGATCTCACTTTCCATCCAAGGAGCACACAAAACATTTAAAGATCAAGGGCCAACCAAGGAATAAGCAACATGAAGGTATAATCACTCTTTATTTTATTTCATCTTATCATTCCTTAGGCTAATTTTGAGGTGTATTTCTTGTGTTGTTCCTTTTAATGCATTATAAGTTAGTTTTGCATATTAGAATAAGGTTAGAAAATTTAAGGGATCACAAGTGCAAAGTAAGCTTTGTGTCCATCAAGAAATGGGATTACAAGTGGCTGCAAATGAAGTTACAATAATGAGCACATACAGTGGAACCTTTTGATTTTCAAAAACACTGAGCTTATGCTACAATAAGCTAGGGTTTCAAAATGGAAACAAGTGCAATGGTGCCCAATTCAAGCTTTTAAGAGGAAACCCACATAGGTTTATGTTGTGAGTTTTTAGAATGCAGAGGTAATGGATGGTTCGAGTTTGTACAAGAATGCAGAAACCCAATTGTGCTCTCATGGCCGCGGCCTGGGAGATTTTTTCTTTCACAAAAGCTCGAATACCCACTTAGGGTTTTATCTCAAAATGCAAGTGCAGAAGGGAATACCAATAGTTCAAGCTTATATCAACAATGGAGCTTTCAAAAAATGAAGAAATCAAAGCTAATGGTCGTGACCATGATGGGTTTTGAAAACCCAGAAAATGGAAAGCACATATACAAATATTCGTTCATTTAACAAGTAATGCCATTTCACATCATGGGTCGAGCCCAAAAAGTTTCATTTTTTGCATACATTAGAGAAATGTATATGGGGTGGCCATGGAAAATGCAATGAAAACCCAAATTTTTATCCATAGAACTTCATTATTTTTATGAGAAAAGCTCAAGTTGAGCTTTTATTTAAGAGGGAAATGCATTAGAGATGAAGCAGAGAGCTTACCCATGGCTGTAAGTGAAGAAAGCCAATCCAAGTCCGTAGCCAAAGCCTTCAAAAAGCTCGAATCAAGCTCTCTCATGGCGGCCAAGAAAATCAAAGAAACAACAAAAGCAAAAGATACACAAAGTACATAAAAAAACTAGTCATGGTCGTGACCTAGAGGCTTGATTTTCTCTTCAAATGGAGTCAAAGAGGGATCAAAATGCAAGCAAAAGACACCATTGAATGCAAAGAGAGATGCACCAAGAAATCGAAGAAGGCAGCTCGAATGGTGACCCCCAAGCTTCAAAACCCTAATTCCCATGGTGGCGCCCAACAGAGCCCCATTTTCTCCAAAGCTTGACCGATAAAATGATAGCCAAAAAATGTGTTTAGAATTGGTTTTGATGCTAGGGTTTCCCCATGTGCCCAATTTGAATATGATTTAATCACATTCTTTTCAAAAAAAAAAACCTTACCTTGCCTCATATGTTGCCTAGGTCAAACCAATGCCTTAGGCATTTTTAGTGATTTTTAAAGAAAATCATATTATAAACCATACCTTTCCATTGTATTTTTCATGTGGTCCACATACACATTTCCCAACTCACTAGGTCAAGTCATCCATGCCTTAGTTTTTTCTTTGGGTCTAGGGCTCATAATCCATTTTTAATGATTTTTTATAAGAAAAATCAAAGGTAGAGGTCCTTGCATAATATTTTGATTTTTTGCAAATATAATTTTTTATCCAAACTGCAAAAAATAGAGTATTTGGAGATAAATTGTAAAAATCAGATGTAACAAAGGGAATTTATATTTTTGTAATTCAAAAAATGCAAAGTTGTAAAATACTAGTTAAGAAATGTTTCTATAAATTTCTTAATTAGTTGTTATTTAAATGCAATTAGATAGCGCACTTGAGTTGACACCAAAGCTTTCTATTTCTAAGTTGGAGTTCTTGGGAGGATTTGGAAAAAAGATAACAAACTAAACTTTCTATTTTCAACTTCCTACTATTTGCACTTGATTTTGAGGACTTTTTGGATCAACCCTTGGGAGATGGAAATTTTATATCCTTTTGGTGCTTTTTGGAGCAGTTTGAGGCCCTCTTTTTTAGGATTTTTCCCTAAGCTTGAAAATGAAGAATGAGTTTCTTTTTGGAGAAGCAGTGGGCCTGATTTTTCTATTTTGCACTATTGGGGTCACTTAATGGCTATAAGTTTGAGAAATATTAATTTCTCAGAGTTCAGATCCATAGTTTCTTGCTCTCCTATCCACTAAGAGTTTTGTAAATTTATTGATGTACTTAGATTCTAAAATTATTACTCCTTCAATGAAATAAAATAGTAGAGTTCCTTTCTCATCTACTTGTTCAAATTTGTAGTTGCAATCTGATGTTAGTTTTGATTCAAGTGTGGAATCCTTCTTATGTCTTGACATTGTAGGTTTGTGCAAGGTTTTCATGTGATTCAGGTTGCATTCTGTGTTATGCTTAGCCAACCTCTATGCAAATCATTTTTGAGTTATGTGTCTTTGTGATGATTGTGAAAAATTAGTTTAAGGTATTGTTGTGAGTAAGAAAAGTTGTCAGAATCCTCTTATCTGGTTAATCATCTTAAGTTGTAGGTTTAAATTTTCAGCTTTCTTCCTACTCCCTTTCCCTGGAAAGTCCTTAGGTTAGGTGATTGGTTAGAGGGAACCAGTCTGCTCTACAGATTCGCTCTCACTCATTGATTTACCCACAAATTAGGAGTGTTTCCATGTTGCAACAAGATAGGAAAGTCTAACTTGGATAAGGGTGAAATCCTGATTGCCAACACAACCATCCCTTTTCTCACTCAAATCCTTGCTCAAAAAAAAATATTTGACACTTATGTGAGCAACCATTATATGAATCTTATTGTTTAAAACCAAATTTCTAGATTTTTTAATACTTATAATAACAACAAGAACATATTTTTCATCAAATGAATACCTCTCTTCATATCCTTCTAGTCCTTAGATGAAGAAAATGAATACCTCTTCATTTTGTTGCAATGGAATAGTTGAGATGGTATCCATGCTTCCAAAATAATGTAGTATACAATTCTTAGAGAAATCAAGATTTTATAAGTGGAGGTGTTGCTGCTATGGCTTCTATAATGACCTCAAAACTCATTTTTCCTTCTCTTTTCCAATTGAAGCACATATTATTTTAAACATAGCAGTTAGTGGCTTCAATAGGTTTTCTATATCAATTATAACTCTCCTTGCAAAATTCATTCGTCCAATAAAACTTTGTAAGCCTTTCTTATGACTTGGCAAAGAAAAATCCTAGTATGTCACTTACCCTTTAGGATCAATAGAAACCTCATATTTTGACACCACATGGCCAAGGAGCTTACCTTCATAGACAAAAAAGATACACTATTTTGGATTGAGTGATATTCCATATTCCCTACACCTGTTTTTCTTGAAATAATTAAACAAAAGCATGTTTTTCTTCTTCTTTATATACCTTCACCAATTTTAAAAGCTTTTCCTTAACGATAGTGACCTAATCATAGTGATCTTGTTTGACTTGAATTTTGATTTTTCCCTTCTTAACCTGATCATTAGAATTAAAAATTGATTCTAAGGTGACCAACCTATTGTGCCTTGCACTCACACCCCATATTATTTTTGAATAAAAATGAGGGCCCCCTTTCCTCTTTTTGTTTCTCTCTCTCTCTCTCTCTCTCTCTCTCTCTCTTAATTCCTCTCATTTTTGTTCTTGTTTTCTTTGGCCTTTATTTTCCTTCCTCACTTCTTCCCTTATATTTTTTTTATTTTTAGCATTTTGGGGTTTCTTATGATGGTATACTACCCTTGTCGGGCCCGATTCTTGACACCTTTTTTCTCCCTCCTCTTCCAGATCAAGGTTTCAATCATTGAAATTCTCTTGGTTGGTATGTCTTTCTTAGGAATCTCCCAAATCTCAATGTTCAATGGTAGAAATGTCTTGTCATATCATTTTTATCGCTTGACAAACCATTCAATTTCCTCACTTTGCATTTATTAGGCATTAATGTGTTGATTAAATTGGGTTTAAAGAGGTGAATTGCATAGTTTTAATTATTATTTAAATAGTGTGAAATTAGAATTCTTTGTGTGCTCTATAATTTCCCTCGATTGATTTCTTGTGAATGAACTCAATTACTCACAATTTTTGGTTCTTATTCTGGTTTAGGTGGATTTATTTTCCTTTTTCTCATGTCTGGTTTTTTGTGGGATTATTCATGTGTTTCTCCCTTAGTCATTCTTGCTTCCATTTTTCGTTTCTCTCCCTTGTGTATTTTTTCAAGTAAGCTCGAGATACCTTTTAATCTCGATTTTTATCTTTCATTTCCTTGTTTATGGCCGCATTGTATTTCCTCATGTTTGGATTTGGTTGAGTTATGGTTTTTCCCTTTATTTTGTTGTACTTTGTTGTTCTCCCATTTTTCCCTCCTTTAGGTTGTTTGTTGTGGGTTTTTCATCTTTGTTTTCTCATCAAATCTTGTTTTTCCCTTACACATTGATCAAGGTTGTTTGTGATGTCATAAGGTTCCACTCTTCCCTTCCAATTATTTTTGAAAAAGAGGATTATCAAACATCTCTGATCCTTAACACCTGATGCATCTTGAAGTTCTTTTGAGATTCTAGCTAAGATAGTCGGTAATTGAAGATCAGGTATCCCCTTTAATATTTACCAAAGTCATTTAGAAGATTCCTTGTAGCATCCATGACTCCCTAAATCCGACAAATCATAAAATTTGGCTTAGTAGTTTTGGACTCAGGTATTAGGAATGTCCCTTAAAGTTTATCCAAATAATTTAGAAAAAGTTAAGTCTGATTGTGAACTCTCGAAACTCAAAGACATCATGTTTTCATCTTAAAAATTATTTTGGTCATCAGACCTCAAGAGTAAACCATTTGCATTATTGAAAACACATTTTAAGGCATAAGATAATTCTCTAATTCCTAACCCACAAAAGGGGTTTTCTAAATAATCCTTTTTTATATTTTAAAAATCATTTGTTGGTCCTACACTCTACCATTTTTCAAAATGATCTTTTAGAACAAGCCATCTCTCCAAATTTTGATTCCCAATAGTAATACTTCTTTACTCTGTGACCAACTTTGGGTATCAACTATCGAGTGTTCACCTTAACCATAAAAATTTGATAAGAACAAAAAAACAAACGACATCCCCAAAATTTGATGCTTGATAACTCAAGATAATTTAGCATATCTTTTTAATATTGATGTTCATGGTAAGCTTGGTCAGAATGCCTAATGTTTTTAGTGAGAAATAAACAATATTCTTGAGACCCAATCCCTAACAAAGAATGTTTTTGGTTAAGTATGGAGTTGAGAATCATGCTTTGTAATAGAGCACAATATAGTTGATCTCTAGGGCCTGATTCGGATATTTGTCTAGTTTTTAATTGATTTATTCTACATTATAATGGATAATGTTTGAATTTGTAGAGAATATACAAGGATAAGGTGCTAAGATGAAGTACGAATAAAAAGGATATCACCCTAAATCCAAGATGTTCTCCCCATATTTGGGCATTGGAGATACAAATTTGGGACATATGGACACGAATGAGTTTTATAGAAGATTCAATAATAAAGTAGATAGATCAACCATGGCTACCACATTAGCCAATTCAGGACAGGTGGAGGTAGTTGCATTCTCGATTTTATTTCAATCTCTTGAACTAGTATCGACATGTGCTTAATACTAAAATCATAAATAAAGAAAGATAATGGGACCATCTAGAGAAGTGATATTAGAAATCAGCCCAAACATGATTAAAAAAGTGTTTGGGATCCTTACATCCCCAAAATATGAAGTTAGCAGTCAAAATGTTTCCTAGACACTCAAATGTTGCTTAAACCTAGGAAATTAGCACTCAAAATCCCCAAGGTACAACACAAGAGTGAATTCTAGAAGGATTCCAAGGATAAAATTATACTCCTCAGCAAGGTCTATGGTTACCCGCATATCAAATACTTTCATCCATAGATGTGATACTACATCTTGACAATAGTATTAGACAACAAGATAGATTGATCCACTATAATCAACAACACACTGCATGCACAACTAAAGGATGTGTCAAATAGTAATAAATTCTACATGACATCCTACTTGGTGTATATGCTTTCCTATTAAACAACCTTCTTAGTGCTGACAAGGATAGGATCACTCCAACTAGGAGAAACAAAAGTCTATGAAAATTACCCATAATTGGAGCTCAATGCTAAAAATAAAAATTATTGCATAGTGAATGGCACCTTCTTCTATGCCATTATTAGAGGATTAGAGAATGATTTTTCCAAGAGGAACTCATTAGAGGCAATATGAGAATTGAAGAAATGGGGGAATTTTTATATCCAATTCAAAACCTTATCCTACATCAGGGTGGCAGGGTTTCATAAATATCCTCTCAAGTTGCCAAGATACCCTAGTGATCAAATAATTATACTAGAAATGTGCATAAAAGTTACAAAGATCCGTAAGATGATTGATAGAAAGCATAATTCAAGATACTCTTTCCCCATAAAATTGGGTATTTATTCTTGTGAAAACATGCAAAATGTAAAGACTACAGAAATAGGATTGGCCTTGTACACAAAGGACCTATACAATCACCCTAGGACTAAGTTTGTTCCAATTGAGAAAATATGTAATGTTGTTGGTTCATTTTATAAACATGAGCTTGCTTTGATGGATAATTGGTACAACTATGATGTTGAGCATGAAGTGATAATGAAAGGCTAATGTAGATTAACAGTAGAGATGATAAAGGCTTGCAATGTGGCTAAAGTGATAAAGGACTTGAAATACAATGGGAAAGTTCTAAACCCCATTTATAGTATTCAAGGGATATTTAACCAACTAATCTATAATGTGGACTACTCAATTTTATAGGATACAAATATGAAAGTGAGAGCAACCAAAATTGTAGTTTGTTTAAAAAGGTGGTTGGCATCCCCTTTCCCCATGATGGTGTTGGGGATATGGATTTGGTCTGTCATCAAGATATGCATCTAAGACAATAGTGCCTTAGTGATTTCAATTCAAAATCATATCAAAGACACAAACAACCATGCCAAAAAGCAGAAACAGGCACAGTTGATCCCCCATTGATCCTCTAAGAGAAGTCAATGCAAACAAATAACAGATTCAACACAAACAGATAACCATGAAAGACAAAACTAATGACATATAAATATATGTGGGGAAAATCTTTTCAGGTAAAAAAACCCACCTCCAAAACATTCAACTCACTTGTATTATTCAGTAACAAAAAAGGTTACAATACAAACACAGAGCTATGCTCTTCAAGATATTACATCTTGTTCATCTGGAGAAAGAATATAGGCTACATAAACCAGAATCTCACATAGTTACAATGTACATGAGACATACTGTGTGGATTCCCTTTAGCTCCTCTCAAATGACTATCACAACCAACCTCTTGGCCTCAAAGGTTCACATCTCACTAGATTTGAGAGTCTAAGTGTTCAGGATTGAACTGCTCGAACACTCTCAGCCTCTCTCTGTTATTACTCATCCTGATATGAACAACACACGAGATTACTTAATCTCTTTTCCATGCGCCAACCTGTCCTGCACATCCCTGTTAGCAACGGTCATCAAGATATTAACTATCCTATCTGAAAGGCTCCATACTTCACTGATAACATGCACTGACCATGCAGATGCATCGAGCCACCCACTCATTAAATTGGCCCCAGATGCGTCTGTCAACCAACCTTTAATACTGCAGCTCATTCACAATCAGGAAATAACACTTTTCCAATTAGATCTCAGAGCTCTCACCACGTGTCACCATCTCATTCATCTATCACTTCTGACAGTTGGTCAAACTGGTCCAACTCAGTTAATCGAGTTCCAAGCTCATCTGAGCTCCTACCATGTTACCGCCGAGCTCACTCCACCATCTACTACACTACTGTTGCCCAGACCATTTCACTTCACGGTATGGCGGTAAGCCATCCGAGCTCCTTCGAGCTCCTTCGAGCTCTGGCCCACCTTTGTCTTCGACCAACCAGAAGTAGTCAATTCTACCACGTGCCAACTTGTCATTCGCCTGTCACACTGCCACCGAGTCCAACTTAGTCAAACTCTGCCCCGAGCTCATCCGAGCTCCTACTGCGCTACCGCAACCTAGACCGACATGCCTTGCGGTATGGCGGTAACCGCCAGTCAGGCCGCTGGCGGTCTTACCGCGGCCACTGCGGTCAGTCACTTGACTGGTCGCGGTATGGCGGTAACCACTAGCTAGGCCGTTGGTGGTCTTACCACAGCCACCACAGTCAGTCACTTGACTGATCGTGGTATGGCGGTAACTGCTAGCCAGGCCACTGGCGATCTTATCCCGGCCACTGCGGTCAGTCACTTGACTGACCACAGTACATTGGTAACCGCCAGCCAAGTCATTGGCGGTCTTACCGCGGCCACCACAGTCAGTCACTTGACTGGCCATGGTATGGCGGTAACCGCTAGCCAGGCCGCTAGCGGTCTTATCGCGGTCAGTCACTTGACTAGCCGCGGTATGGCAGTAACCGCCAGACCCAACCGCAGTACTACCAAGGGCAGAAAAAGACAGGCGCGATATGGCGGTAAACACCATAAATAAAGGAAAAATGCCAAGGCCGAAAAGGAAACAAGCTAGAACATTGAGGCATAAATTCCCAACAATCTCCCACTTGCCGAAGACATCCAGGCTTCCTCTAAACATCCGAAAAAGGACCAATACCATGCTTTCATGCTCCAACCAAGACCCCTACAACGACATCAAAAAATGTCCACCATCTTAGGCACCAGCTCCAAACACAAGAACATGCCAAGGTGTATATGCACCAGTCTCAAGAACGAAAGCAATTGATCCTCCAGGTGACAAAGGCAACAAAATAGCGAACAACAAGGCACCAACGTGAGCACAAAAAAAGAACCATTCTCCAGAACAAAAAACCAACTAGCTAGAACAACGACCACAAAACTGACTGCCCTCATCCAACTGATCAAAACCCACGTGACTGAAAAAATCAGCACCCACAACTCGTGCTAAAACATCCAACCACCCATACCTCAAAGGTATGAAAACTAGCAACAGACTCATGCCACCATAAAACCACCCATATCAGTAGCAAATGAGCACCCTTTGTCAACTAGTCAAAAGACCAAACATGACCAAGTACTCCCACTGCAAGGGTACTATCCAGATGAATGCAAACAAAGCACCATCACACATGATCTAGGCATACTAAGTCCACCAATCCCTGCACATAGAAATAAGTAACCATGTAGTTCCAAAGAAGATCCACACTGATTTGCAACACCTGCAACCACCTGCTGCAAGAAACTTTTCTCTCAACTACCTTCCACAGATCTTCCAAAATCCTTCATATCAGACTAAAGAAAGAGGCACAGGAACCTACGTGTCATCACCCAAGTGACAACACATGACCACAAACTGTGACCAACTCGGCTCCACATCTCACATCTAAAGTCAAAAGAACACTCAGGAAGAACAAGATGAAATTAGAGAGAAACTGCAAATCAAACCATGTAGCCACCTTCTACACACATTTCTAAAAGCAAGCTGTGACAAGTATGATCTTCTTCGCATCCCAAAAGAAAAACCTTAACAACATCCAACAAACCCATGGATGTAAGCACCTCAAAGAATATTATACTAACCCATATAAACATCTCCTATCAGTCCTCAAAAGCACAAGGAGATCCACTATGCTATCAACCTTCTATTATGAATCCTCCAGAATCTCAAAACAACTCAAGATTCATATCATGAAAGATAAAGCATAACACACATCTGAAAGATATAATGGGAAAATACCTTTCAAAGTGACACCATTGCTAAGCAGACCAAAAGGAAAAGAAAAAATGCTCCTCCAAGATATACAAGTCACCATGAATTACCCAAGAGAATTCTCCTTCATGGTCTCTATTGAACTCACATTCAACCAATGTGTAGTCTTCTCAGAATTTCAGCTATAACAACAACATTCTCATAAGAATTCCAGCCTCACCTTATTCTCCATGCATCCATGAGTAACAACAACCTATCATCTCATGCTAACTCCAAACTGCATTACTGCAATAAACATGAAGTCCTCCAACATATGACCAATGTACCCAAAACAAAGAGAAACTCCAGACCATTGTCAAAGCTCCAAACCTAGAACAGGAACTTATCATGACACCATGATCTACACATCCCCATAGGAGATACCATGCTTCAAGTGAAAAGTCCATGGTCTCAAGAGCAAAGCAACATGTCAAAACTCTAAGAAAGAGTAACCATGACATAAAGCAAACAACTCTAAACCAAAACCAACATCACTTGTCAAGCACCACCAACATCTTAGCCAAAGACTACCAAGGTCCTTCATGGCTCCAAGATGCTGCACACCTTCAAATAGTGAACATGCAGATGCAAATTCTGCAACACCAAAGAAGATCACCAGTCATTGCCAAAGCTCCCATTGAACTGTGACATCGAGCTTTCCAAGCACCATGACTGACCACACCGTCATTTTCAAAAGCTTACACTATGCTAGTGTATCCAACTCTCCATGAAATCATGAATTACATGCTTCAGGTCCCCATTATTGACTATTCAGGTACTCAAATGCCATTCCTCCTCTCATCTCAAAACAGCCATACCAATGCACAAGTGACCACAAAAAAGGTCAGCTAACAGATCTGCACTACACAGTTACAACCTCGTGGATATAGACATTCCACTTTTGAGTTGTCTCACAACAATCATGTAGGTGAGGACAACCCACAACATTGCACAACTCGTGGATGCAACCAAAAGTAAACCTTGCAAATCCATCATTGCACTGGAAACTGCAAAATTGAGATCATCAAAGAGAACAACCAAAGCAAACAAGAAAGACTCAAACACCAGATTAGCAACAGATCTGATTTGCCAGTCACGTCCACAACTCAAGCACCATAGTCTAGGAAACCATCAAAGCATACAACAAGAATGCTGAAAGAGAAACTCATACCAACACTCCCATGTAGAGAAGACATCACACCTCCTGAAAACATGTTGAACTGCAACTATATCATCCAGTCACACCCCAAAATCCAGGGTCTAGAAAATAGCTGAACAAAAGTTCCACACAAAACACAAGTTTTCCTTGATCGTGCAAAACTTGCAAAACCACAGTGTTTCCAAAACACCCATGCACCTCCATATTCACTGCTCATCTCGATGACTCAGGAGTCTGCACACAACCATCACAGTTAACCAGAACAATGAAAAGAAACATGAATATGCGTCATAGAATTTTTAGGAAAATCTACATAAAACCTTTAGAGCCAAAGACATTAATCTGAAACCATGTGAGTGCAAGACACAGGCACACAGGAACAATAGGTCCATTTCAGACCAGTTCCAAAAGAAACCATAGTCATGCACAAGCATACGAGAGAGCTAGGCTATCCAGAAGTTGCAGACCACCAAGGTCACTTCATAGCTTCCATGCAATCAAAGCAACAAAGAAACCGCCTTTAGTGCTAAGTCAAAACACCCAGCACAAGCTAAATGATCCATGGCTGAACAAAAACACAAGCAACTCCATACCGCCAGGGAGCCTCTCACACAAAAACCCAATATGAAACCACCTTCACTACAACACAACCAAAAGCACATCTCACGCCCTTTGCATCAAGAAATTTGTTACCAGCCAAGAGCTTTAGATCACATTGCCACAACATGACCAACTCCAATCATCTCCAACATCTTTCAAAACTGTGTTGAATCAAAGAAGCACACACTTCCACTCATCGAAGGATCAATCACCAACTGATTTCTCCAAAATTCCTCAAGCTTTCCAGGCTAAGAAATCTTCATAGGAGAAAACCTAGAACTTCAACAACCAGGAGAAGACTTTGATACCATTGGTTGGTATCATCAAGCCTCGACCTCCCTTAAACTTGCTCTGATACCACTTGTTGGTATCATGAGCAACAAGCTACTAGCTTTGATACCACTTGTTGGGGATACAAATTAGGTCTGTCATCAAGATATGCATCTAAGACAACAGTGCCTTAGTGACTTCTATTCAAAATCACATCAAAGACACAAACAACCATGCCAAAAAGCGGAAACAGGCATAGTTGATCCCCCATTGATCCTCTAAGAGAAGTGGATGCAAACAAATAACAGATTCAACACAAACAGATAACCATGAAAGACAAAACTAATGAAACACATATATACGTGGGGAAAAACTTTTTAGGTAAAAAACCCCACCTCCAAAACATTCAGCTCACTTGAATTATTCAATAACAAAAAAGGTTACAATACAAACACAGAGCTATGCTCTTCAGGATATTACATCGTGTTCATCTGGAGAAAGAGTACAAGCTACACAAACCATAATCTCACATAGTTACAATGTACACAAGACATACTATGTGGATTCCCTTCAGCTCCTCTCAAATGACTGTCACAACCAACCTCACGGCCAGCCCAGCCTCTTGGCCTCACAGGTTCACATCTCACCAGATTCGAGAGTCTAAGTGTTCACGGTTGAACCGATCGAACACTCTCAACCTCTCTTTGTTATCGCTCATCCTGCTATGAACAACACACGAGATTATTTAATGTCTTTTCCATGCGCCAACTTGTCCTGCACATCCCTGTCAGCAACGGTTATCAGGATATTAACTATCCTATCTATAAGGCTCCATACTTCACTGATAATGTGCACCGACCATGCAGATGCATCGAGCCACCCACTCATTAAATCAGCCCCAGATGCGTTTGTCAACTAGCCTTTAATACCGCAACTCATTCACAATTAGGAAATAACACTTTGCTAATCAGATCTTAGAGTTCTCGCCACATGTCTCCATCTCATTCATCTATTGCTTCTTACAATCAGTCAAACCGGTCTAGCTCGATCAATCGAATTTTGAGCTCATCCGAGCTCCTACCACATTACCGCCGAGCTCAACAATACCTATTGCGGTATGGCAGTGAGCTCACCCGAGCTCACTCCACCATCTACCGCACTACCGCTGCCCAAACCATTTTGTTTTGCGGTATGGCGGTAAGCCATCCGAGCTCCTTCGAGCTCTGGCCCACCTCTATCTTTGACCAACCAGAAGCAATCAATTCTACCACGTGCCAACCTATCATTCGCCTGTCGCACTGCCACCGAGTCCAACTGTGTCAAAATATGCCTCGAGCTCATCCGAGCTCCTACCGCGCTACCGTAGCCTAGACCGACACACCTTGCGGTATGGCGGTAAATGCCAGCCAGGCCGCTGGCACTCTTACCGCGGCCACAGCGGTCAGTCACTTGACTGGCCATGGTATGGCGATAACCACCATCTAGGCCGCTGACGGTCTTACCACAACCATCGCGGCCAGTCACTTGACTGACCGTAGTATGGCAGTAACCGCCAGCCAGGCCACTGGCGGTCTTACCGCGACCATCGCAGTCAGTCACTTGACTAACTGCGGTACAACGATAACCGCCAACCAGGCCGTTGGTGGTCTTACCGTGGCCACCGTAGTCAGTCACTTGACTAGCCGTGGTATGGTAGTAACCACCAGCCAGGCCACTGGCAGTTTTACCGTGGCCACCGCGATCAGTCACTTGACTAGCCGTGGTATGGCGATAACCGCCAGACCCAACCGCAATATCGCCAAGGGCAGAAAAAGACAGGTGCGGTATGGCAGTAAACACCATAAAAAGAAGAAAAACACCAAGGCTGAAAAGGAAACAAGCCAGAACGTTGAGGCATAAATTCCCAACAGATGGAGCTATCATGACCTAAACCTCACCCTAAAAATACAAAGAAGGTTGGAGGTCCCTCTACTACTACAAGTATGAAGGAAAAACCAACATCCTCGACAACTGGATCAAAGAGAAAAAGGGGAGAAGAAATAATAGTCATAAAAACAAGTGAAGAAGAAAATACTCTACAAAGGAAGAAGAGAACTCAAAGCTCTTATCAGGTTCCATATGCTTCCATACCACCCATCCTAGAGTTTGGTTCATCAACTCCCTCTTTTTCCCCTCCACATGACTCTCATCTTTTATCTCTTTCAGCTACTCATCCATCACCTCAAAATACTACTGCTCCTTCTAGTCCTCCTCATATTACCACTTCTCCAATTCATCCTCCTCCATCACCTCACATTCCTTCTCCCCCCTTCACCTCCACATAACACTCATCTACCATACCTCATTAGATTTCTATTACACTGCTTCTCATCACTTTTAACAAGATTAGGTACCAAAAAATAAACCTCGCACATTAAATAAACACTAAAATAAAACCTCTTCTATGTGCTAGTATGAACCATCCTCATGATTTTCAGCTACCCACTCATAAAGGAGCACATGAAGAATTTCTTTTGTTTGTGTGTTGTTTTCTTTGTGTAGTGCTGTAAATTGTTACCCTTGACAATTTTACACTATGGTTTGCTCCCCCTTAAGTAATTGGATCTAATTGAAAACTTAATTTCCTAAATTATGTATTCCACATCCCATTTGAAACATTTTTTGACAAATCATAGTCATAAAACAAATGCTCTCATTTAATACTTTTCCCCTGACTCCTTAAGTTTAAAAAAATAAGTCTAGGACACTGGTGCCTAGGGTGCCTATGCCCCCTGTTTTGGCTCCAAATTCAAATATATTGGTTTTGGCATTTTATTATTTGAAATTCAAATATCGAAAGTTAGCAATCCAAATTTAATTTTCAAGAAATTAAAATAATAGCATATAAATGCATAGTTATTGCATCATTTGAAAAATAAGTGAAAAAATTGGAAATTATTGGAGAACTTATGATCAAGAGCATTATCAAGCAAGTCAAGAATAGCCATTAAAGGATTTATTGCAGCAATTCAAGGTCCAAACATCATGTGAAAATGTATGTGAGTGTGTTCATGTTTATGTTTTCATATTATTTGTGAAAACTAATCCTTATAGGTCTCCAAGTAACTCAAGCAATTCAAGAAAGTAAGATCCAAGCATTGAGAGATGTGTATGACTTCAGTCCTTCAAGGAAACCATTAAAGGGTGGTGAGTTGTATCACTTTTTGGATTCATCACTCCTTCCTATAATTTATCATTTTATCATTGACATTTCCATTGTGGAAGTGGAAACACTAACATAGGGTTTGACCAAGGAAAGCCCCTAAATGGCATAACCTTTCTTCTCTCTTTGAATGTGTAGGTTTTAGGTCTAAAGATTATTGAAGGAATTTTAAAGATGAATTATTCAGTGTTGCAATCAAAACCCTACACCTTGAAAAATCACATAAAATTAGTTATAAAATTATTTTACTATGATCTGATAGTGCAACAAGTGGGAAATAGAAGCTTTGATGTAACACCAAAGGACTACAAAAATAGATCTGAATTAGCCCTACAAAGGTAGTGGTGCCTAGCATGCCTATGCCATGCATTTTCAGCTCCAAATTTACATCACAAGTGCACAGTGTCTTGATCGGTCCGTTTCTATAGTTTTTTTCTATATGTGATTTCTTACTTCTATTATATTTGCATCTAAACAATAATTTGAATAATTTCATTTTATCCTTAGATTACTTTCAAATTTAGTCAAGGGCAAGGTGACTCACCTTTCAAGTTGTAAGTCAATCATATATCTTTTTGAAATCCAATCAAACCCTCATTCTATACATTCCAATACATTTTCAAATGAAATTAGGGAAAGGTTTCCAAACCCAAAAGTTAAATCTTCAAGCTTTCCCTTTCCCTACATTTCACTTGGACAACAAGGTGTTCTTCATGATAAAAAATAGTGTAGTTTGCATTAACAACACTAGGGACATAAGGTTGTATGCACTCCTTGGCTATTGGTTCTAATTTTATAGTCACTTTAGTGCCATAACTTTTCCTAAACAATATATGAGACCAATCATAAGATAAATATCTATGTATCTTAGCAGTATAATATATGAAAAGACACACAAAAAATTATGGTGGTAGGTCTATTACAATTTTTTTTGAGGAATAGAAAAGTTTGGACAAGCATGAAAGGTAAGAATCAAGTCCTTAATGACCCCTACAGTATTGAAAGTTGTTCTTGTTGGTGTTTTTTGATGTAAACCAGGTTTGTATCCTAATCTACCTATGGAATTTCCAATTCCAATCAAGGGTAGCTCAGAGGACCTGGACCAACTGACGAGGATTTTAATAATAACCTCCTACGCTTTGGGCTCTGCAAGACCTGGGAGGGTGATCCCTTAATGCGTTTACAATCTCAACAACAAAACTATAAACAATCATTAACTTCAAATAGATAATCTCACATAATAGCTCAACATAATGGGATAAAACTAAATAGAATTGGCTGTTCATTAGTAGTATCAACCATTTGGAGCGTGAGATAGTTACAACACAACTTCATGGTGAAAGATAATCATAAGTTTTAAAATGGTAGCAAGCCCCAGGTGAACACAAACAAAACACTGAATCACAAAGAAAAAATGCAAATTAGACCAGTGCCATATCCATTGGAAGAGTCAAATTCACCAACACCTAATGGTTCATATCAGATTTCAACACATAGCATGTAATATCTCTGATCATACTGCCTTACAATATCACCAATTTGTACCTCAGCTCAATACTTCTTACCAAATCCTTGTACAAAACATATCAATCTGTAATCTCATTTAAGCAGTTTAATTAATTCTTTGAATCAAAGCTAAAACCAGAATTGCACACACCACAACAGTGAGAAGAACAGAATAACCCTTGATTACTTCATTCAAAATTCAAATACATTTTCACATAGGAGAGACATGAGCCTGGATTTTTCAATTAAACTCAAATGCTAGTACTGTTATGAAACACTACATCTTCATAAACTTAAATACTACAACAAAAATACATAGAATTCAACTCGTATTGCCTCTATAACTACAAATTTTACAATTTGATATGCAGCTCCACACTAGAATTTTGACTAGCTTACTTGCTAACCTTACTTTCTAACCTTTTACAATGAGAAGAAAAGAGAATAAGTAGAGGAGAAGAAATTCTAGAAGAAACCCTAAATCCAAATAGGAACAACCATCTGGAAATATCTCCACCATTGAACAGTGATCTAAAAAATATCTTCTCCATTTCCCTGTCATTATGTTTTCAAAACAGCATGTGCTCAATTCGTTCTTCAACAGAAAAATGCCCAAGTGTCCATTCTCACTCATTACTTGTAGCTGAAAGAAAAACTCCACTCCCATGAAAATCCATTTACCTCTGTTTTTGTTTTCCTCTTAGCTACATTTTTATCTTTTCACTTACTCACTGCTGTATTTATTTTATCTACCATTAGTAAATAAAATATATTCACTTAACTTCTATGCAAAGTATTTTAGATACTTTACCCAGCAGCACAAAGCACACTTCATTTTTCACCCCAGCGCAGTAAAATGTTTCACTTGATTTTAAAAATATCTAACCAGGCCCGTGCATTTTCATTTTAAAAACAAATGAAAAACTTATAATTTATTCCCCCCGTGCCCTTTAAAATTATTCACATTTTATTTAAAATATTTACTTAGCACCCAAGAGACAAAGAAATGGGCCCCACCCCCATTTTAAAATTACTTGAAAACATTTTGTTACCCTTCCTTGAAATCTCGGGCTCCTCTATTTCACGCGAGACCTTTAAAAATTAAGGGGACCACCACATTGAAAATTTATTTGGCCAGACCCATAGGAAAACATTTAATTTTTAATTGTTTTATATTCACCATTTCCCATCTCCCCGCGATCATGCAATGCATATCTTGTGAGCAATTTGGGATTGCGACTTGGCGGACAATGGTGGAGATTTGGCTGCACTTGACTTCCCAATCTCCGCCATTGGATTTTCCTCTTGCCTCCATTTGTTTTGCCCTAATTTTTTGTCGCTCCTATTTGCGCTTGTTTGGTTGCTCTGCAACCCTGACAACCATTACCTTCACTGGCCGGGAATGTGCACACCTCCCATTTTTCACTGTGCTCCTTCCATTACCTGGCCGCACCTTCACTCACCTGGTTGGCTCGAGCTGCACTTGGTCTAGCCACGCCCCACATCCTATGGCCAATGCATCTCCTCCTACTGCTTGCTATGCAAGCTTCTTCATCTGCTTGGTGAGTGGGCTCCTTCATCCGCTTGGTGAGCCTTCATTTCCTGACCGCGCCCACCTCATGGTGGCCTCTTCCTTTGGCGTGGGACATCCCCTCACTTGCGTGGGTCCCTCCTCCTTGCTTTGCTCCATCTGCATGCGCGGGCCACTCTACATGCAGGCTACGGGCTTCCCCTATGCTTTCTACAACTTGGAGTGACTCACCCCCAGCTGTTGGCGTGAATCCTCCTGAATGCATGCCCCTTGTATTTACCTAGTCAGCTTTCAAGTTTCTAAAACCTTGTCAACAAATGCATCAATACATAGGCTACTCTAAAAGAAAATCTTGAAGTCTTTCACTTTCTACTAGGCGCGAAACTCCCTCCATTACATTTTCTCTAAGGTTCCCAAATCTTTTTCTATGAATACATCAAGTACACCATCTTCTATTTATGCTCTGTTGCTGGCACGGGTTTCCCTTTACATTTTCCCAATGCCTCTGTTTAATGGTTTCAAAGTTTTACTAACAACACCATTGTATGCATCTTACATTTCTGGTGTTACATGAGACCACATTAATTTGAGGCATGCTACCACATAATTAACTCGCTCCATCCATATTGGTTTCATCACAGTGTATTACAAATCTATCACTTGTCATTTTTAGAAGTTGTAGAGGAATAAGTGTTGCCATTCTAAAGCTTGAGTAGCCCCATCAATCACCATTGCATTCAAATAATGAATCACCAACTACTTTTTATTTATGCTATGGGAGGAAAATTCAATGTAAGCAAAGTATATATTATCCCCCAAAACCATTCAATATAGTCACAACTACCATCTACCTCTAAATCTTCGATAGATCCTTTCTATGTAAGTGTCATCAATTTGTAGAGTAGCTCTCACCTCCTTTGGGCCTTTATGGCAATTGGTTACAACATCCTAAAATTCTTTTTTAAATAAATTTTGGCAAATGCACTTAATCCATATCAGTCGGCCCATTTCATACTTCCCAATCCAATTGAGAGTATTGTTACTTAGCACCTATCTGTCTTGTAAAATGCATTTTTTCTTTTCAAGATACTCCATGCATCCTAGTGCATTTATCAATTCGTATCAAAGCAAAGCATGTCGGGCCCCATGTGGCCCGACTAATTTTTTTTTGTTTTCAAACAAGTTTCATGCTCAAATTGATCTAGAAAAAATTCTAAGTACTTATGGAGTAAAAAAATGAAATGGGTTCCCATTAAAAACTTCTTTCAGGCACTTTTGTAGAATATCGAAAACTGACCATGTGAGCCCTGGAATGATCTCCGAAAACTGGGCGAGCGACCTCCTGGAGCAATAAAAACTTGAAAACTTGTAAACATTCAGTCCAGGAATGTAGTGCAACAAATAGCTCAGACAAAAAAATCACGAGGAAAATATTAATTGAAATTTTTTCCCAATCAGGCTTTTCTGAAACAATAGCTATTTTGAAACAATTAAAACACACCCAAATGCCAATTTGTAAAAAATAGTGAAACAACTCTTGGCAAGCTGCCATCAGAAACATGAGGTCATTAAGGTACCCCAAGCACGTGTTCAAAATTATTCATGAAACATCTTTGATCAAAAGACATTAACGATCAAATTTGACCAGTCAGAAAGGCTGTTAGGAATGCAGATGCGAAACTGAGCAAACAACATTTGGTTTTGATTTGCTAAAAATACAAAATCAAATCATTTGGCTCCGAAAATTGACACCCAAGATTATTTAGGTATGGGAAACACATAACAACATTCATTTTGATGTGATAGTCAATTGGTGGCGAAATCCAAGCTCAAACAGGAGGCTGTTTCACAAAATTAACAATTTGCAAACAACATAACAGTGCAAAAACCCTCCAACTTCACTTTTTCTAAACCCTGACAAAACCTATCATGGGAAGCAGAAAATTGACATGCATGTTCATACATGTCAATCAAATATGTCTGAAAATGGGTTTTTCTTGGAAATCAACATGCCTAAAATTCTGATTCTCCCAAGTAGGTCATTCAAATTGACCCCTCAAGTGCACTTCAAAAAGTGCAGAAGCAAATTTTCTCGAAATGGGCACCTCAAATTTGCAAAATTTAAGAGTGCCAACAATGGCTCCATCTGGGGATGTATGCCCCCTGTGGGCATACCAAGATTCCAGATCTTTGGGGAGAGTAGACCAAATTCTGAATATGTCAAGTGCTTTCAAACTGCTCCCCAATTCAATTTTTATTTTTCAACTTCATCTGATGACCCCAGGTCACCAAATGAAAAATGAGAATCAACATTTACATCTGTCAAATACAATGTTTTGAAAAGAGTTGATCCCGCTTAACTCATGCTTGCACTTGTCAAACTGTAACAACATGAACAACTGCACCTTTGCAAACACAAGTGTCAAGCTGCCATTGGGCAAGTAGAAACTTGCTCTCTGTTCAACTTCATTATATGGAAACCAAATCAAATAAGTCATACCACTATTACTTTCTTTATCTTTTGATTCCATATCAAGTGACATGATTTGAAAATAGTGATCAGGACCATATGAAAACAGAGTCTGATCACAACCATCTGCCTAACTAAACATGCTAGTACCTCCTAATAGGAAATCATTCACAACATTATCAACATGGTCACAATCACTATGCATCTGAAAGTCAGGCATACTTTCAAAATACTGATTATCATGTGGCAACAACCTATCACATTCATCACATGGATCATTATCAAGCTGAAAACAACTTGCCTCCATATCTTGCACATTGCCACAATCTATGAAAATTCCTTCCAGCTAACAAAAATAGCACTCACACTCTACTATATGGCTGGAACTATTTGGCTCAATCTGATAACCAATTTGCAGATCAAAATCAACTTGTAGATCAAACTGAAAGCTGTCATAGACAATTTGGTGTGTTCCCTGCAAATTATCTTGGCATACGTCAAAGATAAAAGATGCACACTCAGGAGCATCCTTGTACTGATCACTGCAACCTAGGCCCATCTTTTGACACTTCGGTTCAGGAACATCATAACATAACTCGGTATCAAGGTCATGGGAAACACATGCATAGTTAACATCCAATGAATGAGTAAATACAAACATCTCAGGTTTGAGAAAATGTTTTGATTCATTTTTCACATCATCATTCCTTTCAAAACTAAATACCTCCAATGAAGGCTCAAACAAATCACCATCAACATGAGATTCAACATTACTGTCACTGCTTGGCTGCTCCACACTTGGACTGAGAACATTTGCCATATTAACACAATTAGGAACCTTACTGTCACATAAGTCAGACAACCTTTTAATATCATCAATTAATAATGACCTTGATTCAAGATCCATATACATTCTTGATGAATCCAATATTTTATCATCATGCTCACTGTCATATTCATCATACATTACATCATTACCATCAAGTGGTTGCTTGTTTTCATCTCCATTATCATTGTCATAATCAACTGGTTCATTATTGAAAATAGAACCAGACTCACTTGCACTAGACCCTTCATTTTGAAAGTCATTATCACTGTCAAATTCATCACTGCTCTGATCTATCTTTTCATCCATTTCCTCTTCTTGACCTTCATTTGAATTGAAAGCACTATCAAATTGCAAATTAGGATATCCCAAGATGTCTCCATTATCAAAATCTGAAAATTCAATGGGCTAATCATAAACAGGAGCTCCCCAATCATATGAGACTAAATTTCTGACAACGTTGTCAAACATATAGTCACCATATGTCATAGCAAACCAACTGTCCACTTGTTCAATCGTACTCAATTTTGGGCTATCATAACAACAATCCACATCTCTTTGTATTTCATCATTAGAATGGGTATCTTCAATGAGCTTATCACTCACATCCTCTTGAGGGTAATCATAAACATCCTCTTTATTAGGCTGAAAACCAGAAATGGTCTCCTAATTGCAGTTGCTTGTAGCTTGTCTTTCAAGCTGGAATTCATCACATACTTCTTCATTTGCAGCTGACAAACTAATGTTCTCAAGAGGGCTTCCTAAATCAGAAAACTTCTTTGTCTCATCATAGAGATTTGCATCAGGACTACATTCTTCACATGTAGAATAGACATAATCAATTGTATCATCACCTTACTAATCACATTTCTCTTCTTCAAAGAGTGAATCCAACTGATATTCCTTATCATGTTCTTGGCTCGGAAAACTCAGCTGCAAATTTGTATTTGGGTGTATTTCTTCTGTGAGTTGTTCAACAACAACTTTCTCATCACTTGATGATGCATCCTTCTTATCTTCAACCATCTCACATGTGCATTTCTCTGAAGATTCTGATCATTTGCATTTACACAATTGCTATTGATTTTATCAGCATGTTTACCCATAATTGAAGACAACAAACTTAACACATATTCAGTTCTCATTTTCTCCAAACCATTTGAAACTTTATAAGCCATCTGCATATTGGAGATTTCAAACTCATTTAACAATGCACTAGAGCCCTCTTCATAGGCCTCAAAATACATATGGATACAGTTAGGAGTGCTAGGTCTGCAAATTTCTAGGATTAGTGAAAGAGCAACATCAAATCTATGACTGAAATCAACGCTTGACTCTTCGTTTTGCTTTCTAATCTCTTTTAATATTTTGACAAGATCTAGAGGCTCTTTTGGAAATTATTTTCTATAAGCATTCACCAATATATCCCAACAAGGAAATGACTTCTCAGGAAAACTTAAATACCAATCCCGAGCTTGTGCTTCAAAGGATCTGACAAAGAATCTCATCCACATATCCTGATCAACAAATACATGTCTCCATGAAGCTGGGAAAACATTTTACATGTGCATCTCCTTCATAAATATTGTACCCATCAAATCTAGGCAACTTCTTATAAATCGGATTTGGCATACATATAGCTTTGTAATCAACCCATGACAAATCCGACTGAGCATACAATGGGTCAAATGAATTGACAAATGGTGTAATGACTTGACAGGAAGACACCGTTTGATGGTATCTTATTTGTGCTTGTTGAGACAACTGGTGTCTTTCATCCATCATTTTAAGCCTCCTTTCATTTCTATCATTCCATTTAGGTCTGGACCTAGGCTTATTAACTCTTGGTTTTTTACACTTTAGGGTATTAGATGCTTGAAGGTCCTAACACTTTCTGACCAGCTGAATCAAAGTATCCTTTGGTATTGTTATATCACCTTGATAATCCATGGATATTACAAGTTAAGGCTCACTAATTTTGCATAGTTACAAGCATGACCAAATAAAGGATTACTATGACAATGGTTGACATAGGTACAACCCAAGCTTGCAACACATGATAATACAAAATGGATGGAAACCATTAAAATACACAACTACATTCTAACCATCCATATGAGCAAATGTTTGAGCACTAGACTAAACACTTTCAATGAGAATTAAGTTACATTCAATAGATCCAACAAATGAAAGTGTGAAAAGTTAAACTTACTATCCTTTCCCTTTGGTAGTGCTAACTCACTATGTAGGGAACCAAATTTCTTTCTAAGAAGTTCAAAAATGGTTTTCAAAAAAGAGTTTCTTGAAAACCAAGAGTGAAAATACCTGGAACTGTTGCAGCAGCTGCAAATCGTTCTTCTGATTGGAAAAATTTGTAGATCTTGAACCGTATTCACATCTTCATTAGGTTCTTTGTAGAGGACAAAAATTTAAATAGCTGGAAATTCTTCACAGGTCAAATTCATTAAAAACCAACATAAGTATTGCAACACCTCCTTATCCAACAATATGACATCATATGGATTCCTTCCTCAACTTTTCAGGGTACTTCATCATAAGAGCTCGAATCTACTTCATCTCTACTGCAAATCTTTTGGGTTCTTTCCCAGTTCTTCTCAAATAATGCACACAAGTGCATAGATCTCAGAGTCGCCACTCACAACTTGTGAGATATTATGAAATAAGCATGAAGTATGGAAAAATATTGATAGATTTACATTGAAAGATGAATTACAACAGACTCTCTGGCAACATTCATGAGAATTGACTTAGCCGACAAGGAGAATGGACCTATCAAGCTCATGACTCTATAAGGCAAAAATAATTTTTTGTAATGGTTACATAAATAATTCAAAACTTTTATGACTCTATAACAGCACCGTCTACAACCAAAACCTCTGAGTGTATCCCCAGCATAGTCGCCATTTTGTTGGTGTTTTTTGATGTAAACCAGGTTTGTCTCCTAATCTACCTATGGAATTGCCAATTCCAATCAAGGGTAGCTCGGAGGACCTGGACCAATTGACAAGGATTTTAATAATAACCTCCTACACTTTGGGCTCTGCAAGACCCGAGAGGGTGATCCCTTAAAGAGTTTACAATCTCAACAACAAAATTATAAACAATCATTAACTTCAAACAGATAATCTCACATAATAGCTCAATAGAATGGGATAAAACTGAATAGAATTGGCTATTCATCAGTAGTATCAACCATTTGGAGCGTGAGATAGTTACAACATAGCTTCATGGTGAAAGATAATCATAAGTTTTAAAATGGTAGCAAGCCCTAGGTGAACACAAACAAAACACTGAATCACAAAGAACAAATGCAAATTAGACCAGTGCCATATCCATTGGAGGAGTCAAATTCACCAACACCTAATGGTTCATATCATATTTCAACACATATCATGTAATATCTCTGATCATACTGCCTTACAATATCACCAATTTGTACCTCAGCTCAATACTTCTTACCCAATCCTTGTACATAACATATCAATCTGCAATCTCATTTAAGCAGTTTAATTAATTCTTTGAATCAAAGCTAAAACCAGAATTGCAGACACCACAACAGTGAGAAGAACAGAATAACCCTTGATTACTTCATTCAAAATTCAAATACATTTGCACATAGGAGAGACATGAGCCTGGATTCGTCAATTAAACTCAAATGCCAGTACTATTATGAAACACTAAATCTTCATAAACTTAAATCCTACAACAAAAAGACATAGAATTCAACTCGCATTGCCTCTGTAACTACATATTTTACAATTTGATATGCAGCTCCACACTAGAATTTTGACTAGCTTACTTGCTAACCTTACTTTGTAACCTTTTACAATGAGAAGAAAAGAGAATAAGTAGAGGAGAAGAAATTTTAGAAGAAACCCTAAATTCGAACAAGAACAACCATCTGGAAATATCTCCACCGTTGAACAGTGATCTGCAAAATATCTTCTCCATTTCCCTATAATAAACTTCATTTTGTTTTCAAAACAACATGTGCTCAATTCATTCTTCAACAAAAAAATGCCCAAGTGTCCATTCTCACTCATTACTTGCAGCTGAAAGAAAAACTCCACTCCTGTGAAAATCCATTTACCTATGTTTTTGTTTTCCCCTTAGCTGCATTTTTATCTTTTCACTTACTCACTGCTGTATTTATTTTATCTACCATCAGTAAATAAAATATATTCACTTAGCTTCTATGCAAAGTATTTTAGACACTTTACCCAGCAGCGCAAAGTATTCACACTTCATTTTTCACCTCAGCACAGTAAAATGTTTCACTTGATTTTAAAAATATCTAACCAGGCCCGTGCATTTTCATTTTAAAAACAAATGAAAAAACCTATAATTTATTCCCCCTATGCCCTTTAAAATTATTCACATTTTATTTAAAATATTTACTTAGCACTCGAGAGACAAAGAAACGGGCCCCACCCCCATTTTAAATTACTTGAAAACATTTTATTACCCTTCCTTGAAATCTCGGGCTCCTCTATTTCACCCGAGACCTTCAAAAATAAAGGGGCCCACCACATTGAAAATTTATTTGGCCAGACCCATAGGAAAACATTTAATTTTTAATTGTTTAATATTCACCATTTCCCATCTCCCCATGATCGCACAATGCGTATCCCGTGAGCAATTTGGGATTGCGACTTGGCGGGAAATGGTGGAGATTTGGTTGCACTTGACTTCCCAATCTCCGCCATTGGATTTCCCTCCTTCCTCCATTTGTTTTTCCCTAATTTTTTGTCACTCTTGTTTGCGCTTGTTTGGTTGCTTTGCAACCCTGGAAGCCATTACCTTCACTAGACGGGAATGTGCGCACCTCCCATTTTTCACTGTGCTCCTTCCATTACTTGGTTGTGCCTTCACTCACCTGGATGGCTCGGGTTGCACTTGTTCTAGCCGCGCCCCACATCCTTTGGCCAACGCATCTCCTCCTACTGCTTGTTGCGTAGGCTTCTTCATCTGCTTGGTGAGTGGGCTCCTTCATCCGCTTGGTGAGCCTTCATTTCCTGATTGCGCCCACCTCATGGTGGCCTCTTCATTTGGCATGGGCCATCCCCTCACTTAAGCGGGTCTCTCCTCCTTGCTTTGCTCCATTTGCATGCGCGGGTCTCTCTACATGTTGGCCGCAGGCTTCCCTTATGCTTTCTACAACCTGGAGTGACTCACCCCCAGCTGCTGGTGTGAATCCTCCTAAATGCGCACCCCTTGTACTCACCTGGTCTTCTTTCAAGTTTCTAGAGCCTTGTCAACAAATGCATCAATACATAAGCTACTCTGAAAGAAAACCCCGAAGTCTTTCACTTTCTGCCAGGCGCGAAACTCCCTCCATTACATTTTCTCTAAGGTTCCCAAAGATTTTTCTATGAATCCATCAAGTACGCCATCTTCCATTTATGCTCTGTTGCTGGCACGGGTTTCCCTTTACATTTTCCCAATGCCTCTGTTTGATGGTTTCAAAGTTTTGCTAACAACACCACTATATGCATCTTACATTTCTGGTGTTACATGAGACCACATTAATTTGAGGCATGCTACCACATAATTAACTCGCTCCATCCATATTGGTTGCATCACAATATATTACAAATCTATCACTTGTTAGTTTTAGAAGTTGTAGAGGAATAAGTGTTGCCATTCTAAAGCTTGAGTAGCCCCATCAATCACCATTGCATTGAATTAATGAATCACCAACTACTTTTCATTTATGCTATGGGAGGCAAATTCAATGTAAGCAAAGTATATATTATCCCCCAAAACCATTCAATATAGTCACAACTACCATCTGCCTCTAAATCTTCGATAAATCCTTTCTATGTAAGTGTCATCAATTTGTAGAGCAGCTCTCACCTCCTTTGGGCCTTTATGGCAATTGGTTACAACATCCTAAAATTCTTTGTTAAATACATTTTGGCAAATGCACTTAATCCATATCAGTCGGCCCATTTCATACTTCCCAATCCAATTGAGAGTATCGTTACTTAGCACCTATCTGTCTTGTAAAATGCATTTTTTCTTTTCAAGATACTCCATGCATCCTAGTGCATTTATTAATTCATATCAAAGCAAAGCATGTCGGGCCCCATGTGGCTCGACTAAAAAATTTTTGTTTTCAAACAAGTTTCATGCTCAAATTGATCTAGGACAACTTCTAAGTACTTATGGAGTAAAAAATTGAAATGGGTTCCCATTAAAAACTTCTTTTAGGCACTTTTGCAAAATATCAAAAACTGACCATGTGAGCCCTGGAATCATCTTTGAAAACTAGGCGAGTGACCTCTTGGAGCAATAAAAACTTGAAAACTTGTAGAAATTCATTCCAAGAATGCAGTGCAACAAATGTCTTGGAAAAAAAAATCACGAGGAAAATATTAATCGAAAAAGTTGCCCAATCAGGTTTTCTGAAACAATAGCTGTTCTGAAACAATAGCTGTTCTGAAACAATTAAAACACACCCAAATGCCAATTTGTAAAAATAGTGAAACAACTCCTGGCGAGCTTCCATCAGACACATGAGGTCATTAAGGAACCTCGAGAACATGTGCAAAATGAATTTCCATGAAACAAATTTTATGAAAATATATTAACGATCAAAGTTGACCAGTCAAAAAGGTTGTCAGGAATGCAAATGCGAAACTGAGCAAACAACATTTGGTTTTGATCTGCTAAAAATATCAAATCAAATCATTTGGCTCCGAAAATTGACACCCAAAATAATTTAGGTATGGGGAACACATAACATCATTCATTTTGACATGACATTCAACTGGTGGCGAAATCCAAGCTCAAACAGGAGGCTGTCTCACAAAATTGACAATCTGCAAACAACAGAACAGTGCAAAAACCCTCCAGCTTCACTTTTTCAAAACCCTGACAAAACTTATCGTGGGAAGCTGAAAATTGACATGCACGTTCACACATGTCAATCAAATATGTTTGTAAATGGGTTTTTCTTGGAAATCAACATGCCTAAAATTCTGATTCTCCCAAGTAGGTCATTCAAACTAACCCCTCAAGTGCACTTCAAAAAGTGCAGAAGCAAATTTTCTCGAAATGGGCAACTCAAATTTGCAAAATTTGAGAGTGCCAATAGTTCCATCTAGTTGTACTACTCCTTTGGCAAGTGGTTCATACTCAGGACCCAAACTATCAACGATTTGCTTTGGCATCACAAAATACTTGAACTTTATTCTATCATGCAGTTATGTACTAAATTCTCACCAATGATCAAAGAGACATAAAAGGGTGGTGGTTTTACCTATTTATCTTTCTATTCACACTTAGTTTAGAATGTATATGAGTACAAATTTGGATTTTTCCATAGGAGACTCACTTGACACACTTAGATTTGATAAGGCATCTTTCTACAGGTCCTATTTCCCAAGAATGGACAAGGAGTCCCACATTGACATAATAATGTTTTCCCTCTTAATATATTTCAAAATATTGAAAGGAACAATTCTAACCTTTTTCTACCCCTTAGGAACAATAGTGTTACTTTGATCTTGAGTTGGTTGAGGTTGATTTCTTGGCTGCTCCTTTCTCACTACAACCTAATCTCATTAAATAATTTGCATATTTGGAGTGCTAGATGGACCAAAAACCTTTGTATTGATATGAGAAGAAAAATAGACATCTTATCGGCTTACTATCCCAAATCTACAACTCTCTTCTTGGCCATTGTGTTGGTTGCAATTAGAGAGTAATGTTGATTTACCCCACAAAAATCTTCTCCTTGCTAGATCATCAAGGTTTTTTATTATATGTTTGTCCTTGATGACCTTCTTGTTATAATATTGTCTTATTCATGGTATTTGGATGCACATTTGAGGTATTTTTCATCATCAAGGCCTGATCAATCACTCCATTTGAGCAATTACACTAGTTATATGGTTGATTACATGAAAAGAACCATTCATACCCTATTCTAAATTATTTTGGATAGGTACAAGATCCCTTGAAGTACTTGCAATATTAGGATTGTAGGACTGAAAATGTCTTTCATTAATAGCCTACCTTTGGCCTTGGGAATTTGCTTGATATGGAGGTCTATTTGATTGATTTGGTTGATATGAAGCTTGATAAGGTTTGAAATTATAATTTTTTTGCCTTTTTAGGTTCTCTATTTCATTGCCAAAAGATTATGTGATGCCTTTATCTCTTGGAGTTTAATATATTGTGTTTGGACAACCTTTTTGGCTAGTTATTTGACTGATTGCAACATGTATGGGGTTGATTTCAAGTATTTGAGTATTTACAAGGGGTTGTATTTTTACAAAAATAGGCATTGGAGGTCTAGGTGCTATCTATAAACACCTAAAAATGACTAATGCATTTTTATCTAATAATTATCCTTATCATTTCTTTGAAATTAAGCTAATAATTTTCTCTTTTCATCCATAATAATTAAATTATTTAATTATCTTGATCTTTCATCATATCTATATTAATTAAATAATTTTTAATCATTAATTAATTCATCATTTATCATTTCCCTCCAACATTAATTAAAATAAAATTCAATATTTAATTCTAGCTAACACTCCTCTTTTAAATAAATTAAAATAATTTATTCAAATTAAATATTTTCCTTCTAAAGTAAATAAATATCACCTATCATTTTGAATTAAATAAATGTATTTATTTAATTCCTCTAATCTTTCCCTCCATCAAAATTTAAATTTGGGTCCTACCCTATCTTGAATTTTCCTATCCATTGATCTTTCAAATTAATCTCCACCATTGATCAAATATCAAGTGAAGTGTATGAATAAGAAGATTTCATTTCATTCAAACCCCCTAGCACTCTTATTATCAAATATCACTCATGCATTTATCATTATCATTACCAAACATAACTATAATTTATCTTTTATCATTATAATTGTAGCATCGTAAATTGTCACCCTTGACAATTTCACACTATGTTTTGCCCCCCTTTAAGTATTGGACCTAATTGAACACCTAATTTCCTAAATTATGCATCTATGGCTCATTTTATCATTTTTCAATCATTTTCAAGTACAAAAGAATGCATGCATTTAATATTCCACCCCTAACTCCTTAATTCCTAAAAATAGGTATGAGACACTAACACCTAGGGCACTTATTTCTCCCTATTTTGGCTCCAAATTCAAATATGTTGAAGGTGGCCTTTTATTTTTTGAATTTCAAGTGTTTATTATCGACTACTAGGATTTAATTTTTAGGAAAGTAGAATAATTGCATATAAATACCTAGTTATTACATCATTTGAAATCTATCTAGAAACAAGTGAAATTATTGTGAAGCAAGAGAATTATCAAGCAATTCAAGAGAAAAATTTCAAAGATTTATTGCAGCAATTCAAGATCCAACATCATGTCAAAGTGTATGTGAGTTCATGTTTATGTTATCATATTTTTTATGAAGACTAAGCCTTGTAGGTCTCCAACAAAATCAAGCAAGAATATTTCAAGCCTTAGGGAGATTTGTATGACTTCAGTCCTTCAAGTAAGCCATTGGAGGATGGTGAGTTTTATAAATTTCTTGATTCATCATTCCTTTTTATCATTTATCCATTTATCATTGACATTTTCATTATGGAATTGGAAACACTAACACAAGGTTTGACTAAGGAAAACCCCTAAATGGCACAACCCTTCATCTCTTTTTGAATGTGTATATTTCAAGTATGAAGAAGATTGGAGGAAGTTTGAAGATCAATTATCCATTATTGCATTCAAATCCTACACTTTGACAACTCACAAAAACTCAGTTATTTCAGAATCTGGTAGTGATCCGACAATGTGACAAGTGGAGAATAGAATCCCTAATCTGGCATCAAAGGACTATAAAATTAGATTTGAATTACCCCTACAAAGACATAGGTTCCTTAACCAACTTATTCCAGAATTTTAAGCTTCAAATTCATATCACAGGTGCATAGTGTCCTGCTCAGTCCATTTATGTGGTTTATTTTTGTCTGACTTTCCATATCTATTGTTTTTGCATCAGAACAATCATTCACATCATTAGGTTAGTTGAATCATTGCATTTCATCCTTAAGTTCATTTAAGATTTGGTCAAGGGCAGGTTGACTCACCTTTCAGGTTGTAAGCCAATCATATATATTGTCCAAATCTAATCAAACCCCCCTTTTTTATTTAATGAAATAAGGAAAAGGTGTCAAATCCCCACAAAGGGAGATCTCCCCTAAAGGGTCTCACACATTTCTCTACATTTCAATTATTACATCATATCATTATTGTTCTTTCATAGTTTATTAATTTGAAGAGCAACCAACAATAGAGAAAATCAAGATCTTAGCTATGATGACCTTGCTTGTTATCTAAATTATGATTTCTAAGCCAAGATCTTGAACTTCATTGAAGTGATCATGGAAGTGTGAGTTTCATAGTTTCATTGTATTGTTACTATTTTAGATTCATATTTTTATCATTCACATTTTGGTATGCCTAGTCGGACCCACATCTTAGATATTAACAAGAAATTTTGCAAGAATTTTGTTTCTTTAAAGTATAGGTCAAATGTTTGCATTCAGATTGATTCACAATTATTTTGGGCCAACAAAGATCGGTTTTGGGCTAACATAGACCGCATTTGGTATATATTAGATTATTTTTTGGTTAATAGGATAGATCTATTATTTTGGTCTATTTTTTGTGCTTTTGGTCAGATAGGTAGTGCTTTTGGTTCAACTTGTTATACTTTTGGTCAACTGAAACACTCTTCTAGTCATCTGACAGATAATGTCATGCTTCTAGTATTTTAGATCCACACTTGTGGCCCATTCTATGAAACTTTTGGTTATTGAGTCACTTTTGGCATTTTATTTAGTACTCTTGGTCTTTATCATTGTGCTTCTGGTTTGTTTTGTAGTGCTTCTGATCTCTATCGCTGCACATCTAAACAATATCTATGATATTTAATTCATTTGAATTTTTTATTTTTTTCATTTTCTAACAAATAACCTTAGATTTAATCTGAAGCTAACCCTAAATTTGAGATCTTGCTCTCTTAGTATTCTTCTTTGGTGATTTTTGTATGCAAAAAATCATATCTTCATAGGTATCAAAGCGATTACAAAGGAATATGGATTTGGAGCTCTTCATCAAATTGACATCTTAATTTTAGCATTGTACTCCAATTTCATTCATTCTAATCACCTTATCATTCTTAATTTTGTAAAGTGCTAAAAAGTTAAATTATTTTCCTTTTCTTTTAGTCAAAATATTATTTGGCATGTATTCCTCACATTGAAATTGGACTAAAAATAACCTTTCACATTTATATTTGTGCTCTAAAATAAACAAATGTATTTTAGTCCCTAATATCTACTTATGTATGCTCTTCTCTCACGTCCAATGATGATCTTGAGGATAAAGAATAAGTAATCTTGTTTTTAATTTTAGGGCACCTACCTAGAGAAGTGGTCACTCTCAGGGATGACCTCAACTCTTATCTTTTGGTAGAGTATACCTTAGAGAAGTAAAGGTGGAGAATGGGTTACCCTTTCCTCTCGACTATTTGGGAGTTCACTTCCATGTATGACTTAAGGCCTCACGTACCCTTTTGGTATATCTTGAGGATACCCTTAGTCAAGCTTGTCAATCCTGGTAAAAAATTATTGGCTATACCTATTTGACTAGGCTTGTTGGCGTGTCTTATGTGCTTGATTGTTTAGATCACCAATATCCACTTAAAACCAAAGTGGGGATATCCATCCATATTTGATCCATAGGAATGTTCTTATTTGCATTGTTGCTTTGAGTGTTTGTATCTTTAGAATAATTTGTAAGGTTTAAAATAATCAACGAAATAAAAAAATTCAAAAGAATTCAAAATCAACCAAATAAAGAAAATAATAAAAATCCTTGTTGCATAGCAAATAAAAGTGGATCTTGCATTATTTGTACATTTTTAGTCATTTTACTTCTTGATTGCATCTTTTCACTATAAGAAAAATTGATCAAAACCAAAACCTAAAACATTGTCAAACAATTGAAACTATGATCTTGGGTATTCTAGGTCACTTTTGATCTATTCTAAGCTGCATTTGGCTTATCCTGCAGTGCTTTTGGATGATTTTTTAGTGCCTATGGTATGCCTTGCAATGCTTCTAGGTTATTCCACTATGATTTTGGCCTATTACAGTTCCATTTTGGTTGTACATAGTGTCCTTAAATAATTCAAAACCTATCAAACTCAAATAATTTCAAAACAACAAAATTTTAAATAAATGGAGTTGAAACAAATCTTTCATTGACATTATTTCATTGGATTTCCCTTGATAAGATTTGGAGTTGAATTTTTTTGGTATCTTGTCTTATCATTACCAAATTTTTTCAAAGTTCAAATTGGATCTCCTATATTTTGTCTCTATATTATATCATTTGTGGATATACTAACTCGAGAGCTTCAAAGATACTCTTCAGTTGGAAACCTCCACTTTTTATCAAGTTTTCTTGGACCCACAAGTCTAGTTCAAGTACACTTTATCAATATCAATCTTTATCATCTAATTGAATTCACAAGTCTAGTTCAATTAAGATCCATCATTATCAATCAATATCAATATAACCATTTGGAGACCTAAATTAACTTTGGTCTATTTTGGTTTTGAGAAATAAGTATCAATATTGTTGAAATAAAATAAAATCTTATCTAAGGTCTTATATTGCACATGCCAATTACAAGATCTCAATATAAGAAAAACATGGAATCTAGTCAAGGAGATTCAACCATTTAAATCGACATGGGTCAACATGAGCAAGGAAAATATTCAAACCCACCCTTATTTCATATCAATCCTTTAAGGATCCCTTATATGGAGGATGGTCAAGACCCCTTATCCTAAGATATTCAAGAATTTGAGCAAGACCCTAAAGCAATGAGAGTTTTGGAACTTATATTCGAGAAAAATATTGATCACTACATTCAAGTATTGTATCAAAAAGGTGCTAAAATAATTGCACATATTATCAAGGATGCAGATCTCACTAACCCCAACACATGGGTTGAAATAATTGAATACAATATAATTCAAACATCATCACAAAAGGTGGCTGATACTTTCACCCATTCACCAACATCAAAATTTCAATGGAAAACGTATCAAGAGACACTTTATGGTCAATTTACACCTCAAAAATCACCTACCTTTGGTAAATATTATCTAAACATGAGTACCTCAAACATACAAATTATTACTATTCCACCAAGTTTAAATCAACAACAACAACAACACTAACAACACTACCAGAAATAAAATCACAATCCCACAAGTGTACCTCCATCCATACCTACAAATGACTTGTCTCAACAAATTCAAGAGTTACAAAAAAAGATGACAAACATGGAAATGGGAAACATTAACACTAAAAAGAGTTAAATAATTAAAAATATTTAATTAAATAGATATGATAGAAAATTTAAGGTAATTAAATAATTAAAAATATTTAGTTAACATAGATAGATGATTTGATGAGAAAATGATAAAGTGAAAAGATGCAAATACATTAATGATTTTTTTATGTCTACATTTTTCCCCTCTTTGAGACAATATGTTTTAGAACATTGTTTCAAAGAAAAAAGGTGAAAAAAAAATATTGGTGACATGACCTAGTGTGGCCCAATGATACTGAGGAATAGAGGTAAGACACCCCCTCGAGAGATTAGCTAGAGAAAATAATTTTCTAGTCAGGCTCATGGTAATATAGATTAAATCTAGGTCTATGATAATGATGATGATACATATGTATGTGATGGATATTTGTGATGATTTACTATGATTACAATGGATTATTGTGATGCATATGTTATGATTATGATGCTATAATGTATGCTAATAGTTGTTAATGCAAGATATACACCAAAATTAATCTCCACCAAGGATCAAATATCAAAATGAAACCTATAAATGGGAAGTGTAATGAATATCAACATGTAAGATGGATGAAAACTAAAAATACATTGTCTGTTTGGTTATGCCCTAATATGTGAAGATCAATCCTATTTTAATATTATAAATGGATATTATGCACCAAGGTATGAGGATTTAGGATGCATTTTTGTATCCCTCACATGGACTTTGACATAAAAAATAAATAAAGGTTATCCTTACATACCTATTTACTGACCATGTCCAAATATGTGAGGAAGTAAAACTTAGAGCATAATTATTCCAATGCATAAAGATGAGGAACCTAGTATGTAAAGGATGCATATGTATGGAAGAATCTACCCCAATCATATACACGGTAAGTAAATGTCATGTATACACACCATATTCAAATATGTGAGGAAGTAAAACTTAGAGCACGAAACCCTAGTGCACAAAAGGTATGAATAACCTTGTATGCAAGTACATGTACTCCTATAAGAAGCTACCCCAATCACAAACAAGAAAATTTAAGACCATACCCATGAACCTTGTCCAATATGTGACAAAGTAAAACTTAGAGAGAGTGTGAAAGTCCTAGTGCACAAAAGGTATGAAGAACCTAGTATGCAAAGGACATGTGCTCATATAAGAAGCTACCCTAATCACACAAAAGGAAAGTAAAGTATGTTATTAATATTATAAGGATGACCCAAATATATGATATATAAAAGATAATGACCATGCCCCATCCCAAGTTTCTTTAAGCACACCAAGATATAGGCTTCCTCAAGCAAGCATAAGAGAGACAAAAAAAAATCAAGGAAGTTAAAAAAGCAATTGTTAAAAGAATTCAACAACCAACATATCTCCTGTTAAAAGATAAGCTTAGTTTTGATATTTCATATTGGATGTATCCATTAAAACATGGATTTATTTTGAAATTTCCTAGCATAGGAACGATATTTTTGTTAAGGAATTTTTTTTATTTTTATTGATAGGTAAATATAGGAAAAAATATATGCAAGCCATAGACTTAGTTCGACAATTGAGATTTTTTACTCATGATTTCAATGAAAGAAAAATGTTTTTGTAATATGTAGTTTGAATTTGTTTGAATTTTAAATTTTAGAATGTGCATGTGTAAAGTGTCTTCTCAAGACAAACACAAGAATCCAATCCAAAACCTAGGTCAAGGGGAAGGTGCTCCTAATTAGGTAAGGATCACTACTATGAAAATGGATGGATCAAGTAGGGTATGCTAGATGGATAAGTAAAAAAATAGATACTAACAACCGAGACATGGTGGGAAAGTACATGGAATGTAAATACTAGTGATAGGTGGATGAGATAGAATGTAATAATAAATCTAGTATGTAAAAACTACTAGGGCACCCTAAGGATCATGCATAAAACTTCTTCAGATGAATAATGTTAATAGGCTCTTTTGAAGGTTCTCCTTTAGGTGTAGCAAGTTTATAATCTCCAAAACCATAGTTTTCTATAATGAAAAAGGGTCCTAAACAATTAGGTTCAAAATTTCCTCTCTTATTTCTTTTTATTCTCTTTTAGGACCAAGTCTCCAATTTCAAACTTTCAAGTTTTGATATTCTTATTATAATTTCAACAAAGGTGATTTTGATAAGCTTGTAAATGATTTAATTCATTGAGACACTTATCATCTAATAAATCAATCTCATGCAATCAATGTACTCAATACTCTTCCTCATCAATGGCATGTTCTAAAGAAACCCTAAGGAGGGGAGCTCAACCTCAATAGGAAAAATGGATTCGATTCCAAAGACTAGGGAATATGGAGTGGCTCCTTTAGGTGTGTATATGCTAGTGCAATAAACCTATAAAGGAAGATTAAGTTGCAAGTTTTGATCGCGACCAACTTTATTGACTATTTTTTGAAGTATTTTCAATATACTTTTGTTTGAAGCCTCAACTTGACTGTTACCTCGTGGATAATAAGGAGTGGAAAAAAATGCTAGATATGAAATTGGTGGAAAATATCATGGACATATTGATTTTTTAAGGGATTATCATTATTAGTAATGATGGAAAGAGGGTTACCATATCAAAAAATGAGAAAAATTAAAAAAAATTGTCTATTTTCTTTCTCGTAATATTGGATAATGGAAAGGCTTCTACCCACTTTATGAAATACTTAGTGGCAATGATAATGAACTTATGACAATGAGATGAGGGGGGATGGATTTTTCCTACAAGGTCAAGACCTCATTTTGAAAAAGACCAAGGATTAGTTATTTATTTTAATTCTTGAGCGGGTGCATGAATCAAGTTCCATGTTGATATTGATGACATTTCTTAGAAAATTGTTGTACATCTTGTTACATAGTTGGACAATAGTAACCAATTATTAGAATTTTTTGACAAGGGTAGGTCCACTAGAATGTGCCCCACAAACACCTTCATGTACCTCATGTAAGGAAATTCTAGCTTCTTTCAATTTTAGACACCTAAGGATGACACTATCAAGACTTCTTCAATATAGGGTATCACCAAGGATGACAAAAAATAAGATCAATGAATAAATGTTTTATTTTGAGTATTAGATAAGCTAGATGAGAGTGTTTTTTCATGGAGATAGGTGTAAACATCATGATACCAAGGGGAATCAAGACCACCAAGTTCACACACTAGTTTAGATTTTGAAACATCAAAGTTCAGACTAAAATTTGCTCTACTAGGAACTCACAATGATGAGTATTATGAGGCATGTCTAACAGAGATCCAATGGTATCCATAACATCAAAAACTTTGCTATTTAACCTAGGTATTTGTTCAAAAGTGATAGTTGAAAATCTTATTTAAAATTGTCTACCATCCTCTTGTAAGGGACAATTGTTTCATCCTTTGTTTGATACTCATCATTTACTTGTCTTATAACCAATTTTTAATCTGCATAAACTTGAATTTCCCTTATTTACCAATGGATTTCCATTTAAGGTCTAGTGATCAAAGCTTCATACTTAGCCGTGTTGCTTATACAAGGGAAATATAGTCTATATGATTTTGGGATACAATAACCTTGTGGTGTAATAATTTATTTTTTTGACCTTTGATCCATGTTGAGTGTATGAGACATCAAAATATAACTTCCACAAGCATAAAGGATTAATGCTAAAAACTATCTCATCTAGAAATTCTAAAATAAGGGGATGATCCTCACCTAAAGTTTTGTCTGTTAATTGATCTGTAATGATTTTTCCTTTGATAGCCTTTTGATCCACATACTCAATTCCAAATTAACTTAGGATAATGATCCAATTTTTCATACAATCAGTTAGATCAGCCTTAGATAAAAGGTACTCTAAGGGTTCAGCCTTAGAGATGAGTTGTGTTTGATGATTAAGCATGTAGTGTCTCAATTTTTGTGATGCAAAAATGACAACTAAACATGCCCTCTTTGTTGGATTATAATTAAGATCATATCCTATCAAGGTATGATTGATAGAATAGATACTTCTTTCCTTTCCAGTATCATCATGTTGTGCAAGAAGAGCCCCTAAAGTAGTCGTAGTGGAAGATATATATAATAACACAAGTTTCCATTGAATGGGTGGCATAAAAAATGGTGAAGCTAGATAATATTTTAATTGTTGGAAGGCTTGTTGAAATTTTTCATCCCATTTGAATGTGAAAATTTTATGTAAAATATGTGTGAAAGGGTGGCACTTGTCTACTAATTGAGTTATAAATCGTCTAGTTGCTTGAAGTTGACCTTGGAGACTACATAATTATTTTAAATTAGTTGGAGGCATATCAACTATTTATTTTACTTTGGTTGGGTCCACTTCAATGCCTCTATGAGAAACAATATATCTAAGTAATTTCCTAGAAGTTACCTCAAAAACATACCTTTTGGGTTTAATCTCACTTGATATTCTTCCAATATATCAAAAATGACCTCAACTACTGCTAAGTGGCCTCCTCTTGTGATAGATTTTTCCAATAAGTCATCTACATAATCTTCCATGATTTTATGAAAAAGGTCATGAAATATTGTTGTCATTAATCTTTGATATGTAGCTCTAGCATTGTTTAAGCCAAAAGGCATAGCATTCCAACGAAATGTACCCCAAGGACATGTGAAAGCTATTTTATGTTGATCTTCAAGGGTGACACAAATTTGATTATAACCTGAAAATTCATATATTGAGGATAGAATTTCATGTCCAACTCTTAAATCCACAATCATGTCTATGTTGGGTAGGGGAAATCATCTTTAAGAAAAAACCTTGTTTAAGTCTCTAAAATATGTACATATGCAGATACCTGCAGTGGGTTTGTTAACTAGAACCAGGTTGGAAAACAACTTTGGATAATCGATGGGTATATGAATCCAACATCCAATAACTTTTGAAGCTCCACTTTGAAAAATAAGGCTAGTTTGGGATGCATCTTACAAAGTTTCTTATTTTTTAGTTTTGCATCTAGAAAAGATGTCAAATGGTTCACTACTAATGGAGGGTCAAGACCTTGAATTTTTGTATAAGACCACACAAAATTTATACTTCTATTTTAAAGAATTTCATAAATTATTTATTCTCTTATGGTAATAAATATGTTGCAAGATATGTGTTCTTAAGGAACTTTCAATTGTACCTAGGTTTATCTCTTGTGATTCTTCTATCAATATAGAGGATTTTCCTTGATACTTAGACATGGCGAGAAGGTAAAGGTTCCCATTTTATTCCCTAGATAATGGTAGAGTGTGTTTTTCCTTAGAAGGTCATTTACTTATGTTTAATTTTTTATTATTGCAAGTGAGAGGTTTTGAAGTTTCACCAAAATATGCTTTCTCATCAAGTTATATGAAAAAACCAACTTTATGATCTCCTAAGGGAATAGTTTCTCTTAGTAACATAAATTCTCTAATGGCCTCATCATTTTGGAATTTATCTAGAACTGGCGGTCCTTGTTGATCCCAAACTATAAGTTGACGATATAAGAGTGAAATACCTTTAGTTTATGGTGTGGAGGTAAATGATATGATTGGTAAGGTACAAATAGAATGATCTAAGAATATATTAGTGATATGTATGGACTATTGAAAGGGATCCCCTTTGGAAGTTTCAACAATGGGAAAATCCTCAACTACCTTAGGTTAAAAATACATTTTCAAAGGACCAATACCCAAGTCCTTCATTGTTATTTCAATTTTCCACATATATTAGCTCTATGAATCTTTTTCCTTTACATCCTAAGCCACCTTGTCCCTTATAACCCATATTTTTGATTATATAAAGGCCCTTAGGATATTTATTAGTTGGAACTATGGGTAGGTTTGTTTTTCCTCTTTATATAGACATACAAAAATGTCATCTTCTATGATTTCCTTGTCTAATTCACTCCATTTTGAAAATGTTGTTGATTTGTATTTTATAACAACTATTGCTAAATCATGTTTAGGTTTTGGTTTCCCATATAATTTTGGTGAAGGTGAAAGTTGACCCCCGTAAAAATATTTTTGCATGTTATACTCTCCCAACCAATTGTTATTAACTTGGACCTTGATCTCGGGAATAGTGGTATGTGGAGTGAAAGATGAAAAAGTAGATGGATCTATGTAAGATGATGAAGGTGAAGTCGAGTGATTTTTAGGTATTTGGATAGCTTTGTGATATTTTTATTCCAAGTTTTTGTAATATTCAAAAGGGTAAGGATCTTTAGAAATAGTGACTTTCACGCCCTCATAGGGGAATTTTCAGAATTGATGATATGTATATGGAATGGCTATTAAAGCATGTATCCATGGAAGACCAAAAAGGATGTTATATGGGAGATCAAATTCCAAGGCCTAAAGAATTGTATCTACTATAGTGGGGTCAAATTGAATTGTAAATTTTATTGTTCTTTCAAACTCATGGTCAAAATCATCATAAGAATTTATGGTAATTCACTTTTGGGAATCAATGTGTAAGAGAGGGGGACCAACCACTACAATACCCTAGTTCATGAAAGGCCAAGAGAAGTATGGCTTCCATAACTTACCTCATTTTAAAGGAAGGTTAGGATAGACGAGATGAGAATGATGAGGACTATGAGGTCCTTCGATCACTCTACAAACCTGAGAGTTGAAAGAGACTAGATGAGTCAATCTTCAAAGTATACTCTGTGTCTCAAGTAGCTCTTTGTCATAGGATAGAAGCGCGGTTTTGGGATGACTACATGACATGTTGGTGTCTCACAGGTGTGATGGCATCCATACGGCCAGAAAACCAGAGAGACGAGGTTAAACTTTAGAAGAAGGACTGATAACCTAATTTATAAGTTTTGGGAAGTGAAGAACAAGACTAAGAAGAATGAAACACATAGCCAAACATGATAAAGGAAGTATATTACCGCAAGGATGATGAAGATGATTTCACACAACAATCTTCTCACCAAATTATTCCAAGATCTCTCCACCTGCACATAGAAAAGTGAGAAAATGTTGGGGGGTTGTTTAGGGGTCTGCCTTAGTCAGACCCCTATTTTGGTGTTCCACATCCACGGAGAACCAACTTTACAATGATAGAAAGAATGATAAAGAAGGGAATACAAGCAACGTAAACAAAAGACACTACAAAACAATATGTTCTTACTCAACCAAAACGATAGAGAAGATAAGAGGAGCTTACCACCTCTGTCCAAAGTGCTCAAGGCTTGTGGAAGAGAAAATGAGAGGAACTCAAGCCTCTGCTGCAATGGTGTTTTTCCTTCACTCACACTATCAGAGTGATGGAGTGGTATATTGTTGCAATGGAGTGTGAAGTGCTGCTACAAAGCTTATGGATGGATGCTTGAAGTGTGGAGAGAATGTGTCAATTTGTGGAGAAGATCAGAAAAATTGAAAATGGAAGAAAAGATGAAGAATATGAAGGAAGAGGATGAAAAAAAACCATATTCGAGTCGTCCAGCCGAAGAGGGGCGTTACACTTTGAGTTCCAATCAGAAGTGTAACGTCTCTACAATCTCCAGCTGCAGGAATATGCCAGGGACATAAGCACATCGTGCAGACATTTTCACACTGTGCGGATGTTCGCAACAGATTCGCCTCCACTGACACACAAACAGGGCACCAATTGTGATGAGGATAGCAGGCTTAAGTGGAATTAAACCTCCAACTTAGGTTTTCTAAAGTGTAAGGGGGTAAAAGGGAGTTTGCGTTAGGGGTGAAAATTCATGCTTATACATTTTCCCCCCACTTTAGTGATCATGAGTGCTTATGAGTGCTTCAGTAAAGTAGAGTAGTAAGGAAGTAACAAAGTAAGAGATGTATACTTAAACCGATGAGGAAGCAAAGCACGGTCTGGAAATCTCGGTCTGGAAATCTCGGAAGTGTAGGAGAAGATTTCATAGTTCTGTGGAACAACAAAGTTGAATAACGAAAGTACCTCACAGGCTCATAGTCCTGTGAGGGAGGTATCCTTCAAGAACTCTCACATGAAGGAAACCAGGAAGAGCATCTTACAGACCCACAAACCTGCAAGGAGGGTATCCCCTAAGAAATCTCACATGAGGGAGACCGAGCAAAGGGGACTCCACAGAGTCAGATTTGGCAACATGTTTACCCACAGATAGAACACATCAAGAAGTGGCCATGTAGGCTAGTAAATAAATAGTCACGCAGACCATTGCTAAGTTGTAAGACTTTCAAAGGGGTCCCTTGGGAACCCTTCAAAAGGAAGGAGGGTCCACTCAAGGGACACATTATTTGAAAAGTGAAGTCTAGTTGGGCTGCCCCCAAGCTAGATGTAAGGATGTGAAGTAGGTCTAGCTAGGTTGCCCCCAGACTAGACACAAATAAGTAAGACCCGTCTAGTCAGGCTGCCCCCGAGCTAGATGCAAGGATGTGAAACCGGTCTAGTCGGGCTACCCCCGGGCTAGATGTGAAGATGTGAAACCAGTCTAGTCAAGTTGCCCTAAGCTAGACGACATAAAACTCAATGATGAATTTTGAAGGGGTCCCTTGGGAACCCAATGTGAAGAGGAGGGGTCCACTCAAGGGACATTATGTTCAAAAGCTACTGTTTTCCTTCTCAAATCGATTCGTCATCAAGGAATCCTTTCAAAAGATGTTTACTTCATCAAGAAATTCGAAAGGAAGGACATGCACCCATGCGAGGGGAAGATTTAAGACTGTTCCCGCATTCGAGGGAGATTCCCAAGTCCTTTCTTCATGAACCTATGATGAAGGAAACATGTTCCATTAGGTTTCAAGTCGAGAATACGACTCTAGGGAAGAAACGTATGAAGGGTCTTGAAGAAGGATTCATTTTTTGCAATGAATGCACTCTTCTAAAGACCAACTAGTGTAGAAGTTGCATTGTCACACATAAGAAGGAAAACTTAAGAAAATAAGAGAGAAATATCAAGAGAAAAGAAAAGAAAAGAGGACACATATAAAGGGCACAGGGGGATCTAGTTCCACGGGTTCAGATCTGCCTTTATTTATATATATTAGGTAACAACGGTAAGAGGTGAAAGATCATCAATCCCCAACCAGATCAAGAAGAATGCATGAAAGATAAAGTAAAATAAAAAATTAGGTCAAAATGGAAGGAAGCCTAAATGCTTTTGACGCTTTGCATCACCCCCAATTTACTGAAATCCAATCACAAACATGGAAGAATGAAGATACACATAGAGGAAGGTTTATGACACAAACGCCACACCTGTATCGAAGCATCAAAAGGGGTGACAAGGGTCATCCAGGCACATATAGTATGATCACAGGGGAACACATCACAACACACACACAAATCTAATCTAAAGATCAAGAAGAGGGTCTCCTCCTGACATTGGTCAACCAAAAGGTCGCCAGCTTCCCACTCTAGATCATCGTAGGGGGAAGAGTGACGAGCCTGCAATGGCATAATGTTAAGGGGAGGAGCTTCCAATCCTCCCACAACAAGGGCCAAGGTAAAGGGACCTATGAGGTCTTTGTCACTCAACTCTTGTGGGTCTAAGGTCAATGACTTTGTAAAGATCAATGATAGGGTCAAAACTTCATCCATTGAGTTAAACATATACTTTACGAGAGTGCCATGTTTCACCTCATTGGATGAAGGAGTTTGCACCCGAGTTTCATCGCTAGGATCACCGAGAGACTTAGGAGTGGTGACAAACTCAGGGGAGGCTGGAACTGGTTCCATCACTAGGATAGAACAGGTCAACGCGGGGCCACCTTTTGGAGAAGGTGGACTCCTCTTACATCCTCCATTGCTAGAAGGGACACGCTCTACCTTCTTCTTCGTCAAAGGAGGTGAACTCCCCACAAATGAAGGAGGGTCAAGGGAGAAGAGGAAAGGACCATAGTGGATACAATCAAATTATTTACCATATCCATGAGCTTTGGGAAAGGTGAGACATTCGAGACGGGATTCCACAAGGGTGGATCCATGAAAGGAGCAATAAACACTTGCACCTTTCTAGGCGCATGTGTGATGATTGTTTCCAGTGGAAGGACAGACTCCTGAATGGGAGCAGGAGGAGTAGGCTCAGGAAATGGCATGGGGAATTGGCTCCAACGTCTTAGTGGTGGGCCTCCTTCCACTTGGGGGAATGAGAAGAGGTCGAGGGGAAAATTATTTTAGCGAGCCTCTCTTTCCACCATATAGATAGTACTAGGGTCCAGGGGACCCGTTAGGGAGATTCGATATCCTCATCTTGGGCTTTCGCCAAGGAGGCATTATCAGACTTAGCAGGTAATACCCAAGCTTGTTCATCCAATACTCCTCCCAAGAAATGGGAATAGATGAGTCAGTCTGAGAGGGAGTGAGCTTCTCCTTTCCATTTTGGGAGGAGGAGACAGTTGGTGGATCAGCTATAGGAAGGGTCAACTTCGGTTGTCCTTTGCCTCTAGTCTTATACTTTACATAGTTCTTGCAAAGTAGGTTTGTTCTTTGTGGGAGCGGACCAACTGGAGTGGGCCAAAAGTGATCCAACAAGTATCCCCCATGAGATACCATAGACTGGTATCTAGTATCATGCACTACGTGCACGACACCATCATGGAAAAATTTAACACTATGAATTACAGAGGCGATCCCATTCATGGAAGCTAGCCAAGGTATACCTAGCTTCACTCTGAATAGGTCTAACTCGGGGATGACATCGAAGACCATGTCAAAGTTCTTGGGTCCAACCAAGATGGACAGTCTTATCAATCCATAAGGTTTAAGAGAAAGACCGCCGTGTGTACGGATGATGGATTTTGTTTTTTCGTATTCCTCCCTTTGCAGGGAATTCAAGAGTAATGTCTCCTTCATAATGACATCCACTATACTCACGGGGTCGATTAAGACTCATGTCACAATGTTTCCATTGAAGTGAGTGGGAATGTAAAGTGGAGAAGGTTTGTCATTTGCTGGAACATCTTGCAAAGTAAACATTACATCTGGCGAGTTGGTCGCAAGACGAGGAGAGGGGTAACAATAACCATGTTAACATATGTCTTGAGGTAAGAAACTGAATCAGATGGATCGATAATCATGTTAGAAAAATGTGACAAAAATGGGTTCATGTATATCTGTAGTTCACTATTAGCTTTCACCACTGATTTGTTCATATTTTTTTTATTCCCATCAAGACAAATAGTATCATCCTCGATGTGATCATGTATCTCATTACACAGATGCATGTAGCATTAGGTATCATGTCCATTAACTCGATGGTATTGGAAATGTGTTCTCTTCATACCAGTTAGGATATGGTTCTCTAACTGGTTTAGGGGTTGGCAAGCTAAGGATCTTATCCCTCAATAACCTTTGCAAGATGGAAGAGTAAAATTTTGATAACTTCGTAAAATTTTAGTTGCACCTAAGGCTGTTGTTATCAATAGTGGCTACTACATTTGTGATGGCTTTATCTTTTCCAGAGATTGATATTATAGACTTCCCTTCAAGATGAGAGCGTGAGGAGGAACCCTCGAACTACACCACCGTCTGTTGGTACTCCCGTATAGCTGCACACAGGTGTGCAAAAGAACGGTATTTCATAAGGGTGAACTTCTCTTGCCAAGGCCTTTGTAAGTTCCCTATGAACACTTTTTGCACATAGGATTCAGGTAATGGGTATGATATTTGTGAAAAGAGCACTTGATATCATGCTATGAAATCGGTAATCTTCTCATGATCTCCTTGTTTACACTAAACAAGGTCAAAGAAGGTCATCTTCGGTCTGATGTTGGCTTGGAACTATCATAGAAATTGGTTCACAAGTTGATCGAAGGTGAAGATGGAATTTTCAGGCAAAGAATAGTACCAATCAAGCGTTGTATCTTTGAGGGATCGGGAAAATAGTTTTTCCATCAACACATCATGATGAAAGAAATCTGTGTACAAGGAGTTAAAGGTGAACACGTGTGTCTATGGGTCCCCTTTACCACAATATTTATCGAATTTAGGAATCTCCATCCCTTGCGGGAAAGGAGTGTTTAGAATTGCAACCAACAATGGGCTATGTCGAAAGAAAGGCTGGAAAATAGGCTAAGTCGAGGCCTGGGAAAGGTTCACCAACTAGCTCTACATCTTCCCCATATTCTAAAGAAGGGTGTTCAAAATAGGGTCATTAGAAGACATAGGACCACTAGAACCACTGCTAGATCCACCGCCTAGACCACCACCGTGACTACCACTAGAGCCACCACTAATGCCCCCACCACTAGTGTGACCTTTGTCAGAGCCATTGCCACTTCCAAGGCCACCACCATGACATCCGTCAAAGCCACCTCCACCAATACCACCTCCACTTCTGAAGTTTCCACCACCATATCCTCCACCTATCATCCTTCCAAATCCTCCACCACTGGAGGCGACAGAAGGGATGAAGTGGAAACCTAAAGGGTTCCTATTTACTTTGACAGTTTTAGAATTCTTGGAAGTAATGGGTATACTGACTGAAGGGAATGTGTCAACCATGTATACAGATGTAGGAGGCATCAACATCTCTAGCTATCTCTCACATCCTTTGAAGAGGTCGCCTTGTGCCATGAGACTATGGTTCGAAGGGGCACATGCTCTGGCTAGACTAGTGAGACTAGCTAGGAGTTCTACGCCTATCTGGTCTTTTCCCACCATATATCTTATTTCACTGATTACTTTAGCAGCCCTAGCTAGCTTCACGTTTCCTTCGAAGTTATTTTCCAATGCACCTAACCCTTTACTAAGGCTAATGACGTATTTGAAAGGGATATGGACGACCTCATGCTCGTCTATGGATGGGGAGGTCGGTGATGCAGGAGGGGTAGAGATGCGATCAATTTCATCAAGGAATATAGATTCGCCTCACGATACATTCTCCTGCACGGATAGGCCAACCGTAGAACTAGAGAAAAGGTTGGTAGTGAAACTAGAAGAGACCTACGTCTTCTCCATCAGAAGATACCACAAACTTCTTCTAACTATGTGCCTAGAGGTCGTAGACTGGGTTGTGACACTCACAAACCCTCACAATACGAAAATGAGTAATGACCAAAAGGTATAAGAGAAAAGGCTCTAGACACCAACAAATGGGTAGACATTGGTTCACATCAGGTTCACCAAAAATTTAAGAGAGGGGGCCAACCACTACAAGACCCCAGGTCATGAAATGCCAAGAGCAGTATGGCTGCCCTAACTTACCTCAGTTTAAAGGAAGGTTAGGATAGACGGGATGAAAATGATGAAGACTATGAGGCCCTTCGATCACTCTGCAAACCCAAGAGTTGAAAGAGACTAGATGAGTCGATCTTCAAATTGAACTCTACGTCTCAAGTAGCTCTCTATCATAGGAAAGAAGCACAGTTCTGGGATGACGGTGCAGTGCGCTGGCATCTCACAGGCGTGCTAGCATCCATACGGCTAGAAAACCAAAGAGACAAGATCAAAATTTAGAAGAAGGACTGGCAACCTAATTTAGAAGTTTTGGGAATTGAAGAACAAGACTAAGAAGAATGAAACACATAGCCGAACAAGATAAAGGAATTAGATTACTGCAAGGGTGACGAAGATGATTTCACACAACAATCTTCTCACCAGCTTATTCCAAGATCTCTCCACCTCCACACAGAAAAGTAGGAAAATTTTGGGGGTTGTTTAGGGTTCTGCCTCAATCAGACCCTCATTTTGGTGTTTCCACCTTCATGGACATCCAACTTTACAATGATAGAAAGAATGATAAAGAAGGGAATACAAGCTACGTAAACAAAAGACACTACAAAACAATATGTGCTTAACCAAAATGATAGAGAATATAAGAGGAGCTTACCACCTCCGTCCAAAGCACTCAAGGCTTGTGGAGGAGAAAGGGAGAGGAACTCAAGCCTCTGCTGCAATGGTGTTTGTCCTGCGCTCGCACTATTAGAGTGATGGAGTGGTAGATTGCTGAAATGGAGTGTGAAGTGTTCCTACAAAGCTTGTGGATGGATGCTTGAAGTGTGGAGAGAATGTGTCACTTTGTGGAGAAGATCAACCAACTTAAAAATGGAAGAAGAGATGAAGAATATGAAGGAAGAGGATGAAAAATGGCCATATTTGGGTCGATTGACCGAAGAGGGGCATTACACTTCTACTTCCAATCGGAAGTGTAACTTCTCTGTAATCTCCAGTCATAGGAATCTGCCAGGGAAGTAAGCTCACCGCGCGGACGTCTACGCGCCACGTGGGTGTCCCCGATAGAAACACCTCCATTGACACACAAATAGGGCACCAAGTGTGATATAGACAATGAGCTTAAGTTGAATTAAGCCTCCACCTTAGGTTTTCTAAAGTGTAAGGGGGTAAAATGGAATTTGTGTTAGGGCTGCAAATTCACGCTTATACACAATGACATCATCAAAGTATCCTAATTATTTTACTAGTTGGAGGGTACAAATATTTAGGCCCGATCCACCAACAATCATTACTCTCTTGATTATATTTTTATGGATGAAGACTTCTAGATATAATGCCTCATTATAAGATGGATTAATGGAAAGGAAGGTCTTTTTCAATGAATACAAAATGATGGGGAGCTCAAATGTGTCCTATAATGGCTTGAAATTGCACAATATCTATGTTATTGGGTACATAAGATTTGTGAAGGGTCTTTTCTAAGATTTCCTTATGTGCAGGGGATATTTTTAGGAGCTCTAGGATAGATATTTGTGCTAGGATTTTCATTAAATGATCTAAGAGGTTATAATTAGATTTAGAAGATTACATGGATTGGTCCCATTAAAAGGTTATCTTACTCCTATGTGTAGTTAGTACACATTCATGATTTTTATCTAGAGTGGTTATGGTAGAGACATGAGGAATGACCTCCCTTAGGTGAGCTGTGGTTTAATCATATGGAATGGAAGCATAATTGACAACTTTAAGATTGATATAATTATTTTAGGGTTCCCCTTTTCCATGTTTTGGAATAGGATCTTGGAATATCTTGACATCATTATTGGTTGAAGGTAGATTTTCTATAAAAAATTCACCTTGATCTATGAGGCCTTGAATAAGATTTTTCAATTTGAAGCAATCGAGAATCTTATGTCCTTTGGTTCTATTGTATTCACAATATTCATTCTCTTTGTACCATGGAGGTTTTACTTCAGGTTTATAATTTCTAGTTTTTGGTAATGTGATAAGTTTAGCTTGGATCAATTTTTGCAAGGTTGATTTGATAGGTTCCCCTAAAAGAGTATATTTTCTTTTAGGAGCATTATTTTTTCTAGGTGGCCTCTTAGGAATATTAACACCTTGAATGTTTTTTTTTCTAGTTATATGGTAGGTTTTGGTTGAATGTTTTGGACTAATTTTTCATCTACCACACTATCATTGACAATGTTCTTGTTCCTGGTCCAAGTCCTAGACTTATCATTGGATGTTGAGGGGTTATCCTTGTTTTCTTTAAAAGGTTTCACAAGAACTTTAGCAATGAGAGATTTTTCAACATTCATACCTCTTTCAATTACCCCTCCAAATGTATTACCACCTTGAATTTGTAAGTGAAAGGCCATATTTGGGTTTACGTATTGAGTGAACATGTGAAAAAGTTGGTTTTCCAATATAATATAAGGAAGTTTACTTTCTAGGTTTCTTGACATTTCTAGAAAGGAAGAATTTTTTTCTCCATTTGTTTGTTTGGTGTATTAAAGGCTATTCATGGAAATTCATGTTCAATGTTATATGAAAAATATTCAATAAATTTTCCTGCCAACTCCTGAAAGGACTTGATTCCATGAGGCAAATTTGAAAACCAATCAATAGCTTGACCTCCTAGGCTTCTAGGAAATAGGTGCATTAGATCTATGTAATTATGAGAAACATTAAGACAATCTATGTAAAATTATCTTATATGTTCTCTTCGATCATATTTTTCAGTTGTATTTGTCAAAATTAGGCATTTCAAAGCTTTGAGGAAAGGGTATCATGTTTAAAGACTTGTTAAAAGGATAGAGGAATATTTCCTCTAGTGTGTATGTATTCTTAGTGTTTGTGTTTCACATGTTCATTTTTGATATATTTTGTTGTAACTCTTGAATTTTTTGTGTCAAATCATTTGTAAGTGTCAATGGAGGTACACCTATGGGAATATGTGTGGAAAACGTTTGTTGGTTTTGCAACATGTATTGTTGAGGAAGTGTGATGTAGAAAAGGTCGAGGTAACTCACAAAAAACTAATATGATTAGACACAAGCAGGGTATCCACTCTTTTCAATTGTTTTCATTTCTATTAGACATCAACTCACCCTCAAAGGCTTCTAGCCTTTCAATCTTGAAAATTGAACATAAAACCATTACAAGACCTCAAAAATCCAAACCCTCTAAACCTAAGACACCATTTAGCATGCTCTACAACATATCAAAATATTCCATAAGGTTCCTTTACAAAAATTATGAGAACCAATACAACACCCCTACCTTTAGGCACCAAAATAGCCCATTTTACATAGGAGACATCTCCTAAACATCTATTTTTCACAAGAACTCATTGGAAAATCATTTTTTATGTGCCAAAACACAAAATTCCATGGTTTTTTTTCTAGATTTGAGGCTTCTTCAACGTTGATCCCACAAACCCTCCATTTGCATGCAATACACTAGGGTTTTAATGAAAATCATATAACTTGGGCTTCTCAAACCAAACCAAACCAAACCAAAGCATAAAATCCCTTAAATTTACCTTTCACAAGGTTAAAAAATACTCACAAAGATATTACCATTAAGAAATCATCAAAACCTCACTTAGCCACCAATTTTACAAGGAAAAATGTCATTTCTAGCCCTAGGCTTCACCTCCAAGCCATCAAAACACTTTATTTGACCCCTAAACCCCTATAGAAAGCTAACCTAGCATAATATAGTCCATTCCTATGAGAAAAAAGTCACCATAGTAGGAGGAATGGCTTCAACATCAAATAAACCCCAAAATCAGACCTTGATGGTCTGTACATAGGCAGTTACAAGAAAATCAGTGAAATCTCACACAAACCTTAATGGTAGAACTTAAAAATTGAATAATTTGAAAGATGGTTCATACTATTATAATCTACAATGAATTTCAAAGCATTAGGACCCCGTACAAGTCCGTATAGATACATAAAACTTTAGAAATACAAAGATTCTTTAGAAATGGCATTGTATATTAATTGGAAAACTTCAATATAGACTTCAACAACCTCTGTCTGAGCCTTTTTAGGACTTTAAATAAATTTCCAAATCATAACCAACCTTCCCAATGTACATAATTGACTTTTGAAATGCTTACCCCTTCATATTCCCTCAAAATTGTATTTTGACAACTTTTTACTTGACAACATTACATTTTTCTTTTGTACAACTTTTTACATTTGATTTCAAATGACTTCCCAAATACATATAAAATGGTCTTTAAGACCTTATTTAGCATAAACAAAAATTTGAACACCCCCTAGACTCAACCTACCAACACCTTATCACATTTTACAAGATCAAATTTTGCATTATGGTTGTAGGTGATCCTACACCATACAACCCCACTGGAAAAAACTCATGCCACTTGAGTTTAGGCTGGTACCAACTTCTCCAAGATTCATACATACTCCTCTGCTCCAAAATATCCTTCCATTGTTCCATGCATTTTTCTCTTGTAATCTGCCCTGCATCTTTGACTGGGTTTGTTCTTGAAAATGATTGTGTTTTTAAGTTCAGACCTGATTTCTGCCCCCTCCCTCCATTTTTTGACCAAAACTTGCTTACTTCCCTGCACTTACACCTGCAAACAAACAAGGGTTAGAAACCATTGTTCCTATACTCTTCTTTGTGTCATTTCCCTGCTCACAACTACCCTTAATTCCATGTTCTTCTTCCACTAATCGATTAACTTCCTTTGTCATTGTTTTGTCAGACTTTTGTGCTTTTGTCCCTACAAATTTCATTTGTCTCTCAACCTTGTCTTTAGTTATAGGATATTCTATGGTCCCCACAACAACACTTTCATGAAAACTCACTGTCAAATCACTTTTTACCCCTATACAAATATTCTTACCCGTTGTCCTAAAACTAGCAACCTACTCCAAGCCTGTAAACACACCATCCTTGTTGTCTTCAAGCCTTAAAGGCTCCTTATGGCCAAAAATGACAACCTTAGACTTACCTTTACCTTTCTCATTTCCCTGCAAAGGAGTTAGCTTAAAGCTCTCACCATCCTTCTTCATAGTATAGGTGTTTTCTCTACCATCATACATAGACCTTCTATCAAACTGCCATGGTCTCCCCAATAGAAAATGGAAGCAATCCATTGGTAATACATCACATAATATCCTATCCTTGTACTCCCCAATTTGGATATCTACATAAGCTTGTTCATTCACCACTAGTGTTTGACTATCATTCACCCAAGAAACTTTTTATGGTGCTACATGAGGGATCTTCTCTAAACTCAACTTGTCTACCATCTCCCTAGACACCATTTTATCTTGAGAACCTGAATCAATAAAAACTTGGCACACTTTACCCTTGCATTTGCATGAAGTTCTAAATAGACTCCTTCTTTGAATCATGTCTTCCTCCTTAGGTTATTGCAATAAAGTTTTTCTCATCATAAGTGATTCTCCCACCTCTGGATCAACCCTCTTACTTGTTGAATGATTGATTTCACACTCCTCCTCTTGAACCAATTGTGCTCTCCTATCAATTCTCTTTTCACCACTTGATGAACTAATAGCTCTTTCAAGACATTTCCAAGATGGATGACCAAATTCATTGCATGTGTAACATCTCCCTACAAAATCATTAGAACCTCTTCCACCACTACACCTTCCTCTACCTCTAAAACCACCTCTAACATCAATACCTTGTTCCTTACCTTTATTTTCTCCTTCTTGTTCTTCACTTGGCTGCTTTGGTGCAGAAATTACTCCTCTTCCCCTTGCATTAGTACCACCTCTTCCTTTAACTTCTTTCTCTTGTATTCTCTTAATTTTCTCCTCCACCCTGATTGCCATTTGATAACATTCCTCTACATTCCTAGGGTTAGCCAAAACCAATTCATCTTGTATGTTAAACCTCAAACCACCCATATATCTAGCAAATTTTTCATCCTCATTCTCATTATGACCAAACCTCAAACTTAGTTTATAAAATTCTTCATTATAAGATTTAATGTCCATTTACTTTTGCCTTAAGCCTTGCAATTTCTTAAACATTTGAACTTGATGATCCTTGGGTAAGAATTTACCTTTGAGTTTTGATACCATCTTGTCCCATGAGTTAATTTTGGACTTTCCTTTCTTCCTTCTCTCTAGCTGAAAATAATTCCAACATACCAAAGCATGGCCTTGCAACTTTGTCTTTTCAATCTTTACCCTCTACTCCTCAGGAACCTCATCACACTCAAAATGGTTATCTAATGCAGAAATCCAATCAAGTAACTCTTCATCATTTAGACTCCCACCATACTTTTGAACATCAATATTTACCTTATGTTTGTCATTCTTAACTTCCTTCAATAGCTTTGCAATCCTTTGATCCTCTAGGTCAAGTTCTTCTTCCATATCTTCAAGCTCTTCTTCTTCCTCTTCATCTGACTCACTCTCTTCCACATCCCTTCTTTCTTTTGTCTCCAAGGCTATAATTATTTCCTCTAACTCTATGATATCTATATCATGTTTGTATTTCATCTCCTTCATCTCTTTATCCATATCTTTGTTCTTTGGAGGCATCTTTGAATATTGAACTCTTCACTTCTTCCTTGTTTTTCACAACCTACAAAATGCAAACAAACCTGCTCCCTGATGCTCTGATACCACTTTGATGTAGATAAGGTGGAGGTGACTCATAAAAACCTAATATGATTAGACACAAGAAGGGTATCCACTCTTTTCAATTGTTTTCATTTCTATTAGACATCAACTCACCCTCAAAGGCTTCTAGCCTTTCAATCTTGAAAATTGAACATAAAACCCTCAAAAGACCTCAAAACTCCAAACCCTTTGAACCTAAGACACCATTTAGCATTCTCTACAACATATCAAAATATTCCATAAGGTTCCTCTGCAATAATTATGAGAACCAATACAACACCCCTGTCTTTAGGCACCAAAATAGCCCATTTTACAAAGGAGACATCTCCTAAACATATAATTTTCACAAAAACTCATTGGAAAGTCATTTTTTATGTGCCAAAACACCAAATTCCATGATTTTTTTTCTAGATTTAAGGCTTCTTCAACGTTGATCCCACAAACCCTCCATTTGCATGCAATACACTAGGGTTTTAATGAAAATCATATAACCCGGGCTTCTCAGACCCAACCAAAGCATCAGACACCTTCAATTTACCCTACACAAGGTTAAAAGACACTCACAAAGACAGTACCATTAAGAAATCATCAAAACCTTTCACTTAGCCACCAATTTCACAAGGAAAAATGTCATTTCCAACCCTAGGCTTCACCTCCAAGCCATTAAAACACTTTATTTGAACCCTAAACTCCTATAGAAACCTAAAATAGCATGATAAAGGACATTACTCCAAGAAACAAGTCACCACAGTAGGATAAATGGCTTCAACATCAAATAAACCCCAAAATCAGACCTTGTTCGTCTCTACATAGGCAGTTACAAGAAAATCAATGAAATATCACACAAACCTTAATTTTAGACTTTCAGACTTGAAGCATTTGAAATATAGTTCATATTATTATAATCTACAATTAATTTCAGAGCATTAGGACCCCGTACAAGTTCGTATAGATACATAAAACTTCAGAAATACAGAGATTCTTCAGAAATGGTGTTGTATATTAATGGGAAAACCTCAATAAAGACCTCAAAAACCTCTGTCCAAGCCTTTTGAGGCCTTTAAATACATTTCAAAATCATAACCAACCTTCCCAATGTACATAACTGACTTTTGAAATGCTTACCCCTTCATATTCCCTCAAAATTGTATTTTGACAACATTACATTTTTCTTTTGTGCAAATTTTTACATTTGATTTCAAACGACTTCCCAAATACATAGAAAATGGTCTTTGAGACCTTATTTATCACAAAAAAAACTTTGAACACCCCCTAGACTCAACCTACCAACACCTTGTCACATTTTACCAAATCAAATTTTGCATTATGGTTGTAGGTGCTTCTGCACCAAAGTGGATAGTCATGGAATGTATTGTTGATTAGGGTTGTATATTTAAATTTTCATTGGAAATATACTTGTGGGAATGTAATATTGAGCTTGACTTGGTGGAATGTAATTTTGAGCTTTATATGAAAAATGTTTTTGGGGTTGATGTGGAGGAATATGCATATTTTGCATGTTTATACTAAACCTTCCTGTACCTCTAAAAACCACCTCTAACATCAATACCTTGTTCCTTACGTTTATTTTCTCCTTGTTCTTCACTTGGCTGCTTTGGTGTAGAAATTACTCCTCTTCCTCTTGCATTAGTACCACCTCTTCCTTTAACTGCTTTCTCTTATCTTCTCCTCATTTTCTCCTCCACCCTGATTTCCATTTGATAACATTCCTCTACATTCCTAGGGTTGGCCAAAATCAATTCATCTTGTATGTTAAACCTTAAACCACCCATATATCTAGCAACTTTTTCATCCTCATTCTCATGATGACCAGACCTCAAACTTAGTTTATTAAATTCTTCAGTATAAGACTTAATGTCCATTTACTTTTTCCTTAAGCCTTGCAATTTCTTAAACATTTAAACTTGATGATCCTCGGGTAAGAATTTACCTTTGAGTTTTGATACCATCTTGTCCCATGCGCTATTTTGGACTTTACTTGCTTCTTTCTCTTTCACTGAAAATAATCCCAACATACCAAAGCATGGCCTTGCAACTTTGTCTTTGCAATCTTTACCCTCTGCTCCTCAGGAACCTCATCACACTCAAAATGGTTATCTAATGCAACAATCCAATCAAGTAACTCTTCATCATTTAGACTCCCACCATACTTTTGAACATAAATCTTTACCTTATTCTTTTCATTCTTAACTGCCTTTAACAACTTTGCAATCCTCTGATCCTTTGGGTCAAGTTCTTCTTCCATATCTTCAAGCTCTTCTTCTTCCTCTTCATCTGACTCACTCTCTTCCACATCCATTCTTTTATTTTTCTCCAAGGCTATAATTCTTTCCTCCAACTCTATGATCTCTCTAGCATTTTTTTATTTCATATCCTTCATCTCTTTAGCCATATCTTTGTTCTTTGGAGGTATCTTTGAATACTGAACTCTTCACTTCTTCCTTGTTCTTCACAACCTGCAAAATGCAAACAAACCTACTCCCTGATGCTCTGATACCACTTTGATGTAGATAAGGTGTAGGTGACTCACAACAACCTAATATGATCAGACACAAGAAGGGTATCCGCTCTTTTCAATTGTTTTCATTGATATTATACATCAACTCACCCTCAAAGACTTCTAGCCTTTCAATCTTGAAAATTGAACATAAAACCCTTACAAGACCTCAAAAATCCAAACCCTCTTAACCTAAGACACCCTTTAGCATTCTCTACAACATATCAAAATATTCCATAAGGTTCCTCTGCAATAATTATGAGAACCAATACAACACCCCTGTCTTTAGGCACCAAAATAGCCCATTTTACAAAGGAGACATCTCCTAAACATATAGTTTTCACAAGAACTCATTGGAAAGTCATTTTATATGTGCCAAAACACCAAATTCAATAATTTTTTTTCTAGATTTAAGGCTTCTTCAATGTTGATCCCACAAACCCTCCATTTACATGCAATACACTAGGGTTTTAATGAAAATCATATAACCCGAGCTTCTCAGACCCAACCAAAGCATCAAACACCTTAAATTTACCTTGCACAAGGTTAAAAAACACTCACAAATACATTAACATTAAGAAATCATCAAAACCTTTCACTTAGCCACCAATTTCACAAGGAAAAATGTCATTTCCAACCCTAGGCTTCACCTCCAAGCCATTAAAACACTTTATTTGCCCCCTAAACCCCTATAGAAACCTAACCTATCATGATACAGGCCATTCCTCCAAGAAAAAAGTCACCACAGTAGGAGGAATAGCTTCAACATCAAATAAACCCCAAAATCAGACCTTGTTGGTCTCTACATAGGCAGTTACAAGAAAATCAGTGAAATCTCACACAAACCTTAATGTTAGACCTTCAAAATTGAATCATTTGAAAGCTAGTTCATACTATTATAATCTACAATGAATTTCAAAGCATTAGGACCCCGTACAAGTTCGTAAAGATACAATTTTTTTTAGAAATACATAGATTCTTCATAAATGGCATTGTATATTAATGGGAAAACCTCAATATAGACTCCAACAACCTCTGTCCGAGCCTTTTGAGGCCTTTAAATACATTTAAAAATCATAACCAACCTTCCCAACGTACATAATTGACTTTTGCAATGCTTACCCCTTCATATTCCCTCAAAATTGTATTTTAACAACTTTTTACTTGACAACATTACATTTTTCTTTTGTACAAATTTTTACATTTGATTTCAAATGACTTCCCAAATACATAGAAAATGGTCTTTGAGACCTTATTTAGCACAAAAAAAACTTTGAACACCCCCTAGACTCAACCTACCAACACCTTGTCACATTTTACCAAATCAAATCTTGCATTATGGTTGTAGGTGCTTCTGCACCAAAGTGGATAGTCATGGAATGTAATGTTGATTAGGGTTATATACTTAAATTTTCATTGGAAATATACTTGTGGGAATGTAATAGCTTAATTTTGTGGAATTTAATTTTGAGCTTTATATGAAAAACGTTTTTGGGGTTGATGTGGAGGAATATGCATGTTTTGCATGTTTATACTACCCATGTTTGGATTGGATTGAGAAAAGGTAGGTGATGGTCTAGGTGTAAATTGATCATGTATATCTTGATATGATCTCCATTCAACTTTTGATGTTTGAAATTGAGGTTGTGATGTGTATGTGAATGTGGCAAACACTTTATCCAATGATGTTTGAGGTGGATTTTATGATGGGTTTAATATATCAACTTGTGATGGAAATATGATTCTCATAGGTGTGTTGAATTTACTTACTTCTCCCAAAGTGTAAGGTGTAGTGAAGTTTATGAGATATTGTTCTTTGATAAGGTGGGCAGGTATTTTAGCACCTTGTTGAGCTAACATTTGAAGGCAATGATCGAGGTTTGTTTTAAATAAAAGATCCAAAACATTCATTGTTGTATGGCCTAACTCAAATTATTGTAAGTCCTCTAATGTTGGGTCTTGATTTGTATCATCATCTACATAAGGTATATTTGAAGGATCCCTATAGAAAATAGTTGGGTTTGAAGTTTTTCCTTGCTCATATTGAATAACTCCCATTCTTGTTGGAATATTTAACTCATCTTGATGGAATTCCATATTTTCATTATATTGAGATCTTGTGATTGGCATATGTGATATAAGACATTTGACAAGATAAGACTTGCTTCCCAATAATTTGATACTTGTTGCTCAAAACCAAAATAGATCAAAGTTAATCTAGATCTTCAAATGATGAAGAAATTGATTGATAATGATAGAATATTACTTGAACTATACTTGTGAGTCCAAGCAAGATGATCAAGATAAATATTGAGAGTTTAATTGAACTATAATTATGAGTCCAAGAAAACGAATACTAATTTATAATGATATTATTCTACTTGAACTAGACTTACGAGTCTAAGAAAAATGATCAAGATCAAATATTGATAATGTCTACTTGAACTAGACTTATGAGTTCAAGAAAAACATATACTATTGATAATGATAAAGATAATAGATAGGAGATGTAGATTAGACCTTTGACAAATTTTTGTAATTATATGATAAGCTCCAAAAAAAATTATTCTCCTCCTAATCTTATCAAGGACAATGCAATGAAATAGTGTAAGATTTTTTCATTGTAGGATATGTTAGAAGAATTGTTATGATTCCCAAAAGTGGTTTTAAGTAATGCGTTTTTATTTTGGATACTTTATTTTAGCAAAAGATCCCAAAAATGACTGTTGACCTTTTCAACATATAAATATGCATCAAACACATTAACAAGTTTAAATCTAAGAAGATAAAGACAATAGATTTTCTTTTTTTTTCCTTTGATTTTTGTTTTATTTTGGAATGTTTTGACTTTTATATTTTTATTTTTTTGCAATTTGTTCACAATTTTTTTAAAGATTAAAATCACACAAAATTATAATGAAAAGGACAATTTACTATGTCTCAATTTGGATTTTATGTCCCCTTTTGGTTTCAAGTGGGGAAGATGTCTTTAAACATTGAAACACACAAGACACATGGACAAGCCTACTCAAGTGGGTTTATCAATCCGTGTAGGTACAAGACACCACAAGAAAAGATGGCCAACAAATTTTAACTAGGATTTACAAGATCAACTATGGGTATCTTCTATATACCACAAAGGTACGCAAGACCTAAACCATAGATGGAAGAGAATAATCCAAAAACAGTTGGGAGGAAAGAGTAACCCAATCTCCAACTTCACTTCTCTAAGGTATAAATCTCCTAGATGCTTAGCCCAAATTGACAAGATCCCACTTCCAAAAGGCATGCCTTTTGATTCACTTCCCACTCTTTATACTCCATCAAAACACAAGATTTGAGGTCGTCCCCTAGGGTGATGAAATCCCAGGCATGCCCCCTAAAAAAAGAAAATAATATTACTTATTTTTATCCTCAATATTTCCCTAAAATGAGAAAGATTAATTTTAAGCCCACTTTCAAATGTGAGGAAAACACACCAAACATGATAGTCTAATGCAAACAATGACTTTATAATGGATCAAAAAAGATATGAGCACTTGAAACATAAAAATATAAGGTAACTTAGAACAAATGTACCCAGTTTATAATGCCAAATATTAAAACCCTTGATCTAGCATGAAGAGCTCCAAGATAGATTTTTTACAACACTCTTGAATTTTTAATCTTTGCATAGACTACAAATACCGCTAAAGAACTAAATGTTGTAAATTAGCATACCATATTTCATGGAGACCCATTTCTATCTAATTCAACTAGTGAAACCCATACATATATTGTCATGAATGAGAATCCCAATCCTTTCTAGTTTTATTTATTCATCTCTAGTTTTAAATTAAGCAATTACATTATTAACTTAGGTGTTTTTGACAATGTTACTCCTTCTAGGGTAGCTAATGCACTTGGCTTGAATTTAACTAAATAGAGAAGTGCTACTCAATGGAGTCTAAAATAGTTCCCTTAGTTGGATAAACAAAGGATGCTGAAATTTCCCTATCTGCATACCCTTAGAAAATAATGAGGTTGATTGTCTTGGTAGCCTATATTCTCATTGGCTATGTTATGTTAATTTGAAACTTCTATAAGGACTTATGAGGTTAAATTAATTAGATTTGTCACATGCATTAATGTGTATCAAAGGTAAATAGGTTTATATTGAGCTAGAACTCAAAGCTAAGTATATAACACTCAAATTAGATGAACCATGCTCTAAAATCCTCTTTGAGGAAATAGGTCAAGGAACATATATGCTTGTTTCAAAGAAAGAATTAAAAATGCTAGAGGTTACAAATAAAAATGTCATTAAGGATATAGAATCTCAAGTTTGATAAAAATTGGTCTTCCTCTAGTTTAGGTGTAATTATCATATTGATCTCCCTATTGGTGAAAAATATCCTATGGATTACAAATTAAAATTTAAAAATAATAAGTAAATAAGTAAATATGACATATTACTATCAAGGCTAAAAATTACACAAGACATGAGAATAAATAATTTCAAACCACTTGGTGATGCCAAACTTGTGAAATAAGGAAAAAAAAGGGTTAAAATTGACCAATTAAAGCATTATAGGAATAAAGTATGGGTTTGGATAGAGTATTTTGATGCCTTTTGAATTGAAGCCATACTACTTGAACTTAGAAACCAAAGCCAAGTTTCTAGTTGCATCAACTTCTCATTCCATAGTCAAAGTTTGGTCAAGATCAAACTAATATATAGACCATGTGTACCAAATAAATCAAATTATTGGTATGTACTCAATAGCGACTAGCATATCATTTCCTCTTTAGGAAAGACTAAATTTTTTATGAACTTATATTTTGAATGAGTGATTAAGAATTTAGAAAATTAGCATGAAATACAATTAAAATCATTGATGAATTTGAAGCAGTGTAATAAAGGAGCTATACAATTTTAAAAGGAAAAAAAACCAAAAGGGCCTAGTCTCATTAGGAGATATTTTCGATAAGCATATGTTAAAATAAATATTGAAAACTGTAATAACTCATCAAAGTATAAAAAGGTAAATATTGGTTCTGAGGAGGATCCTTAATATGTATTCATAGATAAGTCTTACACCTTAAAATAAAAGAAAGATTAATATCTTCTCTAATTAGATACAAATATGTTTTAATATGGCACTCCAATGGTCTCGATAATTTTATCTCAAGATAAAATGTAGCATCACATTCTATTTAAGCTCAAAGTTAAACCATTTAAACAAAAATAAAGGAAATAGAACCTAAATATCATTGGTTTTGTTTTTGAGGAAGTAGATACAAATTTTAAATCCCAAATAATATATCCTACTCATTATTCAACTTAGGTTTCAATTATTATGCCAATAGTGAATTATTTGGGGGTTTTCACCCTTGTTGTATAGGACCAACAAACTAGAATAATTAATTCTTAATATTGTGTGTTTAGTTAACCTTCACAACATGTAATAAATATCTCCCATCTGCGCGTGTTATTGGTTTGAGTGGATTACTAGCCGTAATCCCTACATTAAACATCCTTTTGTGTTACTTGTTCGCAATGTTTGGCTCTGGTGTTTGTTACAACGTTGTGATTTTCCTGAGCAGGCTGAAAGAATGGGGGGAGATCGTGTGCGGATGAAGCCGGATAGTTGTGATGAATTCCGAAACAACCCTCTTGTGTGGCACATTTGTGTGGAGGGCGGAATTGCCCCGCTTATGGAACGACTGGTCGGCCATGATCCTATTCTTTTGGGTCAATTTGCTAGTTCTTGGAAGGACAAAAGGGTTTCTATTGGAAGGATTTTGTTTGAAGTTAGCGAGGATGTCATTGCGTAGGCCACGGGCTTGAGGTGCGAAGGGAAGAAATACCCTAAACATACCAAAAAGCCAGACCATGAAAGCCTTAAGGCGTTCTTCAGAGGTGAGGAGACTGGACTGCGGTCAGGAATCTGACGGGGTTTGAAAGAGTTGAGCTCCCTAAGCCGTGGGACATGGTCTGCATGGCTCTGATGAAATATGTGATGCTGGAAGGTAGGTACAAAACTTGTTTTTTCTTCGTTTCCCGCTGCTTAACCATCTTAGACATAAAATGCTACTTAGCTTTCCTTTTTTCCTTCTTATGGACCTAGAAAGCTCAGTTGAGAAATGTAAGGTGGCGGCTTGCCATAATCCCAGTGATCCCCTACCTCTCTCGCTCCACCAGGGGCTTATCCTCTGCCTGTACCACTTCCATCTTGCTCTTTTTCCACCTAAAACCATTACTGTCCGTGTCGAGAACATTGAACCCATCTCCTCGATTCATATCTCCCTGGCTGAGTCCAAGAGCCCTCCTCGGGCTGTCATGGTGGGGAGTGTTAAAACCAATTTAGCCACCAAAAAGCTTAAGGGTGGATTAGGCATGGCTCATGCCAGTGTGGTAGAAGGGCTCTGTGAGCTAAAGGCCACCCAGGTGGACATGACGGAAAAGGTCACTAAGCTGAAGAAAGGTAAGGAGAAATGCGGGCAGGCCATGACTTTCAAGGAGGGCAAGGGCAAGAATGTTGTTGAGAAAGATTCCAGAGGGGATACGATTGTGGGGATCACGAAGCTGACTGGTGGGGAAAGTGTTAGGAGGAGATCGGGGAGGCTGGCCAAGAACAACAAAAAGAGATTAATTATTGAGGACTTGGAGGTGGAGCAGTCTGACAGCAACGACTATAAGGAAGAAGAGTCTGATGATGAGATTGATGAGATGGGAGAGAGGTCCCTGCCTACTTCGATGGACAAGTTTTCTGGCCATGTTTTTGACTCGCACACTCCGCTGGTGAATGAGCCTAGTTCATTTCTGAAGACTAGGGACATTGGGGAAGATGCTGATATGCTAGCGAAGAGATTTAACACCTTGGACAAAAGATTCAAGGGCTTGACCCACTTCACTATGAAACTGAGCCACTTTGTTACTAGTGCGCTGTCAAAAGTCATAAAAGAGGAATTGGCGGGGAATAATAGCCAGGAAAATAAGGAGTGGGTCGGTGATGAGGCGGTTGACCTCTTGTTCAAGAACTAGGATGAGGCCAGTTAGCTGCTCCTGTTGCTGGTCTGTCGGCTGTTTTTTGGCTGTTGGTGTGCTGTCGCTGGGCTGTCTCTGGTTTTTTTCTCTTTTCTGTTAATGTTCTCTTGTTATGTTTAGTCCTTTTTTGGCCCTAGTGGCCAGTTGTGTAGGGTACAGCGCCCCGTAAATGTTGTTTAACTTTTCAAAAACATGTAATAAATATAAATATCAACACATATGAAAGTAATGGAATAGTATGCGACCATAAGATTATACAATTATTTTTTATGTGGCAAACCCTTAGGGGAGAAAACCGCCAAAAAAATTCATAGTTTTATTATTCAAAATCAACACCAATTTAATACAATAAGGTCTTTAGATAAACTTTTATAGATTTTCAATATACAACATACCCTTATTTTTCAATCACTCAAGTATTTACACACCAAAAATGTATAAATATCTTCAATTTCTATTACAATGAGTTTCTAACCCTTTGTAACCTTAGTACATTCACACAAACTATTACATATAGATATATTTATGAGATGAACTATCCAACTATATAGTTAACTCATGGAATTCCAAGGGTCATGAATCTATAATCCAACCATGCATGACATTATCATACCATGTAAAACACCAAGTATAATGCCTCCATAAGGATAATTACCTTATATAATCCACCACCACCACACACAATCAATCAATAGCTATAACCTTTACACTATCAATTCAATTCATATACATGTTAGCAATACAACCACTAACAAAACCTCCTTACTTTTGATAGCTTAAACCAGCATAAAACTAATCCAAATTGATTTGTGTATATAGTTCTATCCTTTAGGACATTATCTTTCCCTTATATCTTTTTGCATATTCACCAATTCAATTGCATGTGCTCTTGCATAATTAATCATAACATCGCAAATACTTAACTCATATGGGGTTGTATTTTTTCTTTCAAATTCCTTGTAGTTGCTACCACAACACTCTCACATGTGAACCAACATACACAATGTATTACAAAACTTGCAACATCGTTACCACATTTTCACAATTAGTGTAGACACTCAATTCTAACTAACGCATTTTATCCAAAATGAGTCATTTTTTTATCATTTGACCTAACTAATTTGTCTACAATATTTAATTAAATAATTTTATTATTTGATTATATTAACGATCATTTTCACTTCATCATGATAATTAAATGATTTTAATAATTATTTAATTAATATTAATTTTGAATTTCCTCTCAATTCTACGTTATTAAATAATTTTGAATTATTTAATTAAATTATCTATTTCACCACTATTCATCTATATTAATGAAATAATTAATATTATTTAATTAATTTACTAATTATTCATCTATTCCAAAGTTTAATTAAATAATTTTAATTATCCATTTCCCATCTCCAAAATTAAGCAATTATTTTAATTATTTAAATTAATCCATTTATCTCTCAACATTATCTTCTTCCAAAATAAATAAAATCATTTATTTTATTTATTAATTTTAACATTACACATATAAATAATAATTAAATTTATTTAATTATTAAATACTCATGCAAATCCCACCTCACCTATTGACTGACACTAACTCTCAATCCACTCATTAATCAGATCCACTTCACTCCCACTCACTTTGAGTCCATTGAGAAATCAATTTAGTCCACTAATTGTTTTTGATTAATTAAGCAAGGAAGGGCCCTGATCTTGTGGTTACACAACCAAAACAACAAAAAAGGAAACTGGCTGGGAAGAACAACACCAACCACCACCAAAAAATAGCAATAGACAAGAACCAGAAACTAAGATGGTATGCAGGCCGAGAATCCAAAATTGTAACTACAAAACCATGATAAACTTAATAAAAAATAGAATACCCCTACTGATCCACTAACTGTTAGTTTCAATTAACACTCCAATAAATCCTCTTAACTGATCCATACGTTCAATTACTTGAAATTATGCAATCACTTAACTAACCTTGATTCCTCTTATCAATCCTCCATCGTTGATCTTTTCAATCTCTCCTCTAATTTTGACACTCAATCAGTATCACCAAAAAACTATAAATTGAACCATCATATCCTTCATTCTTCATCTCAGATTGTATAGAGAAACTATACTTGAATGTTTACAATGATTTATTGCTATTGTACTATTAAAATATGAGAGCAAAGGACTCCTTTCACCATTCTCCAAGGTGAATAGAGGAGAACAATGGAACTATGCTAGAGTAAATTGTGTGTTTCAATGTGTGCAAGGTTTTCATTTCATTTGATTCAGTTTGCTCTATTTTCTTTATTGATTATGATTTCTTGTTCATTATTGCTTATCTTTTAGTGTCATAGTTGAATTTCCAAGTCATACAATTAGTATTATACCATAATATTTGTAACTTCATGACATATCACTATAACTAAGTATTTAGACAAAATATTCCTAGAAGGATTTTTTATAGGTGAATATCACCTAAATTCCAACATGAATAAGAATAAATAAATTATAATTTATGTTTATTTCAATAATTAAAATCAATTTTCTCTCAAATAAATTTACCCACTATCAATTATGGCCCACATTTCATAAAGTATATTATGTTTGGAAATGGTATCCATGTTATATGGATTCTTATGGTACAAATAAATTAGTGTCCCCTTTTATCACTCCTTGAGATACTTTCACTTAACAAATAACATTTTTCAATCTTATCAATACATGTGCAATATTCTAAAGGGTGATGGATTTGTCATTTGGAAATATGAAGAAAAATATCATAGTATATACTTGTATAATCTAATGGTCTTCTCAAGAAAAAATGAAGATCATGAAAATACTTTGGAAATTGTACTATAGAGTTGTCATGACCATAACATTTTCCTTAAGTCCAAGAAGTCAATATTTGATACTACTAAGGGAAAATTGTTAGGACGCATTATCTGAAAAATAAGAAATCAATATCAATTTGAAAAGAGTTAAGGCTATCCAAAAAAATATCCTACTAGTAAACTTGGTGTATGATATTTTTTTGGCTAGGTTAACTTCTTATAAAGGTTTGTTCCTGCATTTTCAAAGCTTAATAGACACATAGTAGAGACAATGAAGCACAAGTCAATTTTCAAATGAAATAATAAAAGTAAGTGTAGCACCCCTCCGATTTGCTCTTATTGTCAGACAGTGTGTTATTCTTATTTGTTTATGTTTTCAAATAGTCCTTTTACTTTTATAGACCATGATACTATGTTGTTATTTGATCGTTGACATTGGAGCGATGATGGTTTTTTATATTTTGATGTAATGGTACACTTTATGGATGATTATTGTTTATGACATGGTTTTTGATTAGCATAGTTGTTTATTTGAGTTGATATTGATATATGCTCATTTGTAGTTAATTGATGTTTTAGTTTTGTCAGTTTTGATGTGACATTGTATTGGTGAAGGGAACGAGATTGCATCACTTGCTTGTGAGCACCCTGCGATTCTCTCTTCACGGTGTGATTGTTCATGAGTTGTATATATGTACGACATATGTTTTGATTGCAGGATTGTAGGTACATGACATCGACTCCACCTGGATTCACAAGTTTGAGTGTGTCCATTACCCAACAGTTAATTGATTGGGAGATAGTAACTGGGTTTCCTTGTCAAACCACAACCCTTGTCACAGTGTGTCATCAGTCTTTGTTTCGATATGCTTAGTTGTCATGTTGTCCATTTTGTTGCCTTGTTGTTTATTTATGTTGCACGGTTTGTTTGATGGGAAATTAATGCTTACATTTTTTTAAGTGATTATTTAATTAATCTTGATTATTGTGTTAGAATTTTTATATTTAATTTAATTAATTTTGTAAAGTGATTTAATCTTTGAGATTAAATTTACTTTATAAAGTGATTAAATTGATTATATTAAATTTTAATTATAAATTACTATGTGATTTTGAATTATTAAAATGCATAAATATCTTGAAAATATCTAGAGGTATTATCTGTGAATTGGTTGAGAAGATATTTTATTTTTGACATGTGTTGGGAAAATTTAAACATTGTTGTTGAGAAATTATTTCTCAGAGAATATTTGCTTTAACTGAAAGAGGAAAGAGGCTACTTCACGGAAGGAAGAAATATATTTTGGGAAGGTTGTTGAAAATTGAAGGAGGTTGTTGAAAAATTGGAGAAGAAGTTCTCGGGAAAATTTGGCTCTGGTTTGTTTTCATCTTTCTAGAAAAGTGAATAATTTGGAAGAAGCTTTGATTTTGTTGGAAGAAGCTTTGGTAAATTGGAATCTGAAGGCGAAGCTATACTTCAAACATCATTTCCATAAGCGTCTGGAAACAAGTTCTTTAATTTTTTTATTTAATTTTAAATTGGAAAGGCTATTAGAATAATTTGTTGTTCTATAAAAGATTGTCTATACAAGAAGAATATGTTATTTGTTTAGAAGCTTTAGTGTATTTTGTAAGTTTGAAAGATTGTCATGTTTGGAAATTGTCGTAAAAGCTTAGAGCTTTTGTAGAAATTGTTTTAAGTTTTAATTTTTTTTGGAATTGGAAAATTATCGTAGAAGTTTTAAAACCTTTGTAGGAAATCGTTTTAAACAATAGAAAACCCAAAAGGAAAATAGTAGAAGTTTTGGAAAACCTTTGTTGAAATGGATTTTGCCCATTTGAAATATTTGTTCGTTATATTTAAAATATATACATATACTTGTAAATATATAAATATACTTATAATTTTTTTTGGAAAATCTTTTGATGTAACTTGTTCTGAAAAAATCCAGATTCAAAATTTATTTATTTTATTGTGAAAAATCCGGACAAAGTCCGTATGGCGGATATGATGAATCTGCGGGTTGTTTTAAATAAAAATAAAAATATGTAGCAATGTTTATGGAGGGGTGGGCGTTGGGGATTACCCCCACTGCCGCTGCCATAGGGAGGAAGACGGTGGAGTCCCCACCATCGCTGCCCATAGGGAGGCGGATGGTGGAGCCTCCACAGTCTACACCCTTCAATGGTAGTCGGGCATTCCAAACAGACCTGTGTGAATGCTTTCATCCGTTTTTCCTTATTAAATTGGATTTTGATTTTGGTATTATGAAATTATATATATATATTATTTTTGGATATTGTAATTAATTATTTTTAAGAATATTCAAATAATATATATTTTTATATATATATATATATATATATATATATTTAAATGATATTTTAAATAAGGTGCATGCAATAAATGTACAATTAGGTGATTTTTTTTTAAATGATATGATATGAAAGAAGAAATTTGATTTCTATTTAGAAGTGATTAGGAAATTGAAACAAACAGATAGATTTAATTTTCTTTTTGTCTGTAAATGAAATTGTATTAAGTTGGTTTAATTTAAGCAATGTATTATTGTTATCTTGAAATGGATATTGGATTTAGGAAATTCTAATGGTAGATTTAATTCTTGCCTGAATTGCCTTTATAATTGTGATTTCTTTTGTTCACGTCAGTTGGGGAAATTGGTTGTTGTGTATGTAAGTCTTCCAGAGGATGTTATTATATGAGGGGTTTGTGGTGATTTATGGTTCAACCCTGTATTTCCCTTGGGTAGTGCACTTGGTTGTTATTCAGTTAAACACATAGTTACCACAAATAGGGATGTGTTGCCTCTTATATTTTGGATTGCGATTTATTATCCGGTTTTGTACACTATGTTTACCCTTAGGTTATGGATTAGATCCATGTGTTGTCAATATGGGAGTGGCTTTTGTTAGGGGCCAGAACCCTAAAGAGGTAACCTAGGTAATCTGTCAAAAGTAGTTAATCAAGTGAAAACTATAATTTTTAAGTAATTAGGGGTTTCAGGTAGCATCTCATATTAATTCATATAAGTTATCCTCGCTTATGGCCCAAGTGCTCATTTGGGCTTGGGATGAGTGGGAAGGCCTGAAATGGCGAAGATCAACTGCCTTGTCCCTTCGAAAGGTATGTTGACTCCACATGAGTGAGAATGGAGGTCGGGGATCGATTGAGGTTGCCAAGGTTTAACCACGAAGGGGGTCGGTAACCTATGAAGATCTGCATTGGGTAACCCATGTCGAGCTTGTGTGATGACACTCCTATGACAACAGTTTGTATGGTTCGGTTGGTGTACTTGATTAATTTACTTTGGAAGCAATGTAACCTTTATGTAAGTATTGTACTTGTTTTGTTCAATCTTGTTATTTGGCTGTGTCTAGAGGTTGTTGGTTTTGTCTAGGAACCCTTTTTACTATCTCCTAGCATGGGGTGTGGGCCTTCGGGTACCACTTGGTTGGATGGAACGTGCACCTTACACCGTTGGATTCCCACTTCATGTTCGTAATGGCAGGATCTTCCAGATTGGAGAGCTCGTGTGTTCCTATTGCTTTGTATCATATCTCATGCTCTTTTGTATCAATTGGATACTTTGTATATGTACTACTCCTTATTTGTATTCGAGGAGGGATCTTGTACCATTGTAATTGTAACCTTTATTGAATGATCTTCCTCATTTTGGAAATGATCTTTGTAAATGCTTTATGGAATGAATACAATCTATGAATGCTTCTTTTATGTGCTTTGTATCTTATTAGATGAGTTTTATATTATTGGATGTGTGTTCTTTAATTCATGAGTATTATATTATATGCTATGAATGAGTTACTTTTGTATGTTATGGGATTCAGTTGTAAGTGTTGTCGTGTACCTTAGAGGATGTATGTGTTAGTGTAGTGCACTTCACTTGTTATTAATTACACTTAAAAAAAAAAATTGTTACGCTTTTGTTGTAGTTGCATCTTCCTCTAGGCTTACGTGGCAGGGCATTACAGTAAGTTTTTTTTTTAGGACTAAAAGTAGCTATAAGACATTACTCTAATTATTTTTGAATTTTTGATTTTTTCATTATTTCTTGTTATGCATCCAATCGTATGATGTCCACTATCCTAGTGCAAAAGAATGATGAATGTGTTGAATCGCTTATTTCCTTAATGAAAATATCTTTAAAGAAACATGAAATAAATTATTCAATCATAGAAAAATTCCTTTGAATTAATTAAAATGGTTAACCAATTCAAGGTATATATTTGAAATTCACATTCTATTGTATTTCTCCCCTATAAAACTGTTAAGAAACTCCTAACCTAGCAATAAACTGGTTTTAATAAAAGCTAAAATTGAATATCTAAAGTACAATAATATGACCTCACTATCATAACCTACAAAGCTTATTAGGGGCCAAGGGATGTGCAAAGCTATTATGGAGAATAAAGCATAAAATAAGTGGGTGAATTTGAAGAACTTTGTAAGAACCCCTACCGATTCTTTACTATTTTTTTCAATTTGACCCTTAGTCAATTTATCAAACACTTGTCAGGTAAACCTCTGAATTCTGATTTTTTGGTTCTCATATGAATTTATGAGTTTTGTTGTTTGAATTGTGGATTGTTTGTGATGCAATTACAAGTACCAAATAAGAGAGAACATAACAAACTTAACAATACCAAGGAACCCTTTATTAATGAAATATGAGGTCTGATTACAAATAAAATCAAGTCTGATATGTTGTTTATTCAAACTATAACAAAAAGTACATACCATAAATATTTGAGTGTTCAACAATTATAGCATACCCAGATGATGCATAATTCCAATGGCAATGAGATAAGCAATGGTAGAAGACTATATGATGATGAAATAACTTAGATTTGGACTATGTACAACAAGTCTATTTTTTTTTAAGATAACTGGAAAGTCTAAAACACAATGGTGATTTCAATTTGGTGATGCCAACTCTCCAAAATCTCCTCCACACCCTAGTGCTCAAGTTCAAATTGGATTAAAGAAACCCTAGGCGTTAAAATATGATCAAATTATGTGAAACCCTAGGTGTGAAATTTGTATTTACACTTTCTCCTTCAAGCCCTAAGAGAAATGATGGCATCCTTCAAAATACACAATACCCAAATTGCCAAAAAATCATATAAAATCACCCGAAGTTGATAAAAATATTAAACCACTTCCAATGGCCTTACAAAATGCCCAAACCTAGTCACCTAGCTTGGATAAATTTTATGAATTATTTTTGGCCTCTGAAATTGCCAAAAACACCAAAATTGGGTGTAGAAACCCTAGCCAAAATTGTATCAAACCCTAGAAACTCTAAGCCTACAAATAAAATACCATTTCTAGCTCCTTAATGCCAAATATTTGCAATAAGCTCAATGGAAAACCTTGGGTGGATTTACCTCTCCAAGTGGTATTGAGTTTTCGTCCAAACCATTAAATTCTAAGAGTTTTCATCCTTAGAACATGTTGAACCTACAAATACAAGCTCTACAAGTATTCTATAAGAAATAACCAAATTGGGTAGTCAATATATTTTTCAAAGTATTCATATTATATGGCTTGCCTAAAAACATTTCTAGTGGTAGGGATAGTATATTTCTTAGCTCCTTTTGGCAAGAGTTATTTTGTTTGTTTGGTATTGAGATTGCTCCTAGTACTAGTTATCACCAACAAATAAATGGACAAACATAATAGTGAATTAGTGGGCCAAATAATATTTGAGAAATTGTTAGAGATCAATAGGAAGCATATGCCAAGTGGTTACAACTTGAAAAATATTGCTACGATAGCACCCATCACATGTCCATTGGTATGACTCCATTTATGGAATTGTATGGATACAATGCATTAACCTTCATAGATTTGGTGCTCACTAATGGTACGCTATCAACAATTAACAACTTCTTGGAGCATAGCCAAAACATTGTGAGGTCACTCAAGGAACATCTACAATAGGTTCAAAATGTAGATCGATATTACATTGAGTGGTTATTCAAGGTTGGAGACATGATCTTTCTATGCTTGCAACCTTATAGCTAGACATTCAATAAGTAGAGTGGGGCTAAAAATTTCAAACCTCACTTTTATGGACCTTAAGAGTTATCAAAATGCTTGGTGAGGTGGCTCATGAGTTGGAGTTGCTAGAAACAATTAGATTCACAATGTTTTCCATTTGTTTTGTCTCAAAAGGACACTTGGTGAGTTAATTATATGAGTGATCAACCATCCCTAGATGATGAAATAAAGTTCATATTGGTGCTAGAAGCCATCACCATTACTCAGGTGAAGAAACTGAGGAACAAAACCATCACAAAAAAATTAGTTTGGTGAAGGAGCCTACCTATATAAGAAGGTACTTGGGAGGGAACAACTCTACATTTCTTGTGAGCAAGCAATATTAGGGAGGACAAAAATTTAATATCCCCATTTTATTAATGGATCCTATGTAGGCCCAGTCGTTATTTTAGGATAAGGATAAAAAATGCATTTATAAAAAGTCATGAGTTAAAAAATTTAAGCAAAAATAAAATAATATTTAGTTACAACAAATGGGGGAATTGGGTTTCATAAAAGGGTGTTGTAACCTCTAGGACAAGAAATTAATGAGTTATAAGAAAGTGAGGTATTTTTGGGAAGGATCTTACTAATATATTAATTGTCATTTTAAAGAAGAAATGAGTTGTCAAAATTTGTGCTAACAAATAAGGTGTTTGCCTAGTCTTAGAGACAACTATCATTTTTCAAATAATTTGTAATAGCTTAATCTTTGTGTTTACTTTTTAATTCAAGGATGCAACCTCTTAGATTCAAAGATTGGAAGACAAAATCATTTTAGTTTCCTAAGGTAAATCTCATCTAGAGGTTGTACTTGTGCTGATTCTTTTTTCAACAATTTTTTTTATTTGGAGTAACAACAAATTGTCAACAAATCTAATTCATATTTTTTATTAGGATTTAAGGTAGGTTTTGGAAAGGACTCAAACCTTTTTAAAAAGAACAATTCAAATGTAACAATGTAGTCCAATAGATAACCATGAAACTAATGCAAACACAACAAAACATAGGTTGTAAACCACTAGTTGCATAAACAAAAAATTCTAAAATTGTACAAAAAGTAAGTAGTTGAGACTTAACACACATCCCCAAGAAAATCAAGGTTGCTTGAAGCCAAAATTATCCAACAAGCTCTAAAAACATCTATGATCCTTCCTTTAGTAACGTCTTTGTAAGATTTCTTCCTAATCTCTCACTCAATGACACTAAACCTATAACATAAAAACTCTTAAAGCTTCTTAAGGCCCTTCTACTAGAAAAATATTGAGCTTTCTCTTTGCAAGCAAGGGAGGAAAGCCAAGTAGCTTCTACATGCGGTGAAGAGTTAGGAGCATGAAATTCCCTTCTAAGCTTACCAACTCTAGGGGACATCTTATTTTTATTTTCTTTCTTTGGAAACTAAATCAAATAGGAAGACAAGTCAACACAACCAAGGGACTTAGAATCTTGAAATGTGATATTGAATTTCTTGGCTACACTAGAGTTATTCCTAACTTGTGTTGGATAATCCACAACATTTTTCATTTCCATCATTTGGTGAGCCTCATTTTGCAATATTTGACCTATGAATTGAGGTAGACTAGAATCCTTCTCTAAATCTTTTGCATCCCATTTTTTCCTCACAGGAAATTGAGGAGTCACCCACTTTGTGACACAATTGGCAAACAATAAAAAGCCTTCAAAAATAATCTATTTCTTTCAAACACCAAATTTTGAAGACAAAATAACTAAAGCCTAAAGAGGTTTGTTTACATCAACGAACATGTAGAATCTAGCAAACAAAAACTAAGATATATAATTGGCATCCTTAAAAATAGCCACAAGCTAACCAAAAAGTCAAATAATACCATCCAAAACCTCAACTCTCAATACTCAAAAGGTAAACCTAGAAGCCCAACCAAAATGAGGACCCTAAAATGGGACCCACCTCTAAGTCAAAATCCAACTTTAATTTACTAAGGAAAAGCCTCATTCTATCTAGGAACTAAGGACCCCCAACAAGGGTTTGGATGAAATCCTCTTGAATCAAAAAGGAAAACAAGAAGAATCCATTCACCATGGCTAAGATCTCAACATGGCCATTTAGATTCCATTTCCTTAGCACCAATCTAACCATGTCAATGTTTAGCCTAGAGCCAATAAGAGATTTTTCAAGCCCAAGGGATGATCTTTCAACAAAGATCAAGAACCCTAAGATGCCAACTCTCATCATCCACAATCAATGCCAAAGAGAGACAAAACAAGATTCATATTAAATTTATCTTTGAGAACACCATCCCAAGACTTTTGACCAACCATGCGGTAGGATGGTTGCATAATAATGGCCTCAAAACACCCTAAAGTAGAAGATACTTGAAAAACCCCAAAATCATCAACATTCTTAACCACCAAACATGAATCACTAGCATTGCAATCATTGACTTGAACAAGGTATGAATATGATGCACATCTTTCAATAGCCACCACACTAGGGGAACCACCATTCAAAGAGGCATCATGGAAACCAACAATGGAAGCATAATCAACAAGAGGAAGGAGAGCCATGCCTCAAATCCTTCATAGGGAAAAAAACAAACAAATAACATGGGACCAAGCTCGGTGTCAATGGAACACTTCACTTTAGGAACAACACCATTGGGACCAAGAGCATCTAAAGCCTCCACCTCAAAGCTCTCTAACCCAACGCACTTAGTCTACGCCTAATTCAACTACTTTGTAGAAGATCTACCTATATTTTAATAAGAAGCAACCTCCAACCAAATATCCATAATATTTTCTTCTTCCTCATCCCAAGAGCCCAATCATCAACATACTCTTTGTATTCGTTGTTCTAATCAAATTCAATCGGAAAATAGACTTCATTGGTTTCCCACTCTCCATTCCTAGCCACTTCTCAAATCCTACAAGATATGAATTTTCAAATTTAAAAAGAAAAAATATTTGATTCATATTTGTATGTTGTCTATATGTGATATTTGGGTATATATGAATATAATATTTACACCCACACATTTGTGAAGATTTGTATTGTTCATGCAATCCATTGCTAAATATTTCAGATATTGTAATTTCATAAAATAAAATACCTAGAAATTATTGTTCATCTGTCATATGTTTTCACCTCGTCCTCACAAGATCTTAGTGATGAAAAATTGTTGAATAATAATATTTACTCATCATATCCTCTCACCTCCTTACATAGAATTGGTGTAATAAAAAAGGTAAATATTATATATTAAATTTTGTTGAAGTCATAACACAAAATTACACCATTTATCAATACGTAAATGTATTAAAACACTCTCCTAAAAATAAACACAAAACTAAATAAGAAATAATATAAACATACAAATTTCAGCATAACAAGTATAAGCTTCTTGTTTAATTATGACAATAAATTTCATAAAATTATCAATGAACCACAAGGACACCCCCACTCGAAAACCAAGTGTTTTGGAGACGGGGACATCCCCAAGATTGGGGATGGTAGGGGGTGTCCCCCCACCACACCGCCACCGAGACGACAGAGACATCGAGATGTCTCAGGCATAGTCATGTCCCTCGAACGTCTTGGAGACGCCCAGAAGACTCTCACGAATGCCAAGCCATAAAGTGGCAAAAAAAAATCTTGCTTTTAAATAAGAGCCCAAGGTCGAACCCTAATGGCCAATAGACCCCACTAATGCCCCATAAACTCTATAAAACACTCCAAAGAGTGAGTGAAGGAGTGTGATTGAAGTGTTGCAAGTGCAAGAGGGGTGAGGAGCAAGAAGAAGAGGAAGAAGAGGGATTCTACACCAAGTTGGAAGGATTTTTCAAGCACGAGGTAGGATTTTATGACTGTTTTAAAGTTCTTTATTATTATTATTATTTTTATTTTTAAATTTTAATTTTATTCATGATCTCATTCACATGTCTGCAAGTGCATACTCAATGATTCATTGCAATTTTCATTGTTCATTGTTCATATTGTTATCAAAATTCAACATTGATTTTTTTTTTCAAGTTTGTCAAACTAGGCTGAAAATTCTATGTATCCTCTGCTTATCCGCTTTGTGCGAGCTAAAGTAAGAAAAACAAAGTGAAATCCTTGGTTGACAAAGATTGAGAGGAATGATTTTTATTTGTGTATCCTCTACTTCTATGCTACATGCTATCTAAAGAAAGAAAAAGACAAGAAAATATGTGTCTTAATCCTTTGCATGCATAGTTTGAATTTTAATTTTAGAATTATACTTATAAATTTTATATTGTTTATTGCAGTGTCACAATGAGTTCATGACATGAATGAGGATGAGGTTGAGGTTCACAAAGAAAGTACCGAATCCGATGATGCACCTGAGGTTGATGCTAAGATTGAGAGGGGTGGCCATGGCATTCAAATCCCAACCACTAGTTTCATGGCGAGTGCAATTGAAAGTATTAATTGTCGCTCCACATTAGTGGCAAAGTATGCTAAGGGTCCTTTTAATCGCAAGTCTCCTTTGAAACAATTTGCAACAAAATTAATCTTGCACACGTTTCTAGATTAGATTACGTGAGAGTTTTTGCATCAACGTTTCGGATCACACTCTGTGATCCATTATGATGAAAGAGCTCAAGGAGAAAAGTAGTTTGTTGTAGACCAAGAACAACCTAAATAGGAAAACCAGAAGGGGAATGAGAAAGGAGGATGAAGGGAAGGTTGCACAATGACCAAAGAAGACAAGACAAATAAGATTTAAAAATTAAAATAAATAAAGAACAAGAAGGAAACAAATAAGCAACAATTTAATGAAACCAATTAAAAGGAAGAAAACCAAGGACATAGAAAATACAACACAACATAAGAGAAAGTGAGGAAGAAAAGAAAATGGATAAGAAAAGAGAGACAAAAAAGAAGAAAAACCAAGTTAAAATAAATTTAAGCCTATTTGCAAAAAGAATTAGAAAGGTTACAAATTTTAAATTGAAAAAAGAACTATCCAACAAAAAGAATAAAGAATTGAAAAAATGCACTAGCATTTATGTTATAATTTAATTATAAAATATTAGACTATAACATACATGTTATGGATATGAAAAATTAAAATTCAAACTACGTGCAAAGTGCTAGGAAAATTAAAATTAAAAAAGCTAGAACATACAAGCTAGGCAAATAATTCAAAAAAATGCTAGTCGCTTCCCTTCTCTTCCTGTAAGAATGGAGCAACAAAATAAAACAAGTATATTTAAATGCAATTAATATTTACTAGGAGATTAAAGCAATCAATTAATGAGAGAAAGAAAAATCAAGTATGAAATGCAAAAAAATAAAAGAAAAAACCTTAAAACTAGAAAGTAAAAGAAAGAAACTAAGACAAGAGACATAGAAAGAAACAAAAGAAAATGGGATGAGTAAAGCAAATATTTTTAAAAATAAATAAATAGGTAAGATACGATATGCAATTTTTTTAAAAGAAATTATAAAAATGTAAGCCAATGTATGTGCATAAAAATACAAATCAAAAAGGATTAAAAAGGACTAATTTATATGCATAGAATACAAGTATAAACAATCTAAGTAAAGTATATGCATAGAATACAAACCAACAAAGAAAAGACTCAAAAAAAATCTTGCTTCAAGTATAAATAATCTGAGTAAATTATATGCATAAAATAATCTAAGTATATGCGTAGAATACAAACCAACAAAGAAAAGACTAAAAAATCTAATGAAAGAAAAGGAAACTTAAAGCTAAAAAATAATCTAAGTGAAGTATATGCATAGAATACAAACCAACAAAGAAAAGACAAAAAAATCTAAATAAAGTATAAATAATTAAAGAAAGAAAAGACTAAAATAATATAAATAATTAAATAAAGTATAATTAAGTAAAGTATAAATAAAGTATACCAACAATTCAAGTATATGTAAGGAATACAAACCAACAAAGAAAAGACTAAAAAAATCTAATTAAAGAAAAAGAAAACTTAAAACTAAAAAATAGAAATAGAAAAGAAAGAAACATAGAAAGAAATAAAACATTAAGGGAGACATAATTTAATTACTTGAAAAATAAATCAAGAATGAAATGCACAAAAACAATTGAATGCAGAGGTATGAGCAAAAAATACCAACCAAAAATATTAAAATGACTAAAAATCAATTAAAGAAAAATCTCAAACAACCACACAATAAAGATAATGAATAAAGACAACAATAAAGAAAAGAAGAAAAATAAGGAGAAAGAAGGGAGAACGCAACTAACCTAAAAGACAGAAGATCACCCACAAACCCAGGGGTCTGGAGGACGACAAGGAAGGCAAGAACATAGAGCCATAGAGAGAAGGCTGGAACAAAAGAGAAGGGAAGCGACTAGGAAAAGAAGGCAAGCGACTAGCATTTTTTTGAATTATTTGCCTAGCTTGTATGTTCTAGCTTTTTTAATTTTAATTTTCCTAGCACTTTGCACATAGTTTGAATTTTAATTTTTCATATCCATAACATGTATGTTATAGTCTATTTTTTTATAATTAAATTATAACATTATTGCAAGTGCATTTTTTCAATTCTTTATTCTTTTTATTGGATAGCTCTTTTTTAAAATTTAAAACCTTTCTATAAGCTTAAATTTATTTAACTTGGATTTTCTTTTCTTTTTTTGTCTCTTTTCTTATCCATTTCTTTTCTTCCCCCTTTTTCCCCTCTTTCTCTTATGTTGTGTTGTATTTTCTATGTCCTTGGTTTTCTTCCTTTTAATTGGTTTCATTAAATTGTTGCTTCTTTGTCTCCTTGTTCTTTATTTATTTTATTTTTTAAATCTTATTTGTCTTGTCTTCTTTGGTCATTGTGCAACCTTCCCTTCATCCTCCTTTCTCCTTCCCCTTCTGGTTTTCCTATTTATGTTGTTCTTGGTCTGCAATAAACTACTTTCTCCTTGAGCTCTTTCATCCTGATGATGGATCACGGAGTGTGATCCGAAACATTGATGCAAAAACTCACACAATCTAATATAAAAACGTGTGCAAGATTAATTGATATGGATTGTGGAAACTTGATATCATTAATGCAACAAAATTACCGAGCAATCTTGGGACATCTAGAGGCACAAGGTTGTGGAAGTGCCATTTTGTGGCCTTGAATTTTTTGGCAAGATTATCAGAGTTAATGCCCATCTCTTTCATATCCAAGGAAAAGGCGTGAAAGCATGTAAGTTTTTGGGGAGACTAGTAAACTTGAAATATAGAGCTGAGATATATAAGCTATGGGGTGTTAGTGAAGACAATGCAGTTGCACCTATATCTACTACTTTGTCTCATAAGCTATAGGGTCATCAAGGCCAACCACACAATTCTACTTCTTCTTTGAAGAGGCAAGTTGCACATATGCCTGATTCTTTTTCAAAGGCACATGCATTAGAGGCTATAAGGAAACACAAGTTGACAAGTGATGTTGCTAGTGTTAACCCAATAGCTGAATTATTCAATGTGCAATTAAAGAATGATGTAGATGATGCCATTGGAAAATTCTTCTTTGCCAATGGCATTCCATTCCATGTGGTTCAATCTCCTTATTATAAGGAGATGATGTCAATGGTAGCAAGGGGAGGACCATCATATGTGCCACTACGGGAGACAAAATTGAGGACCACACTCTTGGATAAGAACTATTCCAAGATAAATGTTTTAATAGAGAAAATGAAAGAATGTTGGGTGCAAAGTGGATGTAGTATAGTCATGGATGGGTGGATAGGGATTAGGTATCATCCACTCATCAATATTATAGTTACATGTACATAAGGCCCATATTTTCTTAAGGCAGCTGACTATTTAAGACATCATAAAAATGTCAAATTTCAGTTTCAAATCCTCAAGGATGCTATTGAGAAAGTTGGACCACAAAATGTGGTCCAAGTAGCGACAAATGCAACCCATGTGTGCAAAGTTATAGGGAAATTGATTGAGACAACTTATAAACACATTTGGACTCCTTGTGTTCATGTCATGAATAATGCACTCAAAGACATGGAAAAGATTGATTGGATACAAGCAGTGGTCAATGATGCTAGAGATGTGCAAATGCTTATTCAACCACCACACTTCACGTGCACTCTTTATGAGCTTCTCTAAAGAGTTCTTGAAACCTATCGAGACTAGATATGTATCCTATTTCATTCTCTTGGAGAGAATGCTTGAGTTGTAAGAGGCATTGCAACTAATGGTTATGACAACAGAATGGAATGGCCCAAGTCCAAGACATAGTAGGGGGAGAGAGTGAAAGAAGCAATGAAGAGTGATGTTTTTTGGGGTGATGCAAACTATATAATCTCCATAATTACTCTAGTCTTCCAGGTGATTAGATATGGGGATGCCAATGCACCTAACCTTGGAGAGTTGTATGAGTATTGATAGTATGCTTGACCAAATGAGGGTTATCATGTGAGAGGACCCCACATTAGCATTCTATAATGAGTGCATTCAATCAATCATTCATCGAAGATGGGAGAAGCTCAACACTCCCTTGCACATGGTTGCCTATGAATTGAACCGCAAGTGGTACAAGCAAAGGCTTGATAGAGTTACACCCTTACATGATGTTGAGGTGAAGGTGAAGTTCTTTAGGGCCATTGAAAAGATGTATGATATTTAGAGGCCAACAACATTCATACTAAGTGGACAAAATTTGCCACTCTTCAAGGTTATTTTGAGGCAGCCAAGATGGATATGTCAACTATGACATAAGAGGACCAAATTTTGTGGTGGAATTGCCATGGACCGATTTCTTTGACTACCACTCCAACCATTTGATTGTTATCTCAATTTTATAGCTCTTCAGCTATTGAGAGGAACTGGTCTACTTATTTCTTCATCCACTCTCTTAAGAAGAACATACTTACCTCTAAGAGAGCAGAGAAGCTTGTGGTTGTACATAGTGTTTTGCATCTCATTGACTGCAAGACACTTGTGTACAAAAAAAGCCCAACAACACAGTGGGATGTAGAGCTAGAGGAGCCAACACAAATTGATGAGAATGCTACAGTTACACAGACAAGGCTGGTTGGTATTAGTTTGGCAGAGCTTGACCACGTGTCCACTTCCAACAGTTCTAGTGATGAGGAGTTTGGAGATAATTAGAAGCCTCACTTCACTCCATTTTGTTATTTTGACATCATTGTAATCATCATTATGAAATCTTGAATATAAAACTCAAATTCGACATTTTCATTGTCTAATGTTCAAGCTTCAATATTAATAACTTAATTGTTAAGTAATATTAATAGTATTATAATATTTAAGTATTTTAAATTTTAATTAGTAATCTGCCAAAGTTTCATTTGTAAATTGAATATTGTAATTCTTATACATCTTTTCATAACTATTTTTTCAAGTACTACATGTATATCAGCACTGCCCCTTGCCACCGTCCCCCCATCATCCGGAGAGTTAGGACCTTGATCCCTCTATTCCTGAAACCCGTCCTCCCATCCCGTAACTCTGTGTAACTGAAAATTACCAAATAAAATCACTAACATAATAAAAGAACATTTCTCAAGCATTATGTCATACATCCATTCCAACAAGAATAAAAGTACATTAAAATCAAGAGTTTATTTAAAATGCCAACTAAATCTTAAAAATCAATATACAGCTGCACACAAACTTAACTACCAAAATCCTCAAGCTCACAAAAATTTCAAAATTAGTACGTTTCGGCTTGAAATGGACCAAATTCAATAAAAAATGTCATAATTCAATTATTACTATGGAAATTTTGATGGTATTCCTTAAAAGGGATATGAGAAACATCTGCCGTAAACAGCCGGCATACTATGGTTAATGTGCTGACACTTTAAGCTCTTTCTATAAGAAACTTCAATATGTGAAGTAATGTGAATGGATAAGAACCATGCCAGAAAAAAGAAAGAATACCTCAAGATGAAAAGTATTCTGTTCTTTTTCCCATTATTTCAAACCAACTTTTATAAGAATACTTTCAAAACCGAATAATATTTATCAGATCCCTGAAACATACAAATGGTTTGCATGACTTGCCCCTTGTGAAGAACGATGGTATCTTAATCAATAGATTTGCTTCCATGTAATTGGAAGGCCATCACAACAATATTGAATGATGGGATTCAAAGATAAATCACGTAAAGTACAGCAAAAATGAAACAAAAAAGAATGAAAAGCAGAAAGGATGCATAATAAATAATAACAATTCCGTTTACAAAGTCCTGCAAAATCCTCTGCCATCAATTTACATCTGAGCCAAGAATGCGATGTAAAATCTCTTTGTATGTGTGCACCTCCTTCCCCCATAGCCTGTAGTATTCAAGCCCACCGAAATAATTAAGCTTGTAGCACTTACACATCACAATAAGAGATACAAGAAGTGGTACATTTTCTAATGAAAGAAATACAACGTGAAAAATTCTCATAAGCATATGTACCACGAATCAATTCCAAGAGCACCAGCACCAATTTTATCTGCCTGTTGATCATCTCCGACGTGTACTGCTTTACTCGCAGCCACATTAAGCTGATCTACATTTTCCACAGTAAATCAATTGAGCACATCTTTTAGTTGCATAGGGCATATAAACAACATAAGCATGCTTGTGGGAGATTCTCATTCTATATTGAAAGAATGGGTACACGTATCTTCTTGATTGCCAACACCTTTAAACAAAGAAATGCACATCACACAAAATGCGACCTAATACACACAATTCTGAAAGATCTGTACCACGTGAGAATATATGCATTGCAGGCTGGACTTAAACATAATGCATATTTGTAGTAAAAATGCTAAGTTATCTGTCGTTGTGCCCACATGAATGTTTTAGTATAGTGTTCAATTGCAAACTAAATCTTATCTTTTTGTCAAGTCAATGGTCATGATTCACAGCTTTGTCTTGTCAGCGTTAACATTTTAATTTACATCTTAAAAGACAACACAAAACAGAACGGCACATGAGGATAACCTCTCTTCAAATTAGCAGGGGAAGCTCCTGAATATTAAACACTTATCATAAACATAAAACAACGAACAAGATTAACAGTGATGCACAATTTACAAGATTCTCAATGAGGTTTTGCATAAAGGATAATAACTGAAAGGAAATCTGACCTATCTTTTTGAGTCTTGAAGGTTGAGCACAAGACTTGAAAGGTTCTTATTTCATAAACAAGGTTTTTATAAATAAAGCTTGCAACTAAAACAAAGCAAACTGGATCACGAATCCTTATTGACTAGTAAACAAATGCTAGTAGATCCACATACACAAGAATGGATTAATACTACTTTCGACATTGAAACCATAATACAAGATATAGAAAAGCGAACCCTCAGAAGCACACTAAGTTACTAAGATAAATGGCAGTGAATAACATTGTTCTTCGCTACAATCCACTTAATAAGACCTTACACAAGAACACATATACCTTAGATCAAATATGCAAATAACAATCTATATAGCATAAGAATAACTTCTAGTATCATTAAAATGTCTTGTGCCCAAGACATTTATTTATAAGTAACAATGAATAGCTTTTAGGAATGTGAGAAAATTAATTCAATATTCCAAAATGAAATGTTCTATAGCAAATTCCTCTCAATTTGTAGGAAAAGTGGAAAGAAAGGAACTTAAAGCAAATCTTTGCTAAAACAACAAATAAAATAAAACTAACTAAAGTAACACCAAAAGTAGCCACTGCCAGAATCAGCTATTGCTAAAAATAGCAACTTGCAGATAAATGTCCTCCATAATTTTAAAACAACTTTTCGCTTTCAAAAATGGTCAGATTCCTCTACAGAAATAAAACACCTTAACCACCATGAACATGTTGACAACTTCACCAATCCTTCCACAAGCTGAGAAATAAGGTTTTGTAAACACTAGGCAACAACTCTAAGCAACTCCAGTGATCAAGTTGTTATTGGAGATGATGCTAGATATTCTGTAAAAGGGATTGGAAATTCCACTCTTCACTTGGATTCTGGAATTTCTTTGGAGTTGAATGATGTACTGTTCGTACCAGGGATAAAGAGGAACCTTGTTTCAATTTCAGCATTAGAAGACAAGGGTTATCAAGTTGCCTTCTCTAAAGGGAAAGTTCTTATATGGGCAAAGAACTCCAGCTTCAAAACTGCTCAAGTGATTGGAGTTAGACATGAATGTCTCTACACGCTGTGCACTCGTCCTCTTCAAGCACTTGTGCATAACAGTACCAGCATGTGTGATCTTTGGCATCGAAGATTGGCTCACATTCACTTTCGTGCTCTACCTATCATGGAGAAGATGGTCACCGGTCTTCCGAAATTCGATCAAGAACATTAAGGTACATGCAAGGGATGTGCCCTAGGCAAGAACACAAAAGGTACGTTTCATTCCAGTGAAAGTAGATCTAAATGTATTCTTGATCTCATTCATTCTGATTTGTGTGGTCCAATGTCTATTGCATCATCTAGTGGTTTCTTGTATTATATTATTTTCATTGATGATTACTCTAGAAAGACTTGGATTTATTTCTTGAGATCTAAAGAATCAGAAGAAGTATTAGAAAGATTCAGAGAATTCAAAGCACAGATTGAAAATCTGTCTGGGAAAAGGATCAAGGTATTGAGATCTGATAATGGTGGAGAATACACTTCTGGCACATTTCGTGACTTTTGTATTGAAGCAGGGATTAAGAGGGAGCTTAGTGTTCCCTATAATCCACAACAAAATGGTATTGCTGAAAGAAAGAATAGGTCTATTGTGGAAGCAGTGAAAGCTATGATCCATGATCAAGACTTACAAATCTCTCTTTGGGCTGAAGCATCAAGAACAGCCGTCTATGTTCAAAACAGGAGTCCCCACAGGATCTTAGAGAATAAAACTCCTGAAGAAGCATTCTCAGGCGTGAAGCCTGAAGTTAGTCATTTGAGGATCTTTGGCTGTCCAGTCTATGTTCATATTCCAAAGGAAAAGAGAACAAAGCTAGAACCTTCTGGGAAGAAAGGAATTCTTGTAGGCTATAGTGAGACATCAAAAGCTTACAGGATATACATTCCAGGACAGAAGTCTATTGAGATTAGTAGAGATGTCACATTTGAGGAAGATGTTGCTTACAGAAGATCCAAAGGCACTCCTATGGAGATTGATGAAGAAGAACCTCCTCAAGATATGGAAGTTGACCATATTCCAGAGAACCTAAACGAGGATACAGAATCTAAAGAAGATATTGATCCAGCTGAGCCTTTGGATCCTACTGATGGGCCCCTAGACATTGTGATTGGAAAGAAAAGACCTCTTTGGGCTCGTAGGACAATGCAGGAAGCAGAAAGTTTTGCAGCTCCAAGAGGAGCTTTCAGAGAAAGCAAGAGACCTCACAAGTTCTCTAGTTATGTCGCCTTGATGAGTCAGATTATTGAGTCAGAGCCTTCAAATGTTGAAGAAGCTTCTAGTCAACAAGTATGGAAAGATGCCATGATTGAGGAGTATCAGTCCATACTTAAGAACGATGTTTGGGATATAGTTCCTAGACCCAAAGACAAATCTGTGGTGTCTTCTAAGTGGCTCTTCAAGATCAAGCATGCAGCTGATGGGAGCATTGAGAAACACAAGGCTAGATTTGTGGCTAGAGGGTTCTCACAAAAAGAGGGAGTTGACTATGAAGAAACTTTTGCTCCTGTGGCTCGATACACGTCTGTTAGAACCATCATTGCTATTGCTGCATCTAGAGGATGGAAGATTCACCAAATGGATGTAAAGACAGCTTTCCTGAATGGCATAATAGAAGAAGAGGTTTACATTGAGCAACCAGAAGGATTTGAGTTGCATGGGAAAGAGTCTCATGTCTACAAGCTGAAGAAGGCCTTGTATGGTCTTAAACAAGCTCCTCGTGCTTGGTATGAAAGAATTGATCAGTATCTTTCAAGTCTAGGATTATTAAAGAATGATGCAGATTCTAACCTCTACTTCAAGATAGTAAATGGTGAAGCATTGATTTTGGTTTTATATGTTGATGATTTGATCATTACTGGTGAAGAACATCTAATTCTAAAATGCAAGAAGGAATTAGCTTCAGAATTTGAAATGAAGAATCTAGGTCTTATGCATTACTTTCTTGGTTTAGAAGTTTGGCAAAAGCCAGATGAGATGATTCTAAGTCAAGGCAAGTATACTGTTGACATTCTCAAAAGGTTTGGTATGATTGACTGCAAACCTATGTCTACACCCATGGAGACTAATCTAGATAAGTTGAAAGAGGCTGCAGCTAGTTCAGAACCAGTGGATTCTACGATGTATAGACAGTTGATTGGTTCATTGATGTATCTAGTTAACACTAGACCTGATATCTGCTATGCAGTGAGTGCACTTAGCCAGTTTATGTGTGAACCAAAGCAAATACATCTTGTAGCAGCTAAACATATCCTGAGATATTTATGTGGCACAATTGGATATGGGTTGAGATATTCTTCAAACGTGGATTTGGAGCTACATGGTTTTACTGATTCTGATTGGGCAGGATGTGTCTCAGATCGGAAGAGTACTTCTGGTTGTTGCTTCAGTTTGGGGACTGCTATGATCTCCTGGTGTAGCAGGAAACAGTCTTCAGTGGCCTTGAGTACAACTGAAGCAGAGTATATAGCAGCTTGTGTGGCAGCTCGTGAGGCAGTGTGGCTTCGTAAGCTCCTTGCAGGATTGTTTGGACAATCAATGGAGCCTACTATTATACACTGTGATAATCAAAGCTGTGTGAAGCTTTCTGTCAATCCCGTGTTTCATGACAGAACAAAACATGTTGAGATCAAGTACCACTATATTAGAGATATGGTGCAAAGGAAAGCTATACAGTTGAGGTATATCAGCACTGAAGAGCAAACGGCAGACATTCTCACCAAGCCTCTCGCCAGGATTAAGTTTGTGTACTTCCGAGAGAAACTTGGTATGGTGGAGAATGCAGCCTTGACTGAGAAAGAGTCTCAGTAATCAGTGATCCTTAATTGATAATGCAATTCTCTGCTGAGAGAGAGTTGAGGTGCAAGCCCTTGATAATGCAATTCTCTGTTGAGAGAGAGTTGAGGTGTAAGCCCTTGATAATGCAATTCTCTATTGAGAGAGATTTGAGGTGAAAGCCCTTGTTTCCACCCTCTGGGAGAAGCTATGGTGGATGTCATGTGTGTGACTCCATGACAATATCACGTGAGGGAATCCGTGATGACTTTATACCATCTATGGAAGTAGCCATAATGGTTAATATCACGTTGAGGTGATATTCTATTTTGTTTTCATTCTAACATGATGTGTCTTGTGCAGATGGAAGTTCATCCCTAGCTGAGAGGGAGTGTTGATGTTATGACAGCTTCGGTCTGCACTTCCCAAGAAGAAAAGAATAAATTAAATGTATAGCCTCTAGGCTATTTAATTTATATCATACAATATACTTGCTAAGGGCCGACCCTTATAGCTCGCCTATCATTGTCTCAACTTGAGCCGACTTCAAGACATTTTATTTGTTATCATTTATTGTATTTTCCTAAAGAGGCCGACCTAAGTCAAGAGGCGCCTTATGATGTATATATACAAGGTCACTTTATCATTGTAAGGTAATTCATTCAAGCAAGTTCGCATATGTTTATTAAGAGCAGAATTCGCACTTCAAGAGCAGCAGTCCGATTTCAAGAAGAAGACAATCATTTGTATCTTGCATACTTAGAAGGAGGGCGAATATATTATCAAGCATTGGCCATTGTTGGGCCTGAGTTGTAAGCAGATTTCTGTTATTGTGTTATCATATATAAGAGAATCATTTGCTGGGTTTTTCTCCCTCAAGAGGAGGGTTTTCCCAGGGTATCTTGTTGTGTTCATTGTCTTATGTGTTGCAATTCTATTGAGTACTTTATTGTCTAATCTGATCTAAGAAACACTAACAGTTCACACCTTCAATCTGGTCACTTGAGTCTCATCAAAAAGGCTATTCATATACTAACTTTCACAACTGATGTGATCAGGCCACTGAATCATAGAGCATCAATGTTATCATAGGCACCACTTTGCAATAATAGAAGAAAAGTATGCCATGTTTCTACTGCAAATCATCAAGGATGTATTTATTTGAGTTTGAAATGGTGAATAGCATAGTTGCCAGGAGACTGGTATCGGTACTGGTATAGGAGATTGGTACCAGTATCGGTACAGCTTCTTTTTGAAAATAGGAGACGGGGGTACTTGGAGACGCCATCTTTTTTTAATATAAATAAAAATTAATAAATTATTAATTTATTGAAAATATCATGACATTAAAAAAATTTCACGTTATAATTTTTTAATGCTTTTAAATTTCACGAGAGATGCCAAAATTTCCGCCAGGAGATGTCAGGGATTCGAGAGACGGCACGTCAAGTTTCCATGCTGCTGGAGGCGTTTCTAGGGACATCTCCGGTACGAGAGACACATGCCAGTCTCTGAGACGCATCTCAGGGGGCAGGAGACGCATCTCCCGGCAACATTGGTGAATAGCCTAAATACATAGGTGTTTGGCTTCATTTTTTGCATGTTTTTATCTAGCTTTTTATTTCTGGGCCAGTTAAATGTAGCACGATGCCACCATTTTTTAGGAATTTCTCTTAAACACTTATTATAGGTAGAGCATATGAATGTTTTGGCCAACTAAGTGCACCTAGGCAGAATTAAGAAATGGCTAAGCCACAATAAGAATGCACCTCATCGAGTGTTTCTTCTTACGATTTAAGACAAGCACAGATCATATATGCTTTGCCAACTTTGGATGCTAAGCAGAGTTTACTAGTAGCTTAACCCAGGAAGAAATGCACTTGGCAGAATTAAGGAATGTTCTTACCATGTCTGAGAATTTGAGGAAGAAAGTTTAAGTGGTTTAACCATCATACAAACATGCTGGGCGAGAAGACTGTTTGGTTTGGTTGGGCTAGGGGCATGCTTAGACAAATTAAGCCAACTATTCACCACTTGGCAAAAGACACATTCAGCTGAACCAAGTGATATGCATGCGGGGCTAAATTCACTTGCACTTAAACCTATTTTTCAATAAGCAAACAAAACTTAAAGATGGTCAGACCAATTCACATGCACACCATAGTGAAACTTGACAAGGTTTGTGCCAATTTTCTGCTTCTACATCTTCATGCCTTAGCCATTGTCAATCTTGAACCTCTTATCATTATTTCATTTTCGAACAGCTGCAACCTCAATCAAACTGTGAAAGCTTGTTGATCAAGAAACAAGACCATGACACAACCACCTTGTCAACTGATGGGGGGGGGACCACAACTTGCATTGAATTAAAACATATTGGTAATTGATCATGAAGACAAATAGAGAAATGGTAAGTACAAACAATGAGTTTCTTAAGGGGATAGCATTAGTCTTTGTTGTTTTTGTCATCTCTTGTCTTTCTCTTTGCAAGAATGACACAAAGAAATCTGCATCTGTCAGAGAAATTGATGAAAGAGTTGTGAAGATCCATTAGGATTTGAAACTATGTTCTTCAATTTAATGAAAGCAAACAAAGGTTAATTGGAAGATATTAAAGTACAGCGAGAGGTAAAAGTGTAAGTTCATGAAAAACTTGCAAAAACAGTGTACAAGCTCATCAATCAAAGAAGAAAATATTGAGGTTGCAATTAGGGAATGGCACATACACTAGTGATAACAAGTAAATGTTTGAAGTTTGAGAAATTGCATTGCCATTGTTGGGCTCATGCCATTTAAGGAAAGGATGCAATTTCAAGTCACCAACCCTACAAATCGTTAACAGTCATGTTCCATCTAATAGACCACAATTTTGACATCCAAAATGCATGATAGGGCAGACAAATGATGGTGAAGAACTATGAGCCATGCGACCAAGAAATAGTTACTAGCAATGACCTCTATTTTTGTGTGATCTAGAAGTGTAACAACAACAGAGTGAACGAAAAGGAGCAACCAAATTTGAGTTTTTAGTGGTACAACGGAAGAAATCACATGACTAAGTAGTTGTTGCTAAGAAGAACCTTCTAATTGTGTGATCTAGAAATGTTTTAAGTGGCAAGAAACTTGTAATTGTGCTGTTGGAGAGAATGCCAACAAAGAGATCTATTTTGGATGAACAAAAAAACTGGCAAACTATGAATCCATGCGACAAACGGATAAACCCCAACAATGAGCCCTAAATCATGTGATTAGGGCATAGGAGGTCAGCTTTAGTTAGATTATTGTGCAACTAACTTGACAGTATTGGCCAAAATAGTGAAAATTGTGTCTATTGCGAGGTTGCCAACTAGTTTCGAAGATTGAATCATATATTAGAAAGGTTTCTAGATTTTAAAGTTATTTCTAACAAGTGATTATTGCCTCTTGCAGCAACAAATTGCTAGCTGCATATGATGGCAAGGAATGCTCTTTTAATATCACCCTGTTTCATGCATGTACTAGCAGCCAAACATCACCAACAATGGAGTTCTCATCTTTACAACATCATGTCATTGATCACCAAAGCAAGGCAAACAAAATCATGAGTTGGAAAGGCAGTTTCCAATTGGGATTTTAGTACGATATAGTTGGCAAGATTACCACACATTATTGTCACCAATGAGGATTCATAGTGCTTGGAGCTTCAGTATTCGTCAGGGGCTTCACCAATTTCAAAATGAAGAAATGCATCAAAATCACAAAGGCCACTTATGCACAGTATTGCTATTTTTAGCAAGTCTATTTTTAGTTGCATTCTATTTCCAAGCAAGGAGCTCAAAGCCTATTTCAAGCCTCTTTATTTCATTATTTCTTTAGAGTAGTTTTGCTTTAAAATATCTTGCACTCCCTTTTTTGTAGCTTTAAGCATTTGCACTTTAAAATTTTGATTTTTAAACTAAATAATTATATTTTAAATCCCTAAAATCGGGTTTTCTTTGTAACCTATAAATAAGTGCTTTGAGCACAAGACATGGAGAATGTAACCTATGCTTATGCTGTCCAAATTATTATTTAGGTTGATGAACCATGTTTGTATTTTCACTGATTGGATTGAAAATAAATAAAAGTGTCAAGCTTTGTATTGATGTCATTTATTCATCTAGGCTGTAACTTTGCATGTAAACCAGCTATTTAGCCTTTGAAGTCATGTGTTGTGTCATGTTAAAGTGGTAGTTATTCCTTTCAATCTTGTTTGCCACTAATTTTTGAACTTCGTTTTAGCTACTGGAAAGGTATTATTTATGCTTTTAGATTAAGTTGCTTGCATTCATAAAATCTAAAATCTCACATGCAAGATGCAGATATTATTTTGGTGCTTTGAGGAAAAAACATAGGCAAATAGTCATTTCATTAAAGAAAAACTCCCAAGAGAATATTGTATGGTGTTGATATCTATATATCTTGTCTATAGTTTGGTGTCTAGGGTCAGTTTAGATTAGTGTTTAGGTTACGTTTAGATTTCAGGGAGCTTTCCCTCGTGCACTGTTTCATTTTGTGTTGTCTTGCTAAAAGAAAATTAAAAAGCTAGCATTTGTTAAGTATTAATCTATGCAATTTTTTAGATATGTGTTGAAAGTGTAGTCTACGGACAACAACACAGTACACATAAATAGTTGTGTTGTTACTTTTTGGATTGATATGTAGTCAATGTACTTTTCGACTGCAAATGTATGTGACATTTTAGTTAGGTGTGCATTGCATACTAACTATTCAACAAGACTTTATCACTTTCATGTGCATGCAAGGTAGAAGGTGACCAACTCTAATAATACAAAGGATTAAACTTTTGGGGAAGAAATATTAAACATTGCAAGGAAATACAATTTCATCATAGGGTTGTTTTCTATCATGCAAAGGGAAGAAAAAAGACATCACAATTAACTAGAATCAATCTTAGCGTTAAATCACTTAGTGCACAAAAATAAAGTGATATATACATCTTCCATGATTATATATGGGCTTCAAATAGAGTATTGATTTAAAAGGAGAGAATAACAAGTCAATTTTCTCCTAAGATAATTCCCATGTATCATGGAGGTTCATTCGCATCTAAGACTCGTAAAGAGAAGAGATTTTAATGCTCCATGGTATCTACTCTTGGTCTTGAGCAAATAGTGGGAAAATATAGGAAACCCAGAGACGTGTCCCCGACCATTTTAGGCACACCCCCGTTTTTGGGACGTCTCAAGGACAGTCGGTGTAATGTCCCCTTTTGGGATATTCCATAATTCTTGCCCTAATTTTCTAAAGATATCCTTTATGATGGTTTAGTGTTCAAACTGTATTTGTTTTCTCCTTTTCATGATCAATCATAAGATAAAAACATTCATAAATCTATTCATTTTTATATAAAATAATCACAATTACTTATAAGGTTTAATAATTGCAACAAGCATCATTAGTGCATAATGGTATAATACATATATATATATATATATATATATATTCTTTTACTTATATCCATTACTATTCATATATATATGTTTATATAATTATTCTTTCCTTATTCATATATATTCTTTATTCTTGCATATTATTCATTATTAAATTTATCTATATCTATGCATATACACTTGTATGCCTATTAAATAATATATATATATATATTAAATGGCTCTATATTCCAACGCATAACAATCATTGTTGCTGTTGTTTTGTTTCTCCATATTTTTTCCCCCTTCCTTATTTTTCTTCCTTCTATTTATACCATTCAAGGTAGGTGACTCATGGGGAGAATGTATTGTTTGGTGAAAGAGGTGACTTTTCATAAAATATATCCCTTTGTTAGATTTAATTGTTGCCTTTGTTGATGAATGGTAGCTTAGGTCAGATATAAACAATGATTGCTATAAGCATCATCATCGTTTATATAAGATCAATTGCTCTTCATATTTAATATTTCTAGAAATAAGTAAAATCGAATTTTATAATGCATGTATAAAATCGAATTTAAATAAATGATGTTCAAAATTCACATTGAATAAATTCGGAATTCATATAATATATATCCGCCATGTGTGAGGGGGTATATGTGTTAAGTTTGTTTAACCGAATGATAATCGGTTGTAAAGGAAGCCCGCGCGCCCAAAGGGACACATCCCTTGAGCGGACGTATCTCCACGTGTGGAGACACGTCTTCTCAAGAGACGCATCCCTTGGAGGCAGGTCTCCTTACATACAAAAGGGAGTTCCACTCTTGATATGCAAACATCGAAATTTATTAAGGTTCTGCAATCAGTACATTCGGCATTAAGAGAAGAAATCTGAAAATCGTTTTTTGACGTAGAATTTCAGACCTTAGTTTATTCTTAGATTTTAGGATCCTATTTGATAAAGATTTGATTACATTTACATGGTATCAGAGCCAAGTTGTGTGAATCCAAATCAAATCTAAAATCAGTTTGCTCTAGAAAAATTCGTATTTTCCAAAATCAAATTCACATCACATTCTTCATAATGTCAAGTATGATCAGATTTGAAGATCATCTTGCAGGAGCAGACAATTTCACATCATGGAAATTTTGAATCATGATGATCCTTAAAAAGAATAAACTAGACTCACTTGTGAGAGAAAACAAAAGGGAACCAGAGGCTGAACCTGAGAAAACTCAATGGATTGAAAACAATGAAAGAGCCATAAAAATCCTAGTAGATGCAGTTAGGGATCATATAGTGCCTATCTTAGCAAAACATGAAACTGCATATCATATGTTCAAATCTCTTGAGAGTACCTATGAGATCAACAACACCAGTAGGACTCTTGCATTAAAGAGGCAAATCAACAATGCCCAAATAAACAAAGGAGAGTCAATTAATGCATACTTCATGAGGATCACTGAACTAAGGGATCAATTATCCACAATTGGATATCAGATTGATAGCAAAGAGTTAACCCTAATTGCACTAGGAGGCCTACCCAACTCATGGGAGTCATTTGTTCAAGGAATAAGTGCGAGATCTAAATTCCCCAAGTTTGATAGGCTGAGAACTGACTGCCTTCAAGAGGAAACAAGACTCTCCACTAAGGAAAATAAACATAAGAACATGGATGAAGACATTCATGTACTCAACACAACAATTAATAAAAGGAACAAGAAAAACTCCTACAAGAGAGGATCTTTTAAAAGAAAGAGAAATCCCAATGGAAAGGGATCTTCTAAGAAGAAAGATATCTCTCAAGTGCAATGCTTTAGATGTGATCAATATGGTTACTATGCAATGAAGTGCCCTGACAGATCAAAGCAACAAGCATCATTTGCCAAAGTAGGAAAGCCAAATTTAGATCATGAATCTGAGAACTTTGTGTTCTATTCAGCCTTATCTAGCCAAACATCTAACAACACCCACAACTGGGTAATTGATAGTGGTTCTTCTAGACACATCACAGGATTCAGAGAACCCCTGGACACTATGACTGAAAAGTTTGATGAAGAAGTAACCATTGGGGATGATTCTACACACCCTGTAAAAGGGGTTGGAACTTGCTCCATCAAACTGAAATCTGGCCTTTCTCTTCAACTCACTGGAATCTTATTTGTACCTGGAATTAAGAGGAACCTAATATCCATCTCTGCCCTTGAAGACAATGGATATAGAGTTACCTTTATGGATGGGAAAGTTCTAGTATGGCCTAAGAACTCAACAATCAAGAAAGCCCAAACTATAGGTGTAAGACGAGGGTACCTTTACAAACTGTGCACTGAAGTTAAACAAGCCCTTACCCTTGACACCTTTGATTCAAATGAGATTTGGCATAGAAGATTAGGACACCTTCATTTCCGTGCCCTACCTTCTGTGGAAAAACTTGTAACAGGCTTACCTAAGTTAAAACCATCTCATGAAGGAACCTGCAAAGGTTGTGCCTTAGGAAAGAATACAAAGGGGTCCTTTCCCAATAGTTTGAGCAAAACCCTAAATGTGTTAGAACTGGATCACTTAGACTTATGTGGACCCATGTCTGTACCCTTTAAAGCAGGATTTCTATACTATGTCATATTTGTAGATGACTTCTCTAGGAAAACCAGGATCTATTTCCTTTAGTGTAAAGAGTCAATAGAAATCCTCAAAAGGTTCAAAGAGTTTAAAGCCCTCACTGAAAACTTCTCCGGAAAGAAAATAAAAACCTTAAGGACAGACAATGGGAAAGAATATACCTCTGAGATTTTTAAAGAATTTTGCATGAGTGTTAGAATTAAGAGGGAGTTCACAGTTGCCTACAACCCTCAACAGAATGGGGTTGCTGAAAGAAAAATAGAACCATTGTAGAAGCTGCTAAGGCAATGTTCCTGAACCAAAACATTGAAACTTCTTTCTGGGCAGAAGCCTCTAGGACTGCTCTCTATATCCAAAATAGATGCCCTCATTCTCATCTTGATAACAAAACTCCTAAAGAATCCTTTACCGACATAAAACCTGACATTAGTCATTTTAGGATTTTTGGCTGTCCTGTCTATATTCATGTGCCCAAAGAGAAGAGATTCAAACTAGAACCTTCTGGAAAGAAGGGAGTATTTGTGGGTTATAGTGAAACCTCCAAAGCCTACAGGATATTCATACCCGGGCAGAAACAAATTGAATTGAGCAGAGATGTCATCTTTGAAGAAGACATTGCATTCAAGAGGGCAAGAAGTTCTAGTGAGACAAAAACCTATTCCCTGAGAGTACCTGAAATGGAACCTGCTCCTGAGATTCAGAGGGAGCACCCTGAGAAAATGCCACATGAACTTCCTTCTACCTCAGATGAGAATACAACTGACAACGGCAAGAAGAGACCACTTTGGGCAAGAAAGATGATCAAAGAAGCCGAGGATCATGCAACACCCAAAGGAACATTCAGGGAGAGCAAAAGACCCAAACGTTTCTCTAGCTATGTAGCTCTAATGAACAACATCATAGACTCGGAACCTGTCAGTGTTACAAAAGCTTTCCAACACCAAGCATGGAAGGATGCAATGACAGAAGAATATCAGTCTATTCTAAAGAATGATGTATGGGATATAGTACCTAGACCGAAAGAGAAATTTGTTGTCTCTTCCAAATGGCTCTTCAAAATCAAGCATGCTGCTGATGGTAGTATAGAAATGAAGAGCACAAAGATATACTGAGGGGTGGGGGGGGGGAGGGGGGGGTGAATCAGTATATCAACAAACTTTTACCCTCTTACTTATTTATCAACTTCAAACTTAAACATACATCAACTATTTGATATGAACCAATTTACACACGTTAACACAACTTTTATTGAAATGATTTTTACAAAGTAGGCACCAACCTACAGATTTATAATAAGATGATTTAGTAGGACACAACCTACAAGGAACATCCAAACCTTTATAACTTTAGTAGGTACCTACCTACAAGGAGCACCAGCCCCTAATGCAAGGCACCAACCTTGACTTGATGGTTGCAAGATGATGCCTTCAATCTGACCTGCACTATCCCAATCCTCCAATCTGCCTTTGGTGATGAATGATCTCACACTTAGCCCACACAAGGAGATGGGACTTCAGACTTAGAATGCTCTCTTACACAACAACCACACTTCAAACTAATTTTGAGATTGTAGATATATATTTGATCAATCTTTGCAACTGTTCATGGAAGGTTGTATCATTTAGAATCTGTTCTAGTACCTTTTCAAAAAACAGGTTGCACCATTTCATGATTAACATTTAGTTTCATAAACTTGTGTTTGTTTGTCCTGTCTAATCGAATTTTATTGAGACCATTTGTTTGTTGAATCTGAGTCTAAGACATAACATGTCCCTCCAAGAGTCAAACCGAAAAAGACACATCACTCCAAACTCCCAATCGAATGTCTTCTTCAAGTGTTGTGGCTGTACAAGAAAATCACGTCTTTTTGAAAAGACGACTTCAATCTTCCAATCGAATGAGTTGCGACCTTTCAAGATAATCACGTCCTTTTAGCAGATAAAAGACATCTTGTTTAGACTGATTTGATTCTCACAATATTTCAAGAGGAGACGTCTTTTAATTCATACGACTTTTCAGAAAGTTGTCTTACTTCTTAACAAGTCGAATCTCTTCTTGACGTTTTATTTCTTTTCACTAGTTTTGTTTGATGCCATGCTAATCGATTCAACAAAGAATCAAAAGCAATTCTTTAAAAAAACGATTAGACACACTAAAGATCAACAAATCTGAATGTCACCAACACGTCTTCATTAATAAATCAAAAATGATCTTTGAAGAATTTTGACCATGAAAAACACGTCTTCAGCAACTTGATGATCTGAAGATGCTCTGTACATATTTCACCAATGTTTACTCATATTGTTGATCCCGTCATCATTCTCCAGTGTTCTATGCTTCCAGACCTGATATGAACTCTTCACAATGTGAGCACGTTTAACAGAAAGAACTCGTTCTTCTTGCAAACAAACTACTGTTATGTTTTCACTTGATGACCACAAAGAGTATCCAAGTAGAATCTATTCTCTGCACTCCATAATTTGATTGATAATCTTCATTTCTTCCACAATTAGATCTCTTACATGCTCAGTTTGTTCTTTGCAAGCACCAATTCCATTGTATGTCACATCTGGCTTTTCTTATCATGTTATAAGCATTATTTCTACAACCTCTCCTTTTTCTCAATTTTGTTTATACATTTTGACATCAATGACAATATTTCCAACAATCTCCCCCTTTGTCATTGATGGCAACTTCTCCAAAGGCAACTTGATCCTCTGTTAGCTCCCCCTGTGTTCAAATTCTCCCCCTTTGACATCAATGGCAAGGGGTCTTCTAACAATATTTCAGCTCCATGAAGCTACAAGATTTTGTGCGTAGCTCCCCCTAAATACATGCATCCATCAATTAATTTGATGGATGTGGAACAACTCCCAATTTGTCTCTTAGATATTCGAATGTATCTTGTGGAAGTGGTTTAGTAAATATATCAGCAGTTTGCTCCTTTGTAGTGATGTATTCTAAACACACTTGTCCTTCTCCTACTTGTTCTCTCAAGAAGTGATACTTAATAGGGATGTGCTTGGTTCTTGAGTGCATTATTGGATTCTTGGAGATATTGATTGCACTAGTATTATCACAATAGATAGTGCAGGGATGATCATACTCCACCTTGATGTCCCTTAAAGTTTGTCTCATCCACAAAAGTTGAGTGCAACATGCTGCTGCTGCAATATATTCAGCTTCTGCGGTAGATAAAGAGACTGATTCTTGTTTTTTACTCATCCAAGACACTAGATTTCCTCCAAGAAAAAAGGCTCCTCCACTTGTACGTTTTCTATCATCCACATTGCCAGCCCAATCAGCATCTGTGAATGCTTCAAGTGTAAAATCATTGCTACTGGGGTACCATAGACCATATTCCATTGTGCCTTTCAAATACTTGAATATACGTTTTACTGCATGAACATGTGTTTCTTTTGGTGCTGCTTGAAATCTTGCCACAACTCCAACAGCTTGCATTATGTCTGGTCTTGTAGAAGTTAGATGCAACAAACTCCCAATCATTGATCTATAAAGTGTTTGATTCACTTCTTGGGATTCATCATCTTTGCTTAGCTTGCAACCTGTAACCATAGGAGTGCTAACAGAATTGCAATCTTCCATCCTAAACCTTTTTAACATTTCTTTCACATATTTGGCTTGGGAGATGAAAATACCTTTGCTTGATTGTGAAATTTGTAGCCCAAGGAAGAAGGATAATTCTCCCAACATTGACATCTCAAACTCTTTTTGCATACATGATGAAAATTCTTTGCACATTTTGTCCTTATCTCCACCAAAAATGATGTCATCTACATACACCACCACAATCAATAAGTGTCCATCCTCTTCTTTGATGTATAAATTGCTGTCTACATCTCCTCTTTTGAAACCTTGCTCTTTGAGATACTTATCAAGTCTAGAATACCAAGCTCTTGGGGCTTGTTTGAGCCCATAGAGAGCTTTCTTCAGTTTGCACACATAATCCTTGTCTTCTGATAGTAGGAAACCTTCAGGTTGTTCAACATAGACTTCCTCCTCTAGATCTCCATTGAGAAAAGCAGATTTTACGTCCATTTGATACACCTTAAACTTCTTGTGACTTGCATAGGATAGAAACATTCTAATTGCTTCAATCCTTGCAACTGGTGTGAATGTTTCTTCAAAATCTACTCCTTCAACTTGTGCATAGCCCTTGCACACTAACCTTGCTTTGTTCCTTGTAACTTGACCATCTTCATTTGATTTGTTTCTAAAAACCCATTTTGTACCAATTACATTCTTATCTTTTGGCCTTGGTACAAGTTCCCAAGTTTCATTCTTCTCTATTTGATCCAATTCTTCATTCATTGCACTAATCCAATGTTTGTCTTTGCTTGCTTCTTCAAAGGTTTTGGGCTCTACTTGAGATAGGAATGCTGCATGACCATCTTCATTGCAATTCACCATTTTCCTTGTAGATCTACATCTATCTTGAAGAATCAAATCTTCAGGATGGTTCTTTTGAACAAACTTGGAAGGTGTCTTTATGGGAGTCTTTTGTGAAGATTCTTCTTCCTTTGCCTCTTCCTCCTTTTCTTCCTCTTGGGAGTCCTCATCCTCTTTGTCTTCATCATTCATAGTTTGAACATGGTGATCACTTTGTCCAACTTCTTTGAATTGCTTTCCTTCATCAATTCTTACATTAGCACTTTCAACAATTTTGTGAGTTCTTTTGTTGTAGCATTTATATGCCTTACTTTTTGATGAGTAGCCAAGAAAAATTCCCTCATCTACTCTTGTGTCAAATTTGCTCAAATCTTCTTCATCTCTTCTAATGTAGCAAGTGCTTCCAAAAATTTTGAAGTACTTGACAGTTGCTGGTCTACCTTTCCAAAGTTCATATGGTGTCTTCTCATTGTTCACTCTTATTTGTGCACGATTCAAGATGTAAACTGCTGTATGAATTGCTTCCTTCCAAAAGGAATCTGCTATCTTGGTTTCATTTAGCATTGCCCTTGCCATTTCTTGAACCGTCCTATTTTTTCTTTCTACAACCCCATTTTGTTGAGGGGTTCTTGCTGCAGAAAATTGCCTTTTAATTCCATGCTCTATGCAGAAATTTTCAAATTCCTTTGATGTGAATTCTCCTCCTCGATCTGATCTAAGGCATTTTATCTTGATGTTTGCTTCATTTTCAACTAGCTCTTTGAAAGCTTTGAAATTATCAAAAGCTTTAGATTTTTCTTTCAAAAATGCAACCCAAGTCATTCTTGAGAAGTCATCAATTAGCAACATAAAATATCTTTCACCATTCATGCTCTTGGATTTGGTTGGCCCACAAAGATCTGTATGTATGAGTTCTAATGGCTTTGATGAAGAATGCTCCTTAGACTTAAAGCTTGACTTTGGTTGCTTTCCAAGTTGACACTCTCTACAAATGATATTAGAAGGTTTTGTTATCCTTGGCATATCTCTCACAGCATTTGATTTGCTAACTTTGACAATATTATCAAAGTTGAGATGGCCTAGCCTCTTGTGCCATAACCAACTTTCATCCTCTTGTACTAGGTTGCAACTTTCACAACTTATCTCCTTTAAGATATACAAATTATGTTTCCTTTCAGCTTGAGCAACCAGCTTTCCATCTTTCTTGATATCACATGTATTAGAAAGAAATGTGATACTATGTCCTTGATCACAAAGTTGACTAACACTTTAGAAGATTTTCTTTTAGGCCCTTAACATACAAAACATTTTCTGTTTTTGTTCTCCCATTATCTAGACTCAGTGTTCCTTTTCCTTTTATTTGTTTTCTTGTATTATCACCAAATCTTATTGTTCCTTCATCAGTAGGTTCAAGAGAGATGAATTTGCTCGTCACCTGTCATGTGCTTTGAGCACCCACTATCAATATACCATCTATCCTCCTTACTTTCAGCATGTAAGGTGGTTTGAATGAACATTGATTTCTCCTTTTTCCTCCACACTTTGATAGGCATTTCTTTCCTTTTAATGGGCTTATCTTCTTTCTTGTTTTGTTTTGGAGAATCATTAAAAACTGTCCTACAAGCTTGTGCTTTGTGCCCAAGGTTATTACAATTGTAGCATAGACTATTATAGTCCATTAATGGTGTGAAAGGATTATAATCTCTCCTAAGGTAGCTAGGAATATTTTTTATTTTATTCTTACAATTTAAGGCCTTGTGGCCAAATTTGTTACATAGAAAACAATAGCCATTGAATGTATATGATTGCCTAGTGTTTGATTTTCTTTTAGGATCAGCACTTATCCATTCTTCTTCAACTTGCTTTGAGAAGGTCTTGAAATCTTCTTTGGAGTTAGTGACCTTCTTGGATTGTTCTTCAAAACCACCTCCCATTTTGCTTTGAAGACAATCTTGAGCCTTCATTAGCTCAATCAACTTGCTGGATTCTTCATCAATCTGTGTGTTGAACCTTTGTTTTCTCCAATTCCAATTTTAGCGTTGCTATCTCTTGCTCCAGCTTGTTACATTTCATCTCCTTTGTATTGAATTTGTTTTTCAATTCTTCTTCATTTCTTTCAGCTTCCATGATTTGAGCTCTCGAATCTTCAATGGTTTTGCTTGAATTCTCCAAGTCTTTTGTTATCACTTTGACCTTCAATTTGTACTTGGTAGCTTTCTTCTTCAAATCTTCATTCTTCTTATAAGCATAGTGCAATTCTTCTTCAAGATCCACTTCCTCTTCTTCATTACATTCTTGACCAATCTTTTCTTCTTCATCAAAAACTTCATCAGCATTTAGTTCTTCACATTCAGCCATAAATAATATTTCCTCTTCACCATTGCTAGAGCAATCTTCACTTTGTTCTTCGGAGGTGCTACTATCTTTCTTTGAATATAAACTCTTCTTATGTTTTTGAAACTTCTTCTTTGAGTTATTATTGAAATTCTTCTTTCCCTTTTTCTTGTTGCTGATTTCTTTTTCTTCTTCACTAGAGCTATTTTCATTTTGAGGACATTTTGAGGCATAATGTCCAACTTTTCCACAATTGAAGCACTTAAAAGGAAATTTTCCTTTGTATTTTCCTTTTCCTTTCTTAAGTTTACCCATGAAGTAAGCTTCTGCTTCATCACTTGATTTTTCATCATTTTCTTCATGCTTGTTCTTGCCCTTTTTGGATGCTTTGAATGAGACTTCCTTTTGTGGTGATCTTCCTTCAATCCTCATCTCATAGGTAGCAAGGATTCCATGTAATTCATCTTTGGTTAGCTGATCCAAGTTTGTTAATTCCTCCAATGCTGCAACCTTGGCTTCAAACTTTGTAGAAAGAGATCTTAGAATTTTGTCAATAATGAAGTCATCCTTGATCTCTTCACCAAGTCCCCTCATGATATTCACTGTTTCATCAACACGAAGGAAATATGAAGCAATATCTTCATCATCCTCCATTTTGAGAGTTTCCAACTTTCTTCTATGAGTTTGCAACTTTGCCTTTTTAACTTTTGCATCTCCTTCATAAATATTTTGAAGTTTGTCCCAAATTTCTTTTGCTGATTTGCATCTCATGACTTTTGTAAACTCAAAATCTGTTAGGCTGCAAAGAAGAGCATGCTTAGCCTTTGCATTGTTTTCACTTCTCTTTTTCCCTGCTTGATCCGTTGGAGGGGTAGCTGGAGGTAAATACCCATCAACAACAGATTGCCACACATCAAACCCAAGTGCATTCAAGTATGCTTCCATCTTGATATTCCAAAAGGCATAATTAGCCCCATCAAAGATGGGTGCTTTCACTGTGTTGCTTAGATTCGCCATATGTGCTCTTAAGGATCTCCTTCAAGCGATTAAGCTTTCAAGAAGGACCTTGCTCTGATACCAATTGAAGAGCACAAAGATATACTGAGAGGGGGGGAGGGTGAATCAGTATGTCAACAAACTTTTACCCTCTTACTTATTTATCAACTTCAAATTTAAACATACATCAACTATTTGATATGAACCAATTTACACACGTTAACACAACTTTTATTGAAATGATTTTTACAAAGTAAGCACCAACCTACAAATTTATAATAAGATGATTTAGTAGGACACAACCTACAAGGAACATCCAAACCTTTATAACTTTAGTAGGCACCTACCTACAAGGAGCACCAGCCCCTAATGCAAGGCACCAACCTTGACTTGATGGTTGCAAGATGATGCCTTCAATCTGACCTGCACTATCCCAATCCTCCAATCTGCCTTTGGTGATGAATGATCTCACACTTAGCCCACACAAGGAGATGGGACTTCAAACTTAGAATGCTCTCTTACACAACAACCACACTTCAAACTAATTTTGAGATCGTAGATATATATTTGATCAATCTTTGCAACTGTTCATGGAAGGTTGTATCATTTAGAATCTGTTCTAGAACCTTTTCAAAAAACAGGTTGCACCATTTCATGATTAACATTTAGTTTCATAAACTTGTGTTTGTTTGTCCTGTCTAATCGAATTTTATTGAGACCATTTGTTTGTTGAATCTGAGTCTAAGACATAACATGTCCCTCCAAGAGTCAAACCGAAAGAGACACATCACTCCAAACTCCCAATCGAATGTCTTCTTCAAGTGTTGTAGATGTACAAGAAAATCACGTCTTTTTGAAAAGACGACTTCAATCTTCCAATCGAATGAGTTGCGACCTTTCAAGATAATCACGTCCTTTTAGCAGATAAAAGACGTCTTGTTTAGACTGATTTGATTCTCACAATATTTCAAGAGGAGACGTCTTTTAATTCGTACGACTTTTCAGAAAGTTGTCTTACTTCTTAACAAGTCGAATCTCTTCTTGACGTTTTATTTCTTTTCACTAGTTTTGTTTGATGCCATGCTAATCGATTCAACAAAGAATCAAAAGCAATTCTTTAAAAAAACGATTAGACACACTAAAGATCAACAAATCTGAATGTCACCAACACGTCTTTATTAATAAATCAAAAATGATCTTTGAAGAATTTTGACCATGAAAAACACGTCTTCAGCAACTTGATGATCTGAAGATGCTCTATACATATTTCACCAATGTTTACTCATATTGTTGATCCCGTCATCATTCTCCAGTGTTCTATGCTTCCAGACCTGATATGAACTCTTCACAGTGTGAGCACGTTTAACAGAAAGAACCCGTTCTTCTTGCAAACAAACTACTGTTATGTTTTCACTTGATGACCACAAAGAGTATCCAAGTAGAATCTATTCTCTGCACTCCATAATTTGATTGATAATCTTCATTTCTTCCACAATTAGATCTCTTACATGCTCAATTTGTTTTTTGCAAGCACCAATACCATTGTATGTCACATCAGGCTTTTCTTATCATGTTATAAGCATTATTTCTACAACCTCTCCTTTTTCTCAATTTTGTTTATACATTTTGACATCAATGACAATATTTCCAACAAGAAAAACATAAAGCACGTTTTGTGGCTAAAGGCTTTTCTCAAAAGGAAGGTATTGATTATGAAGAAACATTTGCACCTATTGCCCGTTACACATCAGTGAGAGCAGTGTTAGCCATTGCAACAGCTAAAGGCTGGAAGATCCATCAAATGGATGTGAAAACTGCCTTCCTGAATGGAACCATTGAAGAGGAAGTCTATCTGGAACAGCCTGAAGATTTTGTGATACATAAACCTGACTCACATGTATGCAGATTGAAGAAAGCCCTCTATGGACTTAAACAGGCTCCCAGGGTCTGGTATGAAAGAATTGACAGCTATCTCTTGGGATTAGGATTTTCAAAGAATGATGCTGACTCCAATCTCTACTTCAAGGTAATCAAAGGTGATATGCTAATAATTATTTTATATGTTGATGACCTGATGATAACAGGAGAAGATCACCTCATTGCTCAAGGAAAGCAGGATCTAATTTCTGAATTTGAAATGAAAGACTTGGGCATTCTACACTACTTCCTAGGTTTAGAAGTATGGAAAAAATCAGAGGGCATTATACTAAACCAAAGGAAGTATACTATTGATATTCTGAAAAGATTTGGAATGTTGGACTATAGATAGATGTCTACACCTATGGAAACCAACCTTCACAAATTGAAAAAAAGCATCAGAATCCAAATGTGCAGATCCAACCCTTTACAGACAAATGATTGGATCCTTGATGTATCTGGTTAACACCAAACCTAATATTTGCTATGCAGTAAATGTTCTCATCCAATTCATGTGTGAGCCAAAGAAAAATTCACTTAATGGTTGTGAAACATATTTTGAGATATCTTCAACGCACTATTGGATATGGTCTCCTTTACAAGAATGATCAACTAGATCTACATGGATACTCTGATTCAAATTGGGCTGGAAGTGTAACCGATCGGAAAAGCACATCACGATGTTGCTTCAGTTTAGGATCGGCTATGATCTCCTGGATTTGCAGAAAACAATCTTCAGTTGCACAGAGCTCAACAGAAGTTGAATACATTGCAGCCTCAATGGGAGGAAGAGAAGCAGTTTGGCTTCGTAAATTGTTTGTGGGACTCTTTGGTGAGCCCTTGAATCCTACAATTATTCATTGTGATAATCAGAGTTGCGTCAAACTCTCTGTAAATCTTGTCTTTCATGATAGATCTAAGCACATTGAGATCCCCTATCATTATGTAAGAGATATGGTGGAAAGGAAAGTGATCCAGTTGGAGTATATTAGTAAAAATGATCAAACTGCAGACATTCTCACCAAGCCGCTCTCCCGAATCAAGGTAGAGCACTTCAGCAAGAAACTTGGTATGGTTGAATGGTAATTTGTTATTTATGTTTGAAATACAAATTGTTTATAAATTGTACTAATCTATAAAGATGTTTAATGTGTAAAATCTTTTGTCATGTGTGTGACTCCATGACCTTATGGGCCTACTCCCCCTGTGTACATTATTGAAAGGTGACGATCTTTCTAATAATGAACACTTGTATTTGACATTGTAAAGTGACGACTCTACAATGATGAGTTGAACTATCATGATAGATATCATGTGACTTGATATCTGTGGACATGTCATGATAGTATCTCTTAGACACTTTGATGGATATCATGGGACTTGATATCATCTGAAGATCATTGTGATCCTTAAGAGATAATCATGGTGGATATTTATATCCGTGGATATGCCATGAATTATGGTAGACATCATGTGACTTGATGTCAGTGCACATACCATAATGAAGATGTGTTATGAAGAATGTCATGTGACTTGACAACTTTGAGAAAACATATCTTATCTTCGATATCACGTGTGAAGGTGATATCTCCACTTATTTGATTTGAAATATCTTCCCTAGCTAAGAGGGAGTGTTGATGAATGGTAGCTTAGGTCGGATATAACCAATGATTGCTATAAGCATCATCATCGTTTATATAAGATCAATTGCTCTTCATATTTAATATTTCTAGAAATAAGTAAAATCAAATTTTATAATGCATGTATAAAATCGAATTTAAATAAATGATGTTCAAAATTCACTTTGAATAAATTCGGAATTCATATAATATTTATCCGCCATGTGTGAGGGGGTATATGTGTTAAGTTTGTTTAACCGAATGATAATCAGTTGTAAAGGAAGCCTGCGCGCCCAAAGGGACACGTCCTCTCAAGAGACGCATCCCTTGGAGGCGGGTCTCCTTACATACAAAAGGGAGTTCCACTCTTGATATGCAAACATCGAAATTTATTAATGTTCTACAATCAGTACATTCGGCATTAAGAGAAGAAATCTGAAAATCGTTTTTTTGACTTAGAATTTCTCACACAGAATTTCTCACCTTAGTTTATTCTTAGATTTTAGGATCCTATTTGATAAAGATTTGATTACATTTACAGCCTTTAAAGGCTTATTATCACAATAATATCTATTTTTGAAAATAATATATTATTACTAATAATTATGATATTTCAGATTATATACTTATTTTATTATTTTATTTTGATGTTTTATTGAATATATTTTAACATTAAAGTATAATAATAAAACCAATTTTCTAATATCTTATTATTATTTTATTCTAATGTATTACAATCTTTGATGTGTAATGATTATAATATTTATTTATTATTATTATTTTTGATATTAAGTTATTTAATACTAGAATGTAATAACAACAATTTGCCTATATATTATTATTATATTTGTTATTTCATATTTATATATTTTTATATTGATATGGTACACATTTATTTTATATTTAATCTTAATATTTTATATTTATTTTATTTATTAATTTATTAGTATTTTTAACATCATTCTTGTGGTATTGTTATTTCTGGGACACGACAGCTGGACGCTTGGGACATCCCAGACCATTCCCAAAAATCTTAAAAATGTACCAAACACTCCTAAAAAGCTAGGGATCAGGGAAGAAGAAAAGGAGGGGACTTATTATCCCTCCGATTGTCCCAGTGGAAGGCCAAATCTTTTCCCCCAAAAAAAAAGTTAAAAAATAAATCAATCTTAGTGTTAAATCACTTAGTGCACAAGAATAAGATGATCTATAAGTCTTGCATGATTATATATGGGCTTCAAATAGAGTATTGATTTCAAAGGAGAGAATAACAATTTAATTTTCTCCTAAGATAATTACCATGTATCATGGAGGTTCATTCACATATAAGGCTCATAAAGAGAAGAGATTTCAATGTTTCATAGTATCTACTCTTGGTCCTAGGCAAATAGTGGAAAAGCAAGGGAACCCGGGGACGCATCCCCGACATATTTAGGCGCATCCTTGTATTTGAGATGTCCCAGGGATGATTAGACGCCTAGGGGACATCCTTGGGCCATCCCTAAAAATCTAAAACAGCAAGAAATGTCCCCAAAATGCAAGAACAGGAAAGAAGAAAGGAGGGGATGGTCGACCGTCTCCCCGCAAAAAAGTGACACTTTTAATTAAAAAACACAAATTTAAAAATAAAAATTTATTGTGGGCCCCCACACCCCAACTCACCCTAAATGAGGAAAAAAAGCCTCATTTCATTTCATATGCATTTTTTGTTTTGTTTATGCAAACATATTGCAGTAGGGTTTGAAGAAAGGGCAAATTGTTTTGTTTATAGCAAGGATTGAAGGAGCTGCTGCAAAAAAGGTAGAATCTAGGGCATCATTGATAGTGAGATTGCAATTTCAAAGCTTAACATAAGAAATGTCTAATTGCTTTTTTCATTTTTCAGTTTAAAGTTGTATTAAATCTCAAAAAAACAACATGAGCAGCAGTGAGAATGACAGTAGTAACAATGAAGTGGAAGAAACTCAAATAAATGTAAGGGTTTTAGCCTCATCAAAGTGTGGAAGTGTTGGGGGTGAAGGTGAATAGCCAAAACATCCATTTGAGTGCCCTTCAAAAATCTTGAAAACTTATGCAAAGGGCCCTTGTAACAAAAAAAAAAAACCTCTTCTCCAACTTGTGACAGCCTTAGATACCAAAAGTAAATTTTCTGGGGGGAGTAGTGTGTGGTTGTGTCACATTTGCAAAAAAAAAAATTAGAGGGAGCTATACAAGGGTACAGTCTCATTTCTTGGGTGTTACAGGCTGCGGAGTTAGGGTTTGTATAAACATAAAGGATGATTGCACATGGAGACAGAAATGAGGTTTACAGGTGTGACAATGCTGGCACATTCTTTTGCAAGTGGACATTCATCTATGCCTATGCCATTCATGGTTGGTAGTGGTAGTCATGATATTGTCACAAGAGAAAAGAGGAAAGTTAGTGGTGATGAAAGGCCAGGGACAATTGCAAATATGTTTGATGTGTAGGCATGGGATGCAATAGAGTCTTCCATTGCCAAAAAAAATTATGCCCATGCCATCCCATTTCATGTGGCTTGTTCCTCTTATTTCAAACAAATAATCAAAGATGTAGCATCTATTGGTCCCTCATTTGTACCCTTTGCAAATCATAAACTATGCACTACCCTCCTAGACAGAATATTCTAAGGTTAATTTGCTAAAGGAGGATATAAGGAAAACTTGGATTAGAATGAGTTGATCTATTGTGATGGATGCGTGGACCGATATTAGACATCGGCCACTCATCAATGTCATAGTCACATGTCCAATTGGCTCTTATTTTCTCACAGGCGTGGATTGTTCAGGGAAGTGTAAGGATAGACTTCCAATTTAGCATATTGAGAGAGGCCATAGAGGAGGTTGGAGCCTCAAATGTTGTACAGGTGGTCACTAGTTCAGCACATGTGAAAATTGGCTGGTACGATGGTGGAGGGTGCTTACAAGCACATCTTTTGGACCCCATGTTGTGTTCATGCATTTAAAGATAGGGAAAATAGATTGGGTGAAGCAAGTGGTGGCGGAAGCTAGAGATATTCAAATGTTCATTTGCAACCACCACACCTCACTCTCTTCAGGACGTTTTCAAAGAAGGAATTCCTCAAACTTGTTGAGACAAGATATGCCAATTACTTCATTTTGTTAGAGAGGATGATTGAGATGCATGAGCTTTTGCAATTGATGATGGTGAATTCAAAGTGGAGTAGATGGCCTAATTCAAGCTCTACTAAAGGAAAAAACATTAAACAAAGGATCCTTGATGATGACTGGCGGTCCACTGTGAGGTAAGACATTGCTGATTTTATTAAATATTAAATATTAAATTGCTGATTTTCATATTAAATTTCTGATTTTGATGTTTTAATTTTATTGTTCAATGTTTCAACTTTCAAAGTTTCTAACTTGTCAATTAATTCTTTTTAACTTTTTGTTTGCATTTTGTAGATCTTTTGTAGATTTCATTAGATATGTTGATACAAACTCTCCTAGTCTTGGAGAAATATATGAGACATTTGACAACATGCTTTGAAGTTTGAAACATAAAGAAAACAATTTTGGCTAAGGATCCTACTTTTGGATTATACGAGCAACATATTAAGCCCATTGTGATGTGGAGGTGGAATACAATGAACACGCTACTTCACATGGCAACCTTTGCTCTAAATCCCAAAGGGTATGCACCAAAGGCTAGAAGTTGCCTCCTTGTGATGACCAAGAGGTAAAAGAAGGGCTAACAAATTGTTGCAAGGTGTGCACCCTTGGTCTCCTTGTGTTGTGCAGTGCAATGCTTGGGTTCATGACATGACTTCACTGCCTCCAGTTGATTCATTAACTCTAGCGGTTGTATCGGGCATTAACAAGTCGATCTTTTGGTGCAACTACAACCATCTTTGCAACAATTGGTATCAAAGCTTGGGTCACAGGTTCGAACCCCTCACTTGCACGAGGGGGGGGGATTGTTGCAAGATGTGCGCCCTTGGTCTCCTTGTGTTGTGCAACGCAGTGCTTGGGTTTGTGACATGGATCAATTGCCTCCTGTGGATTCATTAACTCTGGCGTTTGTATCAGGCATTAACCAATCGATCTTTTGGTGCAACAACAATCGTCTTTGCAACACGAAGGCCTTTCAAAAGATGTATTCAGTTGAGGAGTGTACAATACTTTGCACACAATGGCTTGCCTTCACAAATTTTGTGGTCTAACATTTTGTAAACCAGAGGTGAAGATAGATAGAGCTACAGTAGCTCAAACTAACCCTATCGAATGATGGATATGGCACATGAAGGATACACCACAGTTGAGGATGCTTGCCATTTGTCTCCATTCACAAGTTGTCAGTTCCTTTCCTACAAAGAGGAATTGGTCCACATAAGGCTTTATCCACTCCATCAAGAGGAATAGACTTACCTCTAGATGAGCGACGAAGCTAATGGTCATGCATAGTGCTTTTCGACTTTAGGATCGTCAAACTCTAGAGTATCGATAGACTCCAACTTTATGATGGGATGTTGATCCCGAAGATATCGCCCAAGTTGATGAGGAGGCGACACTAGAGGGATCGGTTGGGATTACGTTGGATGAGGTGGAACCTCACAATGGCAATGACTCAAAGGACTCTGATTTTGATGTAGTGTACTTTCTTTTATTTTTTTCATATTGCAATAGAAAGTGAAACTTGTAGCCTTTGGGCATTTTGTTGTAAAATATCATATGCATATTGACAATAAACTATGAAAGTAATTTGAATTAAGTTTTGACATTTGCTAATTTGTTTGACTTTGACTCTCAATTGAATTCTCAATTTAACACAAATGTTATGTACTGAAGTTCTACATTGTATATATGAATGTTTTATTAATGTTATCATATGAATATTTAAAATTTCTCTATATATCTTGAATTTTCCCAATTTTTTATATAGCCGCCTCCTTTGTTGTCCCCTACCATCCCCAAAAATGGCCTGAAAAATCGGGGACTTCAAAACGCATCCCCTCATCCCTTGCCATCCCTGACCCAAAAACTTGGGGTTAACATAGCGGAAAAGAAATTGCAATAAGACTTTGCTCATACTTTGTAAGGAATATTCAACATAGGTTTCAATTGGGAGGTAGACCCTGTTTTGCAAATAAGAAGCTAATGCAGATGTATTTCACCTTGTTCTTTCACTCACTCACATTACTAAGTTAAGTCAATGGTGTGATGGATGAGATCTATTTGATTGAGATTTTGATTTGCATTACATATATTGAGGGGTGGGGCTTGAGAAACATCTCCTTGTTGGAGCCTCCTTTAGCATTACCTATCCTATTAGATTTTTGAGACCCAAAATAGATGTTAATCTAGATCTTTGTGCCATAGTGTTCTCTCCTGTAGCAATTGATAGTTGGTTTATATATATATATATATATATATATATATATATATATATATATATATATATATATATATATATATATATATATTGTTGTCGTTTCAATTTGCGCCTTTGGTGTGTGGATTGGAAACGGACAGCTATGCACAATTAGACTACTCTTCAAATTAGGAGGGGAAGCTCCCTCTTTTGCTGATTATGTGTAAAAAGTCAAAGTAAACAAAATTCCTATCTTTTTATCTCAGTTGAGAGCACAAGGTTATAAAACTCTTTGCGTTGCAGCTGAGGTTTTCTCTGGTTTTGTAACTTCAACTACAACTAGGCCTAAACTTATAACGCTTCTATCTTCTCGAGTAAATTCAAAGCAAGAGAATCTAGAAATAAACGGGTAATGATTTTGGTAAACATGAAGCTTAAACAAACTTATTTCCAAAACGCATCTGACGACTCATTGTACTTTCGAATGAAAGCTCAAACAAAGATTATAAAAGGAAAATATCAAACGATAAGCTTGATCTCAGAATTCCCTCAAAGACTCATTGTACTTTTGAGGTGTAGGCTGAAATAAAGATTATAAAAATATTGTACCCAAAATAAAAATTTGGCATTCTACTTAAATTGGGCTAAATCATGTAAAAATGCCATCAAAAGTCAGTTTTAGGTTAAACCAAACATAAGGTCTTTGTGGGTTTCTATCAAGGAACATATGTATAAAATTCTGAAAATTTGAAAATTAGGGTTTTGCGCCCCTATTTTAAAGGAAACCCCTGAAAATAGGACCTTCCCAGAATTAGTTGAAAATGATTTTGATAGGATGAATTGACTTCACAATCACACTGGTCAAAACAAAATCACCAAAAAGTTAGTTTTACTCTAGTGGGTCTATTTTCATTTTTCAGGAATAAAGTTAGGAGCTCTACAACCATTAATGGCAGATTGGCCAGTACTAGGTGCTGAAAGTTAAGCTTCAGAAGCTTCAATGAGGAATCCATGGCAAAAATGCTCAAAAAGATGCTCTACGATAAAGGGGATTTTCAAAAGTGAAAAATGTTGAAAATTGACTAAGTCTGGAAAATGAATGCCTTGCTACCAAGAAGGTTGTGTAGTTGAATGCCTTAGTCATTTTTCCAACACCCATACATGCAGCATGCTAAAGATGATTGCTAGGATACACGCATCCATGTCATCAACGAAAAACCTCAAAATCAATCAAGCTACACGGCGAACGTGAGACGTGAAGAGATGAAGATCTTAAAGGAAATGATGAAGTTCTTAAAGGAAATGATGAAGTTGCAATCAAAAGAGCCCCTGTTGACTAGGGGCGCCCTTGAATTAGATGCTCAAAATCTCAGTTGTTGAACAAGCCTGTCTTCGAGTAATCTCTCCAGCATCAGCTCAGCTTCGCAATGAACCTATTTGTCAACCTGCCAGACACATCAAAAGACAACAGTTGTTGATCATTCAAGCATGCCAAATGGAGGGAAAATCAATGCACATCAAGGCAAAGGCACCCCTACAGGCCAACGGCGCCCATCATTTTGAGTCACCTGATGAGGTCTTCAGCAACTGCTTTCTTCAAGGCATGTGTTCAGCATACTCTCAGCTTCGCAGCCAATCCAGTTGCACGTTCACAAGACCTATCAAGCAGTCATAGGCAGGGATCAAGCAAAAAATACCAAAGGTGAAGGTAGAATGAAGGACGTAAGAAAATTAAACAAGTGTTAAGGAAAAGAGCCCCTGCTGAGGAAAGGCGCCCACCTTTTTGAGTAGTCAAATGCATCTTATGAGCTTAGTTACCTCCAGGATGATCTTCTCCGTTATGATCGATCTCAACAACGACACCATCAGCAAAGACAACAGAGTAATCTGACACCTGACAACAGAGATCGAACTAGGGCCACTCTCGAAGGTTGACAACATGAAAATCATGAGTCAAAAAGCCAAAGGCACCCCTATTGGCCAAGGGCGCCCAAGCTTTTGAAGGACTTGAACTGACTTTCGAGAGCTGAGATACCAGTCATCCTTTCCAGGGCTGAGCTGGTTATCCACCCCACATTTCGGCGAGATCATCAGACCCATCAGTCAAAGGTAATCTCAGATCAGAACATGAAAGATCAAAATGATGAAATTAAAGAACAGTCAAGAAATTGGCTAAGTGTTGGTCAAAAGAGCCCCTGCTAAGAAAAGGTGCCCTTGATTTGAAGACATCAGATTCAGTTTTTGAGCTTTGCAGCTCCCACACACACTTGATCAGGTTGGTCCTATCTCAGCTGTGAATCAATTAGCATCAGCTCAAGATCAACCGAACGACCGAGAGCAAGGATTGAATAGAGGCACTTCACCATGAAGAATAATGAAAAAAGTGTTCAATTCCTCAAAGGGATGCCTAAAAAGTCAAAAGTGATTTGTTGACTTGAGTTAAGAGATTTTGGAGGTAAAAGAGGCCAAACGTCCCACACTCAGTGGAAATCAACTTTTAGAACTCCAGATCAGGCATATTCACTCCCCAATCAAGTTTTGGATACCCAATTGATGCTTGCAACTCCAAATTGACATATCAAAGCATCTAGGCATCCATTCTTCATTATTTCTTTGCAAGTTGAGGAGCTCAAGAATAGATATTTTTCTTCTCCAACGTTTTTGAAGATCTAACAGAGGGGTTTTCATCATTCTTCACATTTTTGAAGATTTGTTGCACAGAGGGACCATTTATCAGAGGTTGCACCAAAAGGCATAATTCTTCCAGCATGACAACTAATAACTTCCAATCTTCTTCTTGTCTTTTTTCCTCTTTCCTTGTCTTAGATCTTCTTGCATGTCCAAGAAAACAACAGATAATCATAGATCTAGCCAACTGGGTGTGATCAACACTATTTTTTTAACAAAACCCACATGTTAGATTTTTCCAGAAAAAGTATCCCTGCTACCCTTATTTTTTAGGGTTTCCGGAAAAAAGTCATAAAATTGAAAACCAGACAAATTGGGTTTGTTCAGCTTTGAAGCACGAACAAAACGCATGTGTTGGATTTTTTCAGGAAAAATCATTTTCTGGTGCCTCGCTGCCTCTGCCACCGAAGGGCTCTTGCATGCAATGTTCCACGGAGTTTCCTAACGGGGACGCGTCTCCTGTTGGGGATGCGTCTCGAGGACGGGGGGACAAAGGGTCTAAGTTTGGGGATGGCGGGGAGACGGCGGCGGGGGGGCGGTGCTGATATACATATGGTACTTGAATAACCAATTATAAATAGATGTTTAAGAATAATATTTCAAATTAAACTTTGACAAATTAGTAAAATTGCAAATACTAACATTTTAAATACTTGAATACTATTACTAAAAGACTAAAAGTAAATAAAATATTAAAATTTGACAAATGAAATTGTCGAATTTGAGATTTCTATTATATGAATATAAAAAATATGACATGTCACATCATAAAGATGATTACAATGAGTAGCATGATACATTGATATCAAAATAAGTACAAAATGCAAAAATGAAAAATCATAATATCATATCATAAAGATGATACAATGAGTTGCAAAACATCAAATGTGAAATGGCATGTGAGCAAAAAAATGAAGAATGAGAGTGTTTTGTTTAGCTTAGAGGCTTTTAGAAGGGTCCCACAGCCTTTAGGGTTCAGCCTAAGGCTCACATTCCTAGAAAAGTAAAAGTTTTTTTTTTAAATTGCTTTTTTGCACATCCCAACGTGGGGACTTTTGGGCGTCTCTGAGACACTTGAGGGACGGCTAGAAGTCCCCGAGACATCTCGAGGACGTCTAGGAGTCCCCGCCGTTTCCTCGGAGTCTCCCAAGTCCCGACGGTGGTGGGGGGATGGCGCGGGGACGTTTCTCAGCCGTCCCCAAGTCTCTGAAACGTCTAGGTCGGGGGGACGGCTAGATTTTGGGGGGGGACGCGGAACACTACTTGCATGTCATAGAAAAATATGTTCTTTCGAATTTCTGACGATTTGGGTTTGTTTAGAAAATTGTTCTCAACAAAACCCACGTCTCAAAATTTCTCGTAAAAAGTACCCTTGACAAGGCTATTTTTAGCAGTTCTAGAAAAAGTTGTCCGAATAGCATCGTGTGCACAGTCACTCTTCAAGGTTTTCATAATGCAATTCTCCCAAGACAAATACAAGGCCAAAATGGTCTTACTCCATGATTTTTTGAAAGCGACTAGCACCGACCTGCATCGAGCACACCTAGTGGTCAATTTGGATAGATTGGCAAGCATAGACACAAGTCCACAGGTTCCATAATGGTTTCACCTCATATATCTAATCACCTTCCAAGGCCAGTTTAGAGGATTGTAACCGTTGGAATTTTGCGCGTGCAACGAGTTTATGTACATTTCTCACAGTTGGAGTGTTCACAGTCAAACTTTGCGGTTTCATCATCAAGCTTCACGATTTCATCATACAATACTCTTTCGTTGAGAAAGATCAAGGGAAATGTCAGAAATGTAAAGCTGCAAAAGAATGCGGAAGAAAGTTATTCACAATACAGAGCCGCCACTGGTTAATACTACACTACCTTAGACGTCAAAGTGGAAACACAGACAAAAAGAATAGGAGTAACCCTCCTAAGGGAAGCAAAATGAAGGAAAAACATACATCAAGTTGTTGACAAGCGGTAAGTTGACGATTCACAGGCATGTAACGATCTCCGTATGAAGAAGTCAACACATGGTTAGAAGAATTGTTGACCAGTGGTGAAGAGGTGTAAAGCACCTCAAGGACATCCTACCCTCCAAAGTAGCAATAACTATGACTGAAGTCAACTTGATGCCCCTTTCCAAGTTGACTCCAAATCTCCATAGATCATGCATGTCAAATCTCACTCATCAAGGATGTCTCATTGACTCCCACAATTTGTGGATCTCAGATCTCCTTTAAAGGTGGATGCCTATTCTGGAGACACATTTGTAATTTAAGTTCACTTTTAGTTAAGTGTCAGTCAACTGAGATAGACTTCTAGTTTGACTTTTGTTTAGTTTCAGTTAACTGAAGTAGATTTCCAGTTAACTGCTTGCTCACCTACTTTTAGACATAGGAATGTTTTTTGCTAATTGGCAAGAACTAATTGTTAACTCAAGGAGATTTTAGGGTTGCCTACTCCTTTGAGTTTCTATAAATAAGAGTCTTGGGCTCATTATTTGTTTAACTTTTATTTATTACGCAAAATTGTTGCACCATTGTTGCCAAAGTTTGCTTGTTTGTATTTGTTCACTCTTGGATGAGAGTTTGTTGGTTGATCGTAATTGTGCATGATTCCGTGCCTTTGCTGTCCCAACCTATGTAATTCTTTGGAAAAACTTGACAAAGAAAGTCAGATGGCGTATGCATATTTGATCTAAGTTTTGAGTTGATCCAACATCTTTGTTCTCAATAGTTTATTGTTTCAATCTCCTCCTTGGACAGGTGTTCCTCCTTGGATATTTTGCTATCAATTGCTATTGTTTGATGTTGTTTAAAGATCCGGATGTCAGCCTACGCTTCGAATAGGGGTTCCTCCTCAGAAATCCTGATATCCATATCTTCGTACCTTGTTGTTTATAGCACGTTGTTTCCCAGCCTATACCACAGACAAGGGTTCCTCCTCGTTGGCAAGTCTCAGATCCAACCTACCGTAAAGAGTGTTTACTTGCATAAAAACTTATCCCAGCTTATATCCGAGAGTTCAGAGCCTCGGCCATATTCTACGGAGACGGCAGATTCAAGTGATCCAACCCATCCATTTTGCTCCTATGCCTTCATGCTCTATTTATCTTGAGGAGGTAGGATAGTTTAGAAGCTAGTTTAGTCGTAGTTAAGATCTGCAGAAACCAGAGAAAAGCTTAGCTACGGCGCATTGTGTTTATGCACCCTTGTGTCCTGCCGCTGAGTAAAAAAGATAGGAACCTTAGTACCCTCTTTTACGTAGAACATCAACAAAGAGAGATCTTCCTCTCTATAATTTGAAGAGCAATACTATAACACTTGCAATAGCTGTCTGTTTTCAATAAGCACTCCAGAGGTGCTAATTGAAACGCCAACAGTTTTTTGGTGTCCACCTTGGGGCCGAGGCATAAAACTTCATGAAAAAGCTAACACTATTATGACATGAAATGGGCATTTGGTGTCCTTGGGCTCCAGTTGAACAACCTGATCTTGCTCCAACAACTCTCCAACCAGATTTTACATTCGTTGAAGGAGAGCAGTCGGCCATCATCAGTAGCTTGCGTACTTTCATCTTCGAAGAGAATACATCACTAGCTCAGTGGAGAGCCGCAACTATTACTCTGGACAATGAAGAAAGAAAGGCTGATCTTGCAGCCAAGAGGCCAGAGTTGCCACCACCTGCATGGCGGTAAGAATCCCGGCTCACCGGATACACATACAGAGGAGAACCAATCCTCTATTTCAAGAAGATGTCGAAGAAGCATCCGACATAGAGAAAATCTTTGAAGAGGTTCGGGAATGATCCTCTAGCATCCAATTGCATGATCCATACAAGAAGCAATGGATGGTAACAACAATAATGTTGGCAAGAGACATCGACCTTCATTACCTTGGGGTAATAACATTGGACCCTTGGCTTTTCAAGTAAATCATGAGTTACCTAAAGGGTCAAGGAAACACTTTCCCCAATTTCATGGCGATGGAAGTCAACACCCAGATGAACATTTTGCTGCATTCACAATGGTTTGCGCCATCTTGCATGTGCCACATGAAGACATCACAATACGTCTCTTTGTGGAGACTCTTGTTGGAAATGTTGTGGATTGGTTCAGTCACCTGAAGCCAGGCATTATTACAAGTTGGGCATCTATGAGTGAGAAGTTTTTGGCGAGATTCAAGCTCGCTGAAGATAGTCATTTGTTGTTCACCCAGCTTGCAAATTTAAAGATGAAGCGCAACGAACACATGAGAGAGTTTGTGGCAAGATTTGATCGTCTTGTTGCAAGACTTTCATTTACATTTGATCCATCATTAGAGATTCTAATGGGCTGTTTCATAAATGCTCTTCCATCAGAGATAGCCTTCTTCCTCAAGACGGCAAAAGAAACAAAGTTGAAGAGTGCGCAGGAATACGCCATCGAGTTGGAGGACAATATGATCACTTCCGGCTTGATGAAAGTAGACTCTATCAAATCTCCAGTTCAACAACCATACCAGCCAAAGAGAGACTATCTTCAGCCACAATTGCCAACATCTCCATCAAGACCAATGATTGAAGTTGCACGCAATGCAGTATTTTGTTGTTTCCATGACACTGATGCACATACCAGATTCACGTGTCCTAAGAATTTGAGAATGACCCAAATCATGGGATGTGCTGAAGTTGCTCCCAGTTCTAGTTTTGTACCAACAACAAGTTCGAAGGTTGTCTTCCACAAACGGACAACTTCGATGGCGACTCCGCAATGGGATATTTTGAACCTATTATTAAAGAAGAAAAAGAAGCATACCATCACTATTCTCTTGCGGTGAATCATGGAAAATTTTCAACGCCTATGTCTACACATGTTCAACACTTCAAAGCACAGAAAGAAGAGGAAGAAAGACGAAGATCAAACGACAAGGGTGAAGAGGTGCCTTCCACTTCCAATCCCAAGTCTTCACAGAAGAACGCTATGCCAGTTGCTCAAGATCCATCTTCAGCAAATTTTGACATCATAGCTTCCATGATGAAGACCAAGGTACAAATCTCTCAACTGGAATATCTTCAGGATCATCCAGAACAAATGGATCAAATTCTCAATGTTGTAAAAAAGCAAGCTGTGCTCAATAGTCAATTCATTTGTTCCAACAGGAGCAAAGCCTGAAACGGGTCCCGGTAATTATGTGACTCTGCCAAAGATAGAAACCGAAGATCAGAACATTGCATGTTATGAAAAGATACTGACAAAGGACACAAGGTCATGGACAATACAGTGTGGTGGAGGTTGTTCATCAAATACTGTTTCAGAAGTAGGAGAAGTGATCATCTCTCCTAAAAGACAGTTGCGCCCATTTGTGCAATTGGAATTCACTGAAGCTGAGAAGGAGGTGCTTTTATTAGACCTCAAAGATGCCGAAGACATGGGAATCAAACTCCTATGTGTTAAAGGCCATTTAGAGCTGATCCATGAGCCGGTCAAAGGATATTTTCAGGTCAGCAAAGATCACCTACGACGTTATAGAAATCGAGTTTGGAACTCGATTGATTGGTTTGAGGGGAGTTCAACATCCCAAAGATGGACTATAGCAGAACTAATGCCTCAGGGGTATCAACTTTCCCATTTGCATCATATTTTGACTTTTGTCAGAGTACTTTTGCTTGGATATACAAATACTTGAGAGTCTTCATTCCAGAGAGATTGTCTCTTGCAATTCCCATCAGAAGAGAAGTAAAGCCTTTCAGGCAGAAGTAGCATTGATGGGAGGCTCTTCGTGCTGCCATGAAGCAAGCAATACTCGAAACATTTTGTCCCTTCGGGGATGGGGTGAGTTGATTGTAAATTATTTTCTTTTTGCTTTAACGTTATGTTGTTATGTGTTTCCCTGTTTCGTCAAGTATCGTCATGTTATAGGTGATTTCTTAGGTAGTCTTGTTTTAGGTGAATAATAGGTGAACCCCGATAAATTGGTGAACTTCAATTATTGTGTGAATTAGGAAATAAGTCTTGACTCCATTGCCAAACTAATAAAAGTACTAGTCTACGAAACTTGAGATTCTCGGTTCTCCTATGTCGTAGGTATCCGACATGGTCACCAGACGGAGCCTAATGTTGTACCCAAAATAAAAAAATTGGCATTCTACTTAAATTGAGCTAAATCATGTAAAAATGTCATCAAAAGTCTATTTTAGGTCAAACCAAACATAAGGTCTTTGTGGGTTTCAGGTCAAGGAACATATGTATAAAATTCTGAAAAATTGAAAATTAGGGTTTCATGCCCCTCTTTTCCAGGAAACCCCTGAAAATAGGACCTTCCCGGAATTAGTTGAAAATGATTTTGATAGAATGAATTGACTTCACGATCACACTGGTCAAGTCAAAGTCACCAAAAAGTTAGTTTTCTCTAGTGGGTCTATTTTCATTTTTCAGGAATAAAGTTAGGAGCTCCACAACCATTAATGGCAGATTGGCTAGTACTAGGTGCTAAAAGTTAAGCTTCAAAAGCTTCAAAGAGGAATCCATGGCAAAAATGCTCGAAAAGATGCTCTACGATGAAGGGGATTTTCAAAAGTGAAAAATGTTGAAAATTGACTAAGTCTGGAAAATGAATGCCTTGCTACCAAGAACGCTATGTAGTTGAATGCCTTAGTCATTTTTCCAACACCCATACACGCAGCATGCTGAAGATGATTGCTAGGATACACGCACCCACATCATCAACGACAAAGCTCAAAATCGATCAAGCTACACGGCGAACGTGAGACATGAAGAGAAGAAGATCTTAAAGGAAATGATGAAGCTACAATCAAAAGAGCCCCTGCTGACTAGGGGCGCCCTTGAATTAGATGCTCAAAATCTCAGTTGTTGAACAAGCCTGTCTTTGGGTAATCTCTCCAGCATCAACTTAGCTTCGCAATGAACCTGTTTGTCAGCCTGCGAGACACATCAAAAGACAACAACTGTTAATCATTCAAGCATGCCAAATGGAGGGAAAATCAATGCACATCAAAGCAAAGGCGCACCTGTAGGCCAGGGGCGCCCATCATTTTGAGTCGCCTGATGAGGTCTTCAACAACTGCTTTCTTCAAGGCATCTGTTCAGCATACTCTCAGCTTCGCAGCCAATCCAGTTGCACGTTCACAAGACCTATCAAGCAATCATAGGCAGGGATCAAGTAGAAAACACCAAAGGTGAAGGTGGAATGAAGGACATAAGAAAATTGAACAAGTGTTAAGGAAAAGAGCCCTTGCTGAGGAAAGGCGCCCACCTTTTTGAGTAGTCAGATGCAGCTTATGAGCTTAGTTACCTCCAGGATGATCTTCTTTGTTATGATCGATCTCAATGACACCGTTAGCAAAGACAACAGAGTAATCTAACACCTGACAATAGACATCGAACCGGGGTCACTCTCGAAGGCTGACAACATGAAAATCACGAGTCAAAAAGCCAAAGGCACCCCTGCTGGCCAAGGGCGCCCAAGCTTTTGAAGGACTTGAACTGACTTTCAAGAGCTGAGATACCAGTCATCCTTTCCAGGGCTGAGCTGGTGTCCACCTCACATTTTGGCGAGATCATTAGACCCATCAATCAAAGGTAATCTCAGATCAGAACACGGAGAGTCAAAATGATGAAATTAAAGAACAGTCAAGAAATTGGCTAAGTGTTGGTCAAAAGAGCCCCTGCTGAGGAAAGGCGTCCTTGATTTGAAGGCATTAGATTCAATTTTTGAGCTTTGCAGCTCCCAAACACACTTGATCAGGTTTGTCCTATCTCAGCTGTGAATCAATCAGCATCAGCTCAAGATCAACCGAACGACCGGGAGCAAGGATTGAACAGAGGCACTTCACCATGAAGAATAATGAAAAAAGTGTTCAAAGGGACGCCTAAAATGTCAAAAGTGATTTGTTCACTTGAGTTAAGAAATTTTGGAGGCAAAAGAGGCCAAACATCCCACAATCAGTGGAAATCAGCTTTTAGAACTCCAGATTTGGCATATTCACTCCCCAATCAGGTTTTGGATACCCAATTGATGCTTGCAACTCCAAATTGACATATCAAAGCATCTAGGCATCCATTCTTCATTATTTCTTTGCAGGTTGAGGAGCTCAAGAACAGGTATTTTTCTTCTCCAACGTTTTTGAAGATCTAACAGAGGGGTTTTCATCGTTCTTCACATTTTTGAAGATCTGTTGCACAGAAGGACCATTTATCAGAGGTTGCACCAAAAGGCATAATTCTTCCAAAATGACAACTGATAACTTCCAATCTTTTTCTTGTCTTTTTTCCTCTTTCCTTGTCTTAGATCTTCTTGCATGTCCAAGAAAACAATAGATAATCACAGATCTAGCCAACTGGGTGTGATCAACACTACTTTTTTAACGAAACCCACATGTTAGATTTTTCCAAAAAAAGTAGCCTTGCTGCCCCCCTATTTTTTAGGGTTTCCAGAATAAATCACAAATTTGAAAAATAGACAAACTGGGTTTGTTTAGCTTTGAAGCACGAACAAAACCCATGTGTTGGAATTTTCCAAGAAAAATCATTTTTTGGTGCCTCGCTGCCTCTACCACCAAAGGGCTATTGCATGTCATAGAAAAACTCATTTTTTCGAATTCTTGACGATCTGGATTTGTTTAAAAAATCATTCTCAACAAAACCCACGTCTTAAAAAATTTCTTAAAAAGTTGCCCCGACAAGGCTATTTTTAGCAGCTCCAGAAAAAGTTGTCTGAACAATGTCGTGTGCACAGTCAATCTTCAAAGTTTTCATAATGCAGTTCTCCCAAGATAAATACAAGACCAAAATGGTCTTACTCCATGATTTTCTGAAAACGACTGGCATCGATCTACGTCAGGCACACCTAGAGGTCAATTTGGACAAACTGACAAGCATAGACATAAGTCCACAGGTTCTATAATGGTTTCACCTCGTATATCTGATAGCCTTCCTAGGCCAGTTTAGAGGATTGTAACCATTGGAATTTTGCATATACAACAAGTTCATATGCATTTCTCACAGTTGGAGTGTTCGCGATCAAATTTCGCGGTTTCATCATCAAGCTTCACGATTTCATCATACAACACTCTTGCATTGAGAAAGATCAAGGAAAACGTCAAAAATGTAAAGCTGCAAAAGAACGCGGAAGGTAGTCATTCCCAACACAGAGCCGCCACTGGTTAACAATACACTACCTTCCACGTCAAAGTGGAAAAACAGACAGAAAGAAAAGGAGTAACCCTCATAAGGGAAGCAAAATTAAGGAGATACATACATCAAGTTGTTGACAAGCGGTAAGCTGACGATTGACAGACATGTAACGATCTTCGTATGAAGAAGTCAACGACTGGTCAGAAGAATTGTTGACTAGAATTGATGAGGTGTAAAACACCCAGTTGGGAGGTCCTACCCTCCAAAATATCATTAATGGTGACAAGTGTTAACTTGATGCCTCATTCCAAGTTAACTCCAGGTCCCACGGATCATGCATGTCAGATCCCACTAATCAAGGATGTCTAATTTGACTCCCACGATTTGTGGATCTCAAATCTCCACTAAATGTGGATGTCTATTTTGGAGGCACATTTGTAATTTAAGTTCACTTCTAGTTAGGTGTCAATCAACTGAGGTAGATTCCTATGAAGTAGTTTTTCAGTTAACTGTTTGCTCACCTACTTTTAGATATAGGAATAAATCTTGCTAATTGGCAAGAACTGATTGTTAACTCAAGGAGACTTTAGGGTTGCCTACTCCTTTGAGTTTCTATAAATAAGAGCCTTGGGCTCATTATTTGTTTAACCTTTATTTACTACACAAAATTGTTGCGCCATTATTGCTAGAGTTTGCTTGTTTGTATTTGTTCACTCTTGGATGAGAGTTTGTTGGTTGATCGTAATTGTGCATGATTTCATGCCTTTGTTGTCCCAACCTTTGTAATTCTTTGGAAAAGCTTGAAGAAGAAAGTCAGATGGCGTATGCATATTTGATCTAAGTTTTGAGTTGATCCAACATCTTTGTTCTCAATAGTTTATTGTTTCAATCTCCTCCTCGGACAAGGGTTCCTCCTCCTTGGATATTTTGTTATCGATTGCTATCGTTTGATGTTGTTTAAAAATCCGGATTTCAGCCTACGCTTCGGACAGGGGTTCCTCCTCCTTAGAAATCCTAATATCCATATCTTCGTACCTTGTTGTTTCTAGTACGTTGTTTCCCAGCCTATACCTCAAACAGGGGTTCCTCCTCCTTGGCAAGTCTCAGATTCAACCTACCGTAAAGAGTGTTTACTTGCATAAACCTTATCCCGGCATATATCTGAGAGTTCAGAGCCTTGGCCATATTCTACGAAGACGACAGATTCAAGTGATCCAACCCATCCATTTCGCTCCTATGCCCTCATGCTCTATTTATCTTGAGGAGGTAGGATAGTTTAGAAGCTAGTTTAGTCATAGTTAAGATCTACAGAAACCAAAGAAAAGCTTAGCTATGACACATTGTGTTTATGCACCCTTGTGTCTTGCCGCTGAGTAAAAAAGATAGGAACCTTAGTACCCTTTTTTACGTAGAACATTAGCAAAGAGAGATCTTCCTCTTTATAATTTGAAGAGCAGTACTATAACACTTGCAATAGCTGTCTGTTTCCAATAAGCACTCCAAAGGTGCTAATTGAAACGCCAACATACGTACGAGCTGCAGGTACAACCATACCTCCTTGGAAATTGTGCCATCAAAATAAAATAAAACAAAGCATTTTTGGTTGTTGTTTGGTACCAGTCTTGGTCGCCCAAGCTGAGAAGGAACTTTGGAAACATACTCACGATTTGATTTTGATTCCTGAGGCTATCATTGATACTAGGGAGCGTCATTTGAGGCGCAAAATAGTCAAGGAATTTTTGGTTAAGTGGAAAGACCTGCGAGATGAAGATGCAACTTGGGAGAATGAGGATTTATTGCAGCATCCTATGATGAGATTGCTTGAGGACAAGTAATTTCGGGGAGGGCGGAATGTAATTTCCCCTTCCTAGCTAGTGGCACGAGGAACAAGGTTAGCCTATTACGACAGTTCCCATAGGCTAACGGGATGATTAGGGAATCTTTCTGAGGGGTTTCAAGACTTCTCCTTGCTACTTACTATTTTTAGTAAGTGACATTTCAGGTCAGTGATGGCACACTTGCAGTTGATCTTGGTCAGGGGACACTCTCGGGGGCTCATTTGGATATCCGGGCCAGGAGTTATGGAATTATTAAGTCACGTCATTTAGTAATATTCTATTATTAAGTGATTTTGTGATTTAATGTTATAAAGTGAAAGTGACTTTATTAAAAGAATTATTTAAGTCTATGAAATATTTAAGTGAAAAGTCCCTTTATGAAGTATTTAAATGAAAAAGTCACTTTGGCAAATGTTTTAATATTAAATTATAAAGAGCTTTGAAAAGTGGCATCAATAATCATGAGGAGATATTTGAGTGACTTTCAAAAGTTGGAAACCTAAAAGTGGCGTCCTTTCTCCTTAAGGCAAGGGTTTGGCTCATTATTCACATCATTGAGAATATTATAATTTTTGGAGCTGCTGCTGCAAGTTGTCTTTCATGGCTGACTGAGAATGGATACCCTCTTTTACAATAGGTTCTACAGGCGTGCAAGACCATCCAAGGATCCTACTTGATTGGTCTCACACAGGGATCATCAATTGAGCATAAAATTGAGTATTGCTTTGAAGAATAAATCAGGTCTTTGTGATTTGCATGGCAGATCTGGAACAAGGGTTTGTTAATTTATTTAGTTGCAGATTATCAGTCAATAACCAGCATATTGGAATTGAAGATTTCATCTTTCCAAGGCCTATGGGTCTCCTACCTCAAGTCATACCATCTCCTTTACTCTTTGTGGCCTAGGCGACACCTTTTGCAAGAGATCAGATTGGAACTCTCCCAGCTTAGCACGTGTGAGCTGCAGGTACAGCTGTACCTCCTTGGAAATTGTGCCATCAAAATAAAATAAAACAAAACATTTTTTGTTGCTGTTTGGTACCTGTCTTGGTCGCCCAGGCTGAGAAGGAGCTTTGGAAACATACCCACAATCTGTTTTTGACTTCCTAGAGCTAGACATACATTTCATTGGATCTCCTAGGCGGCTGCCTCAAAAATCAGAACTTTATGACAGTCAAAACCAGCAAATGGGTATGATGTAATTTCATTTGTGATCAATAAAAATCATCTGGGTTGCTTTCATTTTATGTATTTTCCTTTCCATTTGGTATTCTTTATTGTTTTTTTATTTCCAGCATCAAACACACAAAAGCAAAAAAACAGAAAAACACACAGAAAATCAAAAGTCAGATTCAAACACCACAGGGGTTGTTTCACTCACCATTGAAAAGTGGAAGAGTTGCTTAATTTCTTTGTATTCACTCACCACTGGAAAGTGGAAGAGTTGACTTTACATTTCCAGAATTGTATGAGTTTTCCTATTGAAAAATGGAAGTGCAAAGCTAACCCCCACTGGACAAGTGGATTACTTTCAGCTGCTTCATTTCAAGAATAATTGTAATCTTGACACCGTATGCTCTTACCTTGCCCAATTCGGGATTTGGGTAATCAAAAAGTGGAAAGGAAGTTGTTATTATTTCATTTACTTTGAGGCTAATGCATTTTCAAAAAAAAATTGAGGGTGGTTATTACATCTTTCCACCAATCTGATTTGAAAGGATAAGTTTCAAGTGTTTTCTTTTCAATGTCCTCCATGAATAGGAGGGCCACAATTGGAGATAAGGGAGAACCTATAGCTATACCATTAGTTTTCTCATATATTTCATGCTCAAAGCTAAAGAATGTTGAATTAAGACACAATTTAACCAGTTTTATAGTTTCTTAGGCAATGGCTTCTATCACTCCCCTAATTGGTATTTTTGACAATAACAAAGCTAATAACCTTTATTCTCCACTTTTTGTTCCTTTTATGAATTCAACAAAAAATGAGGAGTCTTTAATATAGGAAGTGTTTCCTAGTAATAGTCTTTTCTGCAAGAAAATAAGCTAAATGGTCGCCTTTCCTTAAATGTAACTGAATGCTCTGCATCATCTGTATCTTATAAGCATCCTTTTATTAATAAAAACCTTGGAACAGAGCACAATAAAAACATATGTAGATATGTTCAAACAAGGATTGCATGTTAAGAAAGTATACATAGACGTCACAGTGTTCAACCTGGATATAAAAATCACATTTGTCAGGCTTTTGGGTGGTGTTCAGCACACTTTAATCTATTTGTTATGAAAACCATGAATTAATGAATGAAACTTTATACACCCTATCGCATGTAATCAGATGGTCTTTACTCCAAAAATTGGACAAATCTGTGACTGTCAGATATGCACCTACAAATGCTGCAGAATTTACTTACTTATACAAGAATGAGGAGTTCTTATTACCAAATTTTGATGAACACTGCATTTTCTCAGCCCTTGTAGTCTAACATCTAAAATACCAATATAAATAATTTCTGGACATAAACAAAGTGAAGCAACATAGATGGAGATCATACCTAGAGCAGTTTCAAATATTTGTGGTGCAGGCTTTTCAAAGCCAACTTCCGAAGATATGATGATTGCATTGAACCTGACCAGAACAATCCAAGCACTGTTATGTAAAAGATAATATGAATAGGAATTATCAAAATAGTTAGAACAGGCTCTGACCAATGGACAATCTATAAGACTAGAACCCCTTTCACATTAAGAAACAAAATCTTGGATAATCTATGCCCAAATAAGAGGTCCAAAAAAAATTTGGTCTAATACTCACGTCGCATATTTAATTATTTTAGAATCAGAGGATGTCATTTTACTTTCAAGTAGTCATCTTCATGTTCATCATATTCCCATTCATCACATGTCAAGACTCAAGACGAAAATTTTAGAAAAAGCATCCATGTATTGAGAGCAACAAAAAGGATTTTATCAAATATATAAATGAGCACAGCCAATGAAAAACCAAAAAATAAAAGGTGCATGTTATTATCTTTCATCACGTCTAGCTTCCTTCCAAGTCAACAATTTGAAAAGATACAACAAACCATACTGACAGGCATTAGAATCCATCAGAATAGATTGACAGATCCATGTCTCATTATTTGAGAACTATGTGAAAAAGAAACGTCAATTCCAAAAAGATTGGGAGAACATATAAAAGGCAAATGGGCAACCATCTTGAATACAGGTACATAAGAAAGAAATACTAAGTACACAAGCCAGAAAGAGAATGGTCAAGTTTTTCCACGGAGTATTGAGTCTGAGTCACAAAACAGCTTGTTGAGTCCAAGTCTTCAGATAATGGTTGAATTCTAATTCTTTAGATTCTTCCTTGTCTGTCTTCAGCAGTTATTCACTAATGGTGCATAATTGTGCGTTAGTTCCTTTTATAACTGTCATCCTTGGTATGAAGATGCTAGATACTACATTAAACTATCATTGTAGAACCCATAAAAGATATTTATCCATCTTTCAAATTCATCTTTATGTCAAGTTTCCTTGTTTAGGAGAATTAGTTGTGTTGTCTGGCCTTCTGGTCTTCTAATATGCTAGAAGAGTGTTCATGTGGATTTTCAATGGTTTCTTTCTCATAATTCTATTGTTTCCATCTTGATAAGATCATGATGTCAAGAAAATATTTTTTTGTTTTGATTTCATGGGGTTATTTTAATCTTGTAGTATCAAAGTGTAAGAAGTGGTAGGTTGTGTTATTGAATATTCTATAAAAATGTGTGGATCAATAGCAGAATGGGTTTTTCTAAATTAATTTATTTAGTTATTCAATACGGAGATGTCTTGAGTTGCTTTTGAAATTCCAATAAAAGGTATATGTGAGTATTGGTTCACATAGGCTAAGTATGTATCTTCAAATACATAGAAATACATGTGATAATTTCAAGATTCTGTTTTCGATAAAGTGATGTTTCTAGAAGTAGGTAGCCGTGTTTCATATTTGTTGGTAAGATACGAGCAATTTAATACTTCTAGGGGAGATGAAGATGATTTGTTTAAGTTCTAGGTAATTCTAGTATTTTGGATCATGAAATTTAAATGGCATCTTTTTTGTTATATTGTCCATATGAGGGATTGAATATGTGTTGGGAATGATCATGCAATAGTTTTGTCTTTTCCTATGTTACCAGTTCACTTAAAAAATCCCCTAGACTTGGGTTTGGTTTGTACCTAGTCTAGGTTCTAGTCCAGTTCCCCTGTAGAACCATCAAAACTCCTGCAAGATGGACTCAGATTCAGCTAGGTTTTCTTTGCAGCTGACTGAAGCGAATACAAGTTCATTTTGCAGGACCCGCATAGACCCCAGGCTGAACCCAGCTAATTTTCATGCTTTTTAAAAAACGCCGAATACTACAACTGGCTTAGATACCTTTTACCACTGTTGTTATGAAGATTTTTCTTCAAAAGTGACCTCCTACAGCTGCTGTTTGTACTGGTATAGGCCTCCAAAATACATAATTTTCTGATATTGACCCTGCTGTACCTGTTGTACTTGATGGAATTCTGCAAAAAGATATAGATCTAAATGTTGTCTTTTCTGTGACCTGCTGTAGAATGACGAAACTTTGCTATTGTTACTGCTGATAAGGGTCAAAAATTTGACTGCTACTTCTGTATGAAGAGCTAGGCAACCTGCTGTTGCTGTTTGTACTGGGATTATAAATCAAAAAATGCCCTTTACAAAAGATTATTTCTGTAGTCTCTAATAATTGTTGTCTTTTCTCTAAATAGTTTTCTACTTTTTGAATGACCCCTTCATGCTTATAAATAGTTGTTCATTTATCCTTGAAACCTCATGACTTTTCTCACAGCTATATCTGGGTCAGCTTGCTTTATTATTAAAACAAAACAGGCACCATTATATTGGTGTGCCTTTCCTCTTAAGCATATGCTTAGATGGCTTGTTCAGGTGTGTGCCAATGCTTAGGTGTGGGCCTAAATATGCCTCAAGTTTTTCAAAAATTCTTCCTTCCCTCATGCTGAAACGTGTGCCTTTTCTTCCTCATACACCTGAGTTTTGAAGGGGAAATTCAAGTTGCTGTTTTCCTTTGTTTTGGCACACTAGAAGAGAGCTTAAGTATTGATTTCTGTGTTTGGGGGGCCTCTATATACAAGCGTGCACTTGAACAATGTATCAAGATTTTTTTAATTTAAAAAATCCTTAGTGAGGCATGCACCTATCTATTAACTTGAACATTTTCATCAATAACCGCTTTCCATGATGTGTATGCCAATGCTTATTTGTTAAAAAAAAATCGTTTTAACAATAGCATACATCCGATGCTGGGTATTTGGATTTGCACACGTCAAAAGTTCTTCATGCACCTATAACCTTGCTTATCATCATTGTGTTCCTTTATGAGGTGATGAGGTGCCCACTACTGTCCAGGGGTGTAACCATACACTGAACTTTAAACTTTTCAAAATCTCACTTCTTTATAGAAGTACATGCTTCCTTTGAAAGACACACCTGCTCTCAATTTCTTCATTGTGGCGCATTTCTCTCTGCTTGTCACACATCAATGCTTTGGGTAGGAAAATCTGACTTGACAATATTTCTTTACCTTGGTGCACTTGAACACTAGATTGAACGCACTTGCAATTGTAGATAGTTGTCAATGTTTTCAAGTCACCTGCTTTGTATTGGCACACCTTTTAGCTTGTGGTGCATGCCTGGATGACACTTTGAAAACTTTTGAGATCATTGAATGGTCCTTTAGTTAGGTACCTGGGATTATTGTACACAGTTGTGTATGTCACTTTGTTCCTTGATGAAGCATTTTTGTCTATATTTTTACCCACTCACTCTTAATATTGTTTCAAAATTTGCATTATAAGGTGCACACCAAGACCTCTGCGCATACTCCCATTTATGACTTAGCCAATTTTTGGATTCAAAAGCCTCCTTTCTCAGAACAAAATGGACGTCTTCAAGAACCTCTTAGGACCCTACAAACACTCAGAGAAAGACAAAAAGACGAAAAGACAATGTAAATTGCACAAGACTTGATCATGATAGACTTTGGTTTTGAAAACTTGACACGATATGAAAGTTTTGTATGCATATAACAACCACCTCATGGATTATGTCACCGATTGCCTCGGGGGAACAGTCTAAATATTATGTAGCATTTGTATAGTCTAACGACCTTAGATCAATGGTTAACCTTAGATTTTCCAAAATGATGATAGGTCTAGCTTGAACTTTGTGTGTGTCTAGAAAAATTTGTGTATTGTGTTTTTGCTGCTAAGGTATATTACAAAAAAGTTGATGTAGATGGTGTTAGTAGCAGATTTGGTGAGTAGATTAGGTGCATTCAAAGGAACTGAAGTCAAAGTTTTAAATGTGACAAAAAACATCAAACCTTTTATTCTGCAAAGCATAAACATGCTGGTCAACGCACTATAAACCCCAGGAGAAAGATATTTTAATACATACAATAACAAAATCAGTTGAGAAAAAAAATTAAAAAGGCAATTTCCTCTTGTTCATTATAATTAGCTAATGGGTCACATAATAGACTAAAATGTGCATGGCAAGAAATAAAGATGAGATCATGATATAACAAACAAAACAAAGAGGAGGATTCCTTGAGAAACGAGAGGTCTTACAGTTTAGCAACATCCATATCCTCTAATATTGGCCTCAAACGTGTGTCAAAGTTTGAGACAACAGCCAATTTTACTGTATAAATCAAGTTACTGAATTAGTATTTTCTTGGGCAACCTCAAGAATAAACTGTAGCAATGATTTTTTTTTTAAATCGATAATTAGTATGACTTAAAAAAATTATCTTTACTACAACCTCCAGCATCTTGCAAATGGCTGAGAACTTCATAGGCTCCAACTGGAAGCTTCCATGCATCAACCTGTGAGAAATGCTGAATCCACGAATCCCAGAAAAGTTCTTAATTTTCAATGGATAGTACAGAAGTCTAGATACTCCAGAAAAAAAACAGTCAAAGAACATATACATGAATTCCCATTTCACTTGTGTTTTTCAAAAATGATGAGTTATGAGTCATGACACACTGATGTGCTTCTACACATGGCATTAACATCATGCTTTGTAGAGAAAACAACAACTAAACTACATGTAGCATTAAAAAATCATGATTTGAGATCACAACTAAAATAGTTTCCTCAAGAATGGAAATAGCTGGTTTGAAAATAAAATGAAAATCCTATTTGTTATTATTTCCATTTTCCTTGACACATTGGATCCTTTATGATAACATATGTTTGCAAGTGGACGTTTTGAGGCATGCATTTTCAACTTATTTATATACATGTATTCTTTATGGGCTGCATGGTGATATCATGGTCAGCTCAGTTTCCTAACATATATTAGAAACACATGTTATTACTTACTTGGCAGCATTATTCTATCCAACTTTGAGATTATTTATTATGGCAATAGTGATTGGAACAAAACAGAGCAGACCCTTTATTGAATAGAATTTTTTGAGGAAGGTTTAACATTTTGATAATTGATCAGGTAAAACCTAAGATTTGTTTGACATATAGATATCTCGTTTTCATCTTTGTCTGTATTTATTATTTATTAATTATTTGTCATGAAAGCATAGTTAGTCAAATGTAAGTGTTTACATTTGGTGTGTGCAATCTAGCATATAACAATTACATACAATGCTAGAGGGGACAACTTGTTGGAAGCTCAGTGCTTCCACCCCTCGGTCAGCGCTAAACGCATGATTCGCGACATGGTTTAACCGCCTCCTGTGGATCTTATTTGATGTTTGTATCGGGCATTGATAGGTCGACTTTTTAGTGCAACGGCAAGGCCAACAATTGGTATCAGAGTCAGGTCGCAGGTTTGAATCCTATAGTCGCGCTAGGGTGGGGGGGGGGGGTTGTTGGAAGGTTGGTGCTTCCATCCCTCGATCAGTGTTGACCACGTGATTCACGACATGGTTTAACTGCCTCCTATGGATCTTATCTTATGCTTGTATCAAGCATTGATAGGTCGACCTTTTTGTGCAACGACAAGGCCAACACAACTGTGATGTCCCCTCGCTAGTCAGTTCTCGGGAACAGTGTGTTAGCCCTTTATCGGACCCTTGTGGGCTAGCCAGTTTGGATAGAGGGTCAGTGATGCATTCTGGAGAGTTTGATTGTTCTTGTTTTCAGTGGACAGTGATTGGATCACAGCGAGCGTTGGCATTCCAAGAGTTCACAGCTTCTGACGGCACGGGATTATTCAGAGTTTTGAGCAAGTTATGAATTATTAAGTGATTAAGTTAATTATTTAACTTAAATGCCTTTTATTAAAGTCACATTGACTTTAATAATATTTTATATCACTTAAAAATGTTCAAAAAGGGATTTTAATATTTTAATGTCTTAAAATATTAAAAAGTGCGCTCAAAGAATTAAGTCTTAAACTATGGAGAAGACTTAATTAAAAATTAAAAAGATTTAAATGATGCAAAAGGCCGTACCTTCTTGAAATGCGTGCCAATTAGGTATAAAGCATCCCCTGGCAATTGAAACTCATATCTTTTGACTATTTCTCTTTGCCTTGAGCATTTTGCCTGTGCATTCTCTTGTGATCAGGGTTTGAACACACTGCCATTGAAGAACGTTACCTCTTCAGTGTGAGCACTCTTGAGATTGTGGAATATCAGTCGAATTAGTGCATGTTGAGAGCTTTAGCCAGAGGTTCTACAGATTCTACAGAGTTTATTTATTTTGAGATTGTTATTTGCTTACAATAATTGAGGGTTTCTACTGGTGGCGCATCATTCCACAGCTACAGAGACTTCTATCAGAGATTCTACTTCTTCCTTTCTTGGCCGTACAGCCTTCATTGGGAATTGTGCCTTGAAAAAGGCGTGTGAAGAAATAAATTGAAACGCCTTCCTTTTGTGTGGGTTTTGGCTTCTATCATTGGCGCCTAGTTATTTCAGAGCATTGTGACCAGTTTCTGAGCAGGAGAAACCACTTCTGGAGTCTTGGCGTGCCTTCATGCTTGATTTCATCATTTCCAGCTGTAGATCTGGCAGTTTCTTTATTTAAAATAACTGGAGATTTTCGGGTATGTTTGTTATGCATGATCTTATTGTTTCAGTATAATTAGCACTACTGCATTTCCATTTTGTGAGTTTTTGCTTTAAATTCCAAATTACAAGCAAAAATATGCTGCGCCCCTTCTCTTCTATCTATTAAGAATTCTCTAAAAAACTAAGAAAACATCTAAAGACTTAAGAAATTAAGGGTTTTGAGCTGAGAGCCAGCAGGGCTCATCACAACAACTATGTAAGGTAAATAGCATAATGGTGTCACTATGGTGTTGTCATCCCATTATTTTCTATATTAATTACACATGTTGTGCAATGTTAATTTTACTGAGGCTTCATTCTAGCCTGCATGTAATAAATTGCATTAATCAAAAAGGGTTTTATTTTCTGAAATTATTCAGTGTATTGTATTGTATGAGTATCTCAAGATAGCATTGAAGTAGTGACTTTGATAATTTCATTATAGGTGAGATCTTTATTTATAGATCACCCAAGTTGTTATGTACAACTAATTTAGTTTTAGCAAACTTAAATTTTATCATTCAGATCTGTTGTTATACTTGGATATTTTGCATTAACGGGTTTCCCAAAATAATATCAGCATTATGGAATGTAGGAACTGCTGTTCGCAGTTGATTATTTTGATTAATAAGGGTTTCCTAATTTTGTTGCTGCTAATTATATTGCTCATCAGCATTTATTTCAGTGGGATTCGCATCTACTTTAATATTTTCATCATTTCAGCTTGCACATGGTTGGAAAATCATCTATGTCCTAATGTTGTCCGATTGGGGACATTACACATTCTGGCCACATAGAGAGCACTTCTTCTAAGACCCTAAATTATTCCCTTGATATTGTGATTGCTCATTGGGGTTAATACCTCATATCATTGGTTTCTTCCCCCTTTAGTTAGAAAGCAAAACATGATCCTCAATGTGTTGTGACATGTAAGAGGATTCTTCCTTCTAAAGAAAGTTCACCAATTCTTTAAAAGTTGGTATTTGTTCTATAACATTCAAGGTTGTCACAAAAAATTATATTCTAAGGGCATAGCTCTCACAACGATTGAAACTAGAGTGTTATCCACAATAATTTCTCTCAAGGCCTGAGGCAATGGATGCAATTCTGGAACATGTCTGAGGAAATATTCCAGCTTTTCACCATAATTTGTTTTCAGTCAGTGCCACTGATTTTTAAGTACAAGATCTATCTCAAACACAATGAGCAACTTGTCTGACACATCATTGGATGTGATTGAGTCATGAATAAAAGGTAGAACTTCATCAGATACACTGAAGATTATAATCAGCCTGACTTTCTTATCTGCTTTGTCAAACTTCTATTGCTGATCAGCATCAGATGTATTTCATGTTATGTGTTGATGATATGCAGCCGCGGCCCTCTACTTCCAGGCTCGAGTTTCGATGAAGATGAATAAATTAAATATAGCCTTGGCTATTTAATTTATATGTTCGATTTGTTCTATGAAGAGGTGCTTCATAATCGTGCTCAAAATAAAATATTAAAGACTTAATAAATTATTATTATTTATTTAATAAAGCCGACTTCATCTGGAAAATCGCGCCTCTCCCCAAAGACGTCTTTTGTCTAGAAGCCGACCTCTCTTGGTGAAGGGGTGTGATACCTCTTGGTTACTTATATATATGATGTTCTTCATTGTGTGTTTGGCAATTAAGTTAAGCATATTCGCATGAGAAGAAGAAGTGCGATCTGAGCAGCAGATCATCATTTGTAAACAGCAGATCGATTTCAAGGAGTAACATATTCTTTTGTATATGCATCTAGGAGAGGTGCGAAGACTCATTGTATCAAATTAGGCATTGTGTTGTGCCTGAGTTGTAAGCAGATTTCTGCTCTTATTCAATTAATATATAAGAGATATATTGGCTGGGTTTTTCTCCCTCAAGTTGGAGGGTTTTCCCAGGGTATTTGCTGTGTTTGTGAGTCTGATTTTTGAATTAAAATCTGTTTATTATATCTGATCATAAAAACTAACATTATGGAGCCATCCACAGCCACCCACACCTCTATTAAAATAATATTTAGAATATTTCATTTAATGGTCAATAATGTATGTAAATTATTAGATTACATTCTTCTGCTGTTTGCTTCAGTTTCTTTTAGAAACTTTGTAATTTTAGTTTTGTTTCTTCTTCGATCTTGTTTCTATTTTAGAAACTTCAGTTTTGTAAATCTATTTAAGAAGCACGTTTTCTTCATTATAATATATCGAAGATTTCAAATTACAATTGTTTCAACCTCCTCAAACTCGAGCTTTGTTTTCATTGTTGAATAATTATTTCACTGCAAAAGCTGAAAATCACGTAGTAAAAAATTGGAGCACTGCTAGCCTGATGTCACCACAATAGTATAAACATAACACAAACAAAATGCAATAATTCTTATAAATTATGCTAATTCTTACAGGTTAATTCTTACAAATTATGCTTGAAGACACATTTTTTTGGCCTCAAATATTCATTCATACAAACATATGTTAGTGCCTACAAGTATCAAGGTCACTTTAGAAGCATTAAATATTAAGATCAATAAACTGTCTTAAAAAAACATGACCACTTAGTGGATTGTGCATGCAAGGATCAATGCAGTTGAGGCAATGCCCATAGGATTACATGCAATATTGTTAAGAATATCTCAGCCAGCTTTCACATGCCCACAATGCAAAACACTTAAAAAAAGGCATTAGACACAAAAGGCTTGCCATTCACACAATCAGCATCCACATGCACAGGATTCAGCAGCTAAATAACCAACTTAGTTTTAGAAAACCTAAATTTAATAGTTGCTTGTTGTAACCCCTCAACAAAGATTGTACAAAAGTGAAATATACAATAAAGACAATAACAAGCTAACTGCATACATATTAGGTAACTAAATAAATATGATGTAATATTTATTCTAACAAATAGATATGCTGATAATAAAATGTTGACAGTTGGCTTGTTTATAAGCTATTCTTGAAATGTCAAAAATGAACATATTAACAATGCATCTTTAATTATTTATTAACAAGTGCTAAACATTTGGTCCAATTCTTCCACAAACTTGTGAATGAGTATTCAAAAGTTTATGTGCTTTCTGTATTTCATTGTACTTCACTTTTATGACAAATCTTAAATCTTATGAATGCTGAACTCATTTGAAGAACATGGTTTAGTGATTGTGTTTGGTGTAATCCACTCTTGGAGTGAGAACGTGTTATTTGCTGTAAGCCATAAGTAGAGCAGGCCCATACCACTGCATGTAAACCATGTGTGAGTAAGACTAAATTATTTGAGTGCAATCCACTCTGAGTAAGACCATGACATTTCGTGTAACCCAAACTTGGTGTAAGACAAGTTTCTTCAAGTTTTAGGCACAGGGAACAGGGGAACAGAGTTTTGGAAATGGCAAAAAAAATCCGAAGTTTGGGAGCAGTGATGAAAAAAGCTATAAAAATTAATTTTCAAATGTTTAAAATGCAATAATATTCAAAATACCTAAAAATAACTTGAACAAACTAAAAGAAGCTGAAATTTTAAAAACATGAACAGTATTATACATTTACTAAAAATATAAGTATGAGCCTATACAAAGTATATGACTCATGAAAACTTCCCTACAAGTGAAAGGGAACAACCATGTAGGTGTCCGAGTCAAAACAGATTTAATTATGAATTTATGATGTTGATTAATTTAACTCACTCAATGTAATTAACCTAGTCTAGAAGACACATTGAAGACATCATTTAACAAACAATTAAGTTTCAACAGTTCATGGAATTTCCTCCAAAAAGCATAGGTTAAGGACCTCTTCATGTGGGCAGCCTGCTACATTTTAGTAGTTTAACATTGATTTTAAACTCCATCTAGGACAAGGCTCTTAGCTGGCATTGAAGCAAATCTTTCACAACTACCAATAAGATGAGATCACAAGTTTGCTTTCCATTCAAAACATACTCAAATTTCAAGCAGCTCTACAAAATACAGAGCAACATGAAGGGTGGACAGAAGAGCTCCTTTAATGGTCAATAGAAGACACTTTTGTAGGGATCGCCATGACAAGAGTGTCAACAAGCAACAACTAATCTCAAAATTAGAAGTAGTCAGCTGCACATTATTACATAAAAACTATTTACAGACTCAAAACACAATGCTATGTCTTATCCATATCTATTCATCACTTTCATGACAAATTGTCTCATCCCACTCCTACCCCTATTCTCCCCCTGAATGATTGGCTGACATCCTTGACAACAATGCTCAAGGCCTGAGTCAAGGGTGAGAAGTAGGAGCTAGTTCAGAAGATGGACTGCATCAGCAATAGGAGTAGCCTTGGAAACAACAGATGTAGGCAGTTGTGAAGGTGAAAAAAGCTAATCCTTAAAGGAACTGCAGCTCTATGTAATATCCCACCCCTGATAGGGTATTTAATTTTCTGATTTTTGCCTGATATTTTCAGTTTGTTTGATGTTCCATTTTATCATACTCAGAACATTATTGCATTAATGATAATGGATTCCAAAATATCATAAGATATTGCAATAAGTGAACAGCAGCTACAGGAAGACTGATAATGGAACATATAGTAACTGTAACAGACTTAATATACTGTTCAACAACCCCACATTCTTCAAGACATGTTATTCATTGCATACTTACACTGAAGGAGTTTACAACAGCAATTAAGACCTTGTTTTCTAATCAGGACAAGACAGAGATTATGCAATGAGACACTCAGAATTTAGAAGCAGCTAGAACCAGTCCAAAAATTTCATTAACAGAATTGGAATACCTTCATTTATGCATGTTACATTCCCAGTTTCGGTCATACACTTTCTGGTTACAGAGAAGAACTGAAATAGCTAATCGGCTCCCTTAATAACCCCCTTATTTCATCATATATTAACAACAATACAGTGAGCAATATGGGACTGAGAAAGACTATCAATAGGAGCAGAATATTGAATTTCCAGACCTGGCATGAAACATGAAAATCTGAGATAGTCTGGTGAATAAGGTATGCTGCCTATTGAACACTTCAGGCAATGCGTCCTCTCAAGAAAAGAACTCCATCATGGCCACACACAGACATGTATACAGTATGTCCTCCAAAGACCCTTGAGAATGAATCGTTCCACACTAGAGTAGAATGCCACCCCTAACTGGTGAATGCTTGCTTGTAATGGACAGTGTGTAGTAAGCACAGAGTTACTGGTGTGAGATGCCACAGAGAGGAGCCTCAACCCTCTTCGAATCCTCTTATTCTGCCTCAACCATCAAACGCCTATCATTAGAAGTGCCTCCAGCACTTAGGATAAATACTCACGTCCCCTTTGAGTGCAATAACAAGCTCAGAAATGACTGGATCGATATGGCAGTGAGTCACAGCTGAAGTTAACAAGTAGGCAGTTATACCCCAATATTATTGAACACCAAACCCTTGCCTGAACTTAACCCTTGGTCCCTTACATAAACTTAATCTGGAATCATATCATTTCTCCTCAAATTTGGTCTTTGGAAGAGAACATTAAATTTGCAATATTATTCTCAAGCAAACTTGTAAATATTATTCAAATCCTTATTTTGAATCCTCTCCTGTAATTCGATGAAGCACAAGCACAATCCCTGACATGGAATTGTCTGTAGGCTGGCTCAGGAGATCTCTCACTCCTGTACCGAGTTGTTCTTCCTGAGGGGTTTCGTCCTCAAAAAGTTTGAGATTTTCAAACCCAACAAGCCCTTGCTGAAGCCCTACACCAATTTTTTCCAAAACAAGAATAATTTTCATGAATGAATAAAATGAACTTCAAATGCCCTTTTATAATACTCAATTTGCATTTGCCTTCATTTCATTTAATTTCTATTAATTTCATTTACTTTTCCCACCTTTTTGGTGCACAACTTTATAATATAAAGTATACTTTAAAAATCACTTATATCTCCCCTTTTAAAATAACACTTTAACTTATATTATAAAGTATACTTTTAAATCACTTATATCCCCTTTATAATAAAGTCCCTTTTTAAAATATTTTAATAACGCATAAAGTTAAATTATTTAATTTAACTTTATTATTTGACGATATGAATATTAAATGCATAGGACCAATATTAATCAACATAACTCTTGGATATAATTATGCCACCACGTCAGATATAGAAACTCTGCCAGCTGACCATACCAATGACTTACTATAAATAGTAAGTATGCATCAAATGGTCTTGAATGGCCCCCGAAAGTTGCACCACAAATAAATTGGGCACTGAGTTGAAGAATACTAAAATAAGTACCAAAGTATCTACTGATGAGCCAAAGATTACCCTCAAAAGGGTCCCCTAGGGCCTAAACACCTTGTTAGCCTACGGTGACCAGTTGGTAGACTAACCACTGCATCTGACCACTGCCTAGGAAAAGGGGATATTACAGTCTGCCTCCCCCAGATTGCTTGTCCCCAAGCAATCCTCACCTGAATACCCTAGCCTGTCACTTGAATACCAGGATTCCAAATCATTCTATAGAATGCCCAACAACATGTCCACTGCATCCGCTGGGTAGAAATTAACCATGCTCAGCATCACTGTGAATAACTACCTCATTGTAGAGCAATCTGCCAAACAAAAGAATCCTTGGATCCCATAACCAAAATGGAAGTCGCCATACACATCACCCGCTGACTTCCACTGCGCTACTCCAATATAATCTTCACCATGCTGAGAGTGGTGAAGCAACACATCGGGATCCAACCAAAATGACGTGCCAAACCTGTCACCACCTGGATCCCAACACACCAGAAACTCACATCCATCAAACATGAGAAGATGGAAATAACTCGAAGTGCTAGCATCACAACACCTCTCCCCAACTTTTACAAAACTCCCAAGGATGTGATGAGTACCCCACATAGGTTCCAAATCAAGGGTAACAACTCCTCCTAGGTTGTGGATATAAAACAGATCAGCAACCTCGAGACTGGAAATCCAACCTATGAGAATGCACACGTAACTGTCAGGGTCATAGGGTGCCAGAGTACCAACCCTATCCCACTCTCCAATGTTGAGGAGATGATACAACTCTCCTCTAAACTCCTGAATAACTATTGTCCTCCAAGGATTACAAAAGAAAACCATGTCCCAAACAATAGAACAACCGTCCCCTACCAACTTATAGAGTAGAACTCCATCATTGCGGGTTGGACTATCAATGACATTGTGCTCACTAAAACCATAACTTCCATGTAGCCACACCTCCAAAGAAAATTCCTGAAACGAGGAAGTTGCAAACTCTACCAAGTACACATCATGATGAAAATCTGATCCTTGACCCTGTAAACAACCATCTGTAAGTAACAGAGTCGAATACCCACAATCTCTAGTTCCATCTTCTGGAGATGGAAACACTCCATCCCACAATGGATGATATGAATCCTAAGCCAACTCACACCTACGCACCATCAAATCATCTATGTGTGGACTAAAAGAGAAGTGAAGAACACTCCTTACTATGCAGTCAAGATGGAATGCACCTTCTTGCGCCAATGGTTTACAAGCATAGTCATTGGGAATGCACGCCTCGTCCTTCTCATCACCAAAATTAGAAGGTGGCTTATGTCTTTGATTTTGAAGGGCCGATTGGGTAGTTACTTAGCAAGTCCTCTCTACAAATCCAATAGCAAAGTCTCCATCTAATAGCAACTGGAGGTAATCTAACTTAATTCCCTCTAAGGCACATATGATAGTTCACAAACAAGATATGGAAGTCCCAACTACTACCCATTTTCGCCTTTCCTCCAATTGTGTTGACCATAGGAGGTACTCCACAAACTTGTGCTTGTGGTCGAAACGATTTAGGGTTTGGACAACCCTATCCTCAGTGACTATCAATTGTTCCTTGAGTCCCAAAGTCTCATTAGGCTCATGCCTACCTTCCACCTCAACCAATGCATTACCCAATCTGCTGACAAATGTAGGAGACATGCTCCCACTAGTAGACTCCCTGCAAACCTCATGCAAATAAGATGGGACAGCATGATGATTCAACATGCTAGTCGCACAAGACTCACCAATAGAAATCTCTACTCCGCCAATGTAGAGACTAGTAGCCCTGTCACGTGCGGATGCATGCACCTCACTGTTGGCTGGCCCACAAGGTGTATGCATCTCTGCCTCTATCATGTTTGTATCCTAGGCCCTCAACCCATAAGTACCACTCTCATTCATAGGCATCATGGCAGCCTTGGAAGACTGAATTTCTATTGTGGATGATGTTGATTGAGCCAAGATCAATTCCTCACAGAGTCGTCTATCTGAATCTCTGATTCTTGAAAGCCCTTTTGAGTGCTCTTCAGAGAATCTTTGGTAACCTCAAGCTCATAGGAAAGCTTGTCAACCTCCTCTTTCCCTTTCAACACATCAAAGTAGGTCTCACCAAGCATGAGTAGGTGATCTCTATTTGAGAGTAGTTTTAGGAAGTTGGCCTTTGTTACCATCAATGCCTCTCTAAATGCATAGAAACCTTCAAGGGAAAGTCCTTCGGGATTGTTCTATATCCCTGAAATCCTCCAACAATACTTTGCCATCAATTGAAGTGTGTCATCAAAGTGTCTAATGGTTGCATCAATTTGATCTTCATTCATCTTTAGTTGCCCTGCCAACTGATTGGACTCTTGGGACCCATCAATCTCATTTAAATTTTTTGACTTAGGATCGGCGCCATGCAACATACAATCTGATTTGTTTTCAAGGTTGATATCAACTTCATGAGGGATGAAAATGTCATCCTTGGGTTTTGTCAAACAACTATCATGATGTAAGGCATTCTTGTCATCAACTACTTCTAATTTGAATCCCTTTTCTTCCACCTGCTCCTCATCAAACAAGTAGAGCCTCAACTTACCCTCACGTTGTTTGAAAACACTATGAACCAAGTTATAAGCAATTGTAGATGTCACCTATACTTGCTTAAGAACAGCCAACAATAGAGATAAGATAGGCTAGGAAATTTCATCACTTTCATTAATGATTGTATCCATAATGATCCTCATGTAGTCCTGAATATATTTATCATGTTCCTCACTGATAGAATCCACAAAAAGACGAAACATTTGTAAAATAAGGTCATTACAATCACAGTCAAGCATAACAACGCACAATCTCACCTGTGCCATCAACTCTAGGACATTGACCCTCTTCCCAAAAGGACTTCTGACATCACCTATCCCATCAAAGCTTCCAATAATCAGCTGCAATACCTCCTTCATTTTGCCAACATTATAAGGAACTTGAGGAGCTGTAATACTTATAATTTCTCTAAGGCAAAGAGTAACAATGAGCCTTATCTCCTTGTTTTCGTGTCTCAATAACTCGTGCTTACCCAAAGAAGTCACTGTTGGAGTCATAGCTATCTACAACAAATCAGAAGGCACTCAACAAGACTCAAACACTCTTTTATCTTTTTCAATGTGACCAAAGTATCATCCCTAGGTTGAGGTTGACTACCGAGCTTACTACCTGTTTTGTAGAGTAATCTTGCCAACCACTTTCCATCATTTGATACCAACTCTTTGTCACTGACTAAATCCATAATTTAAATCCAGTGTTCCACGGGGACGCGTCCCCCCAAAAAAACACCACATTTCCTAGACGTCTCGAAGACTTGGGCTTGGGAAGGACATCCCCCCACCAACCCACCACCAACGCCACCATCCCACCACCAGTGTCGTTGTCTCCAAAACACTGCTAGAACTTTGAGGATGTTGGGGTGTCCTCAAGACGTCTAGGGGACTCCTAGTTGTCTCCAAGATGTATAATTCTTATACTTATACATCTTTTTATAGCTATTTTTTCAAGTATTATATGTATTTCAGCACCCTGCCGCCATCCCCCCACCGTCCCCTTGCCGCCCCCAAACTTAGACCCCCCGTCCCCACGTCCCCAAAACGCATCCTCTGCCACCCCCCCGTCCCCATCGCTGTCCCTGAAACCCCGAAATCCCGTGGAACACTATTTAAATTTGAAACTAAAATCTATGAGTGTTTGTCACTCAACAGAGCAAAGATGTGAACCAACTGAATTTTATGATTTACCCAACAGGATGGAAAGAATAACTATGCTCTAATACCACTAAAGTGTCCCACCCCAAATGGAACAATCCACTATTGTGATTTTGCTTGATCCTTTTTCAATATGACATTTATGGCATTTTGTCAAACAGTTGCCAACTAGTTATTCTGATGTTGTTACTTGGATAGCAGGTTGATATATTGAATGTTTCAGATATTATAAGAGCGTTCATACCCTTCATAACAGGAATAAGAGTTGAACCATTCAATTGATCACTAATCTCAGACCAATTCCTTCAGATGTTAATCAGTTCCAAATGAATAAATAATAAGTTTCAGACCCTAAACAGTAACTGTCAACAGCTGAAGTAGAATAGAAACCAATCTGAAATCGGATTACAGAACTTCTAATTGATAACTTCATACAAGAACAAACAGAGCCACATTTCAGACTGTAACATATATTTTCTGAGTTTGATGATGAATATTACAACAATGATAATACTCAAAAATACATTGCTTTCCTTAAGTTCATGCATTCAATTGGACAACAAGGATAAACACTATCAGCAATACATTTTATGTTCATCAGCAATATTGCAACATTACAATCAGATTATTGAAATAATAGAGCTGAGTGTGCAAAATACCACTTTGTTGTCTTATATTTCTCTCTTGAGTGTTGCTACGCTTGGAAATAACTTACCACAGCTGTAGGTAAGAAATGGCAGCTGTTGTTGATGACTTTGCCTTCACAAATCCCCCACACACCTACAGCAGCAACCTCACAATCAGATTATTGAAATAATAGAGCTGAGTGTGCAAAATACCACTTTGTTGTCTTATATTTCTCTCTTGAGTGTTGCTACGCTTGGAAATAACTTACCACAGCTGTAGGTAAGAAATGGCAGCTGTTGTTGATGACTTTGCCTTCACAAATCCCCCACACACCTACAGCAGCAACCTCACGCCTCTGATCAGCAATCTATACTCAGGATACCACGCCTACTATGAAGTCTCCTTGGCTGCAGGAAAAGCCACGACTAAGATGAATGGTTGGCTATTGATGTTAGCAGCTACAGTCCTTTAGAAAACTCAAACCAAACCTCCCTTATGCGCCCAGCAGTCTTACACACCCCTTTTATGCAAGTGCAAACTCCATGCACAACTCAATGGAGCCAATCATTATCACTTCAATATGAATATCTTGAAACCCTATGGCCCAGATTGAAAACCTTCAATATATTCTCCAGCAATATAATGTCAATAACAAGTCAACCAGCAAGTATGAAGATTGAAACCTCAAAAGTTTGCAATGTTATCAACTCTCCAAACTGAATTAGACATTGGATTATAATCACTAGGCAACCCTTGTATTTTTCCCATAGTTGGCTCACTCGCCAAAAACTCGCGAGTTTTTTTCAGAAACGAGTTTTTACGAGTTTTACTCGCAAAAGGTACAGTCCGTACTTTTTGCAAAAACTCGCCGGAAAAACTCGCGAGTTTTTGCAAAAACTCGGCGAGTTTTTAAAAAAAACCCGCGCTGCCTGTGTCTTATGTCCGCGGCCGGCCAAAACGTCATTGTCATTTCATTTTGTCACTTGTTTTCACTCTTAGCAGAGGAAAAAACTTGCCCAAAGCATTTTGCACTATTTATCTGTGATTTGGCATCGAGGAGACGAGATTCGAAGGGGATTTTCATCAGATTTCGAAGGCAAATTGGATTTCCAGGTAGGTTTTCTAATTTTTCTTGTTCTTTCTTTTTTTTTCATTTTTTCTTCTTTTTTGTTGATTGTATGTTTAAAAAACATCATGAATGAACTATAAAACAAATTCAAATACATTTATATGTTTAAAAGAAGATTTAGATTCAACAAAACAAGAATTTGTGACACTTTTTATGATTTTTTAATATATTTTGCAGTTTTTTTCATTTTTTTCAAATTTTCTTCAAATTCTAGTTATTTTTTGTAATTTTGATTCTTCTTGTTTGTTGAAAACATGTTTAAATTTATATATTAGCTTAATTTGTTACTAATTTAAAGTAGTTTTCTGATTTTTACATTTTTTTGTAACCCTAGTTTATTATTTTCTTTTTTTAATCCATTTTTTTTGATGAAAAATTGAAAATGTTTAGAGTTTAGACTTTAGAATCTTAAATTAGTTTACTATTTAGAATCTTAGATTAGTTTAGAATCTATTTTGAAATTTTCAATTTTGATTTAATCTAATTTAGTTTGTTTTTAAAATTTCTATCAAAAAACTAACAAGTTGTGATTTCACTTTGTGTGTGTACTGTGTAGGTAACAGGTTAATTGATCATGGCTTCTGAATCCGCTTCTACCCCTACCTCAGCCCCATCTATGCCTGGGAGTGGGGAATTGTTGGTGTGTGTTTTGAGTACGCCACCGAACACAAAATAAAAATGCCCAAAGGACACTCTTATCCTCTCTTGAAAAGTGTTTGCAAAAATCTAGTAGACAATACAATAACTCCAAGGTTTCTTCGGTCAGGTCTTGACATGTGGATAAGGCCAGTGGGCGTTGTGATTGCTGGTAATCACAAGGGGACTTACATGAAATTCTTTTTGCAGGTTGGAGACTTAGACGATTTTATCCTTGAAGGCTCTTTCGGTGGGTATCTTCAGATTTTCCAAAAAAATAAAAAAAAGATAAGGGTTTAGAGATCTAAACTATGCCTAAGAATTTAAGAGATAGCAGCGACTAGATAAAATGGGTAACCACACTTCGTTTCGCCACCTTCGGACAACTACGCGAAGCAGGTGCAATCTTCAACGGGAGTGATAAGAATTTTCATATTTGAATCGGTAATTGAAACAAACAGAAGTTAAGCATCCACGATTTAATGGCTCAGACTAACTTTACACGTCAAATGCAAATCATCCACTCGACAAAAGTATGAGCAAAATTTTATCCGCCACTGCGATCAAATCTATCATTCATCTAACCAATGCATAAATGAAATGCTATTCTAGTTCTAATCTAAGTGTTGAAGGAGAAATATTAAACCTTGCATACTACTTGAAAATAAAAGTTGTTCTTAGCAAATCATGCACAAGAGCTTTTATAAACGGAAATAGTTTCGTCGCAACAATCTTTTATTACTCACTTCACCCATTACAAATGAGGGTCAATGAGTTTATAGAGTTCTCAAATTGAATAAATGGCTCAGATTAAAAATGAGCCGACGGTCAAGATTTAACAAACGAAACCCTAATTAAGGTTTCCCAAAATGACTTCAGTTAACTGGCAATGAACAGCAATGAGTTGGCATTTGGAGCTATTTTCAAGGGACTACATCCTGATCCTCTCGAGCTGCCGTGTATTCGCCGAATCTGGACACGATCAAGGCAATCTCGTCCATGGTAACCTGCGGAAGCATGCCAATTCTGAATTCAAGCCCATCCATGCTCTCGGCGCATCTGGCGAAGGTCTCCTCCCACTCTGGTTCAGTCTTCTCAAAGGACTCTCTGATGCTCAAGAAGTTCGCCAATTTGGCCCAGTCCTGCCTCAAGATGGGCCCAGTGATGTCGAAGATATTTTCCTGGACACTTTTCTTCAAAACTTCCAACTGCAGGTCATTCTCTCGCAGCGCCTCCTTATCCAGGACATCGGCAATTATGTTGAGGATTCTGGCCTGAACTTCCTTGACCTGTTCCTCCAATCTGACACCATCAACCTTGACCCTCTCCAGGACTTCACCTCGTGCCGTCAAGGCCCAATACCAAGTGTGGAAGTCATAGGCTGCTCCCGCTGCGATGACGCCTCTCTCTATCAATTCTTGCTTAGGAACTCCTTTCAGAATCCTAAGGCAAGGGATTATTCTATCCTGCACGTCTGGAAGGTTGTCCCATACTTCTGCCAAAGAAGCGAGCCTAGAAAGCAAGGCAGTGGCCTGGTCATAAACCAAAGTTAGCCGCTCCACAAATGTCTCAGCTTCAGTCCCTTTTACGGCTATCCATTCTTTGGCTTCTCGAACCGTGAGCCTATTTTCTTCCATCTCCCTAGTGGCCTCCTGTGAAGAGTCCGGAAGTAGAGGAGCTGCCGTAGTGTCCTGATCAAGTGGCTTGATCAAGTGCTGAATATATTCCCTTAAGCGCTCAATCTCTAATTGGCACTCCTTCCTTTTGGCTACCTCCTTTGCCAACCTTGATTTGATGGCGGACACAGAATTGTCCAAATCTTCCATTTCTTGGCCCTTAGTGGTTGGACCCAAGTCAATGGTCGTGATGGCGTAATCCTGTGGAGCCATATCCCCCTGCGGCTTGTCCACTGTAGGCATGGCGATTTGCACTGTCCTGTTGCAGGCCTCGTCTCTCTGTATGCTGGAGAATTTCTTTGCCGACTTTTTCGTCACGGTTTGAGACAGTCTGGCTAAAAAGTCTGCCGTATCATCCTCTTCTGGTTCAACTGCCGACACTTGTACCTTTAGCCTCTCCTTCAACCAATCCGGGATCGTAAGCTGCTCAACACCGTCTTCTTCCGGCACGCCTTCTCTATCAGGAACGTCTACAATTCCCCTAAGGGCTGAAATCATCCCTTCCTGAAAATCCTCATCTTGGGTGCCCACATTGTCGTCATCTAACTCCAATATTTCGGTGCCCGTGGGAGAAGGTGGCGCATCCTCATTTGGCTGAAGCTCCGCGTTGTCCTCAGGAATCGGAGAAGGATCCCTCATATCTGCCAGTGAAGCATCGGCGGTAGCCAATATCTCCTCAATATTTCTGGAGGCGGCTGATTGAGAAGGTTTCATCTTTGCCTGTTTCTGGACCGGCTCCTTGCCTGCGGCTATTTCCTTTCTTTTCCTAGATGTGGTGGCTTCTATCACTGGGAGGTCCTGTGATGCTCCCGCATTGGAAGAATAAGACTCTGCCTCGCTTAGCATGTCATAGGTCAGGGTTATCTTCTGGCGCCTTAATTCTTGAACTCGTTGATCAACCCACCACTGAGTAAACTTGATGACAGGCCTCATCAAGACGTTCAAGTCAGCATGCTCTGCTTCTGACCACTGGACAGCGGGCAAACCTGAATTCTCATCGAAGCGCGGTTGCGTCTGATTCTCGTCCTCTTCCAACTGATCTGGCACGTGACAAAATTTTGTTGCCCTGATCAAGCTGAGAGGTAATCTAGACCACATCCTCCATCTGACCTCAAATTCATCCGCAGCATTTGCCCAATAGTCCTCCAGTTTGACCCTATGCTTGTATCTCTTTCCATCCACCGTCTTGATGTGGTGATGGGGGTCGTAGTGATTTCTGGGCGGATATGGGGAAAAAGGGTAATGTTGTATCTCGATTCTGGCACTGTCAGCTGCCTGTGATGATGGGCAAAACTCCAGCATGTTCCCTATAAAGAAGGGAAAAGTAACTGCCGCCTTCTGTTTCACCCTTTGAAGACCCTGGAACTCTTCTAACTGCCTCAACACTTCGAGCAGGACCATCTTATTCGTGGGGAAGATGGGCAGACGGTACGGGCTTCCAGTGAATCCTTGAATTCTGATATACGTAAATCTTGGATATTGGATAAACCAAGACCCGTATTTACCGATTAGGCTTTTGGCCTCATGTGTCAGCCGCTGATGCGTCCCTCCCTGGAGTATCCTGGTGATGTACATCAAGAACGCGTCGTGGGCTCGCCTAAAGTGCGTCTTCTCCTTCAGCTGAAGTTGTGGGTAACAGTCATAAGGCTTTAGCTCATTCTCCTTACTGCCAACTGTGCCTTTGCAGATCAAACCTGCATATCTGTAAGTTCTAGCCAACATATAGATGACGTAAGAACTCATGTAAAACGTTTTGGTCTTCTCTAGGTTGATAAGCTGGTGGTGAAGATTATTGCTTATCATTCTAGCCCAGTTGAACATCTTGACACCTTCTGTGAGGTCCTCAATGAAGTAATACATCCACGGCTCAAAGGGTGCTCCTGAGGGATTGCCTGCCACTCTGTTCAGCAAGATAATAATATCTCCATAGTCTTCCTTGAAGTCCGTGCGCAACAACTTCTTGGGCATCTTCTTAACAGACGGCCTAGGCTTGTCCAGCCAAGATTTGTTAAGGTTGGCGGCACAAAGACCAGGGCTTTCATCATATAACTTCTGAGCATCTTCCTTAGTCTTGTAGACGATTTTAGGATATGCCGGAATGCTGAAGGCTTCCTGAATGGCCAACTCCGTCAGATGCGCCAATACTCTCCCATCAGGCACCACAATCCGCCTTGACTCAGCATCATAGTGAAGTGCACACTCCACCATCAGTTCAGCACAGCAAAGCGCAGGCGGGAATCCGGCAGCTTGAAATATGTCGTTTCTCACCATCCTTCTAGCGGCAGGCGTCGGTAAGGGTCCGTTGTGTCCATATATCCTCTTTTTAAATTCCACAAAATCGATGTGGCCAAGATCTGTGTCTGAGACATTTTTCCATTTAGACTTTATTCTGGTCTCTAGCTGCGATCCTTTACTTGCAAACTTCATCTGTGCCTGCCTGGATATTTCTCCTTGATCGATCGGCATCCTGCAAGCACAAAATACTTAACATTAATACAAGATTATTTAAATTTGACGAGTTTCGGGGTGTAGCTTGGACAAATCGCACTTTCAGCCTTATTAAATTAAAAATTTCTGTCAAAAAGTAGGCTGAAAGTAATTAAATTCGCCCATCATGAATGAAATTCGTGCCGGAAATGAAGTAGAAGATAGAAACACAGTGCAAATACATTGTAAACTGACTTCCAAACCTCGAAGATCGTGTTGTGGCTACAAATGAATTTAAAAATTCAGAAAATCTGCCAGAAGAAGTGCGCCAATATGCTGGAAGTACAACTTCAGCAAAGAAATAAATTACTTCTCTCAAAAATCACGCCTGTCAATAAGAAAATGCTATCTCGATTCTCACAACGATGTTATTCTCACAAATTTCTCCTTCGCAATGATTTCCTGAAGATTCGAGAGAGATAGCTACTTCACAGCCGGAATTGTGAAGAAATGAGTTGCTGAAACTCATTTTATGGCTGAGAAGTGCGATTTTCTTCAAGGCATTGTTTTCTTTCCTTTGATTTTCTTCCAATTTTTAGAAACGTTTTCTTCTCAGATTGGCAAATTTCTAATTTCACTTTCAGTTATCGAGGCAAGTTTCTAATTTTCATCTCTGCTTGAGATTTTCGAATTTTCTCAAAGAAAATTGTCTAAGTTTGGAAAAGATATTAAATTGATTGTCCAAATTTAATTCTCCAATGTATTTTAAATCTTCCGAACATGGCAAAGTTTAAATTTATCTAAGGCAGACTAGTTTAATCTTCCAAATAATCTCCGGATTTTGAATTTTTAATTAAAATTCCCTAAGTGTCAGGGAAATAATTAAAAATATTAAAATATTAAATTCCAACCCGTTTAACTCTGATACATGGCTAATTTCTTTTGTCCGAGGCAAAATATCTCTTTTCAAATTGTCTGCCTAGCCAAAATATGCTCATTAGCTCATCTGCCAAATTTCAACTTTCTAGGCGGAGTTCTGACCTCTTTGGACATTTTTATTTAGCCAAACGATTCATCTTCTGGGTTGGGCGAACTTGGAGATCTCTGCCACTTTGCCATTTTTTTACTAGTGCCTTAGGAATTTTCCAAGCTGAGAGGAGCGGACTTCATGCTTGCTCTGCCAAACACTCTTCATTTTGTGCCAAAGAATTTCATTCCGTTGTGCCGAGGCGTGGTTTTTATGCCGGCCAAAACCTCTTCTTCTTCTAGATAATTCTTCGTTTTTCATGCCTTAGAATAATTTTCCTTCCAAAGTTTGGACGAATCTCTTATAATCTCTTGCCTATGGCGTATTTTTATTATCCATTGGTCTTAGACTTTCCTTGCCATGGCGAATTTTATTTGTGCCTTGTCCAACGGCAAATTCCACTTGTTTTAATCATTTAATCCAATTTCCAATGAATTCCCTTGTAATTTCACCCCTTTCCAAACATCTTGGAGCGCACCCCTTCATATTTTACCTTTCTCCACACTTCTTGGGGCGGACTTCATGTGCCTCTTGCCATTTTCCTTAGGCTAGGCGGACTTCATGAGTTTCATGCCATTTTCCTTAGGCTGGGCGGACTTCATGAGTTTCATGCCATTTTCCTTAGGCTGGGCGGACTTCATGAGTTTCATGCCATTTTCCTTAGGTTGGGCGGACTTTGACCTTTTTGTGCCATCCTTTTCTAGGGGCGGACTTTGACTTCCTTGTGCCAAGGGCGGACTTGGCAACCTTCATGCCATGGCGGACTTGGCAACTTTCATGCCAGTGCCTATCTTTGGCATGCCAAAGGTAGGGCGGACTTTGAGGTTTCCATGTCGTCTTCTTTCTTGATGGCGCCATTCTCAGACTTAAGCATTTTCTCAAAATTTTCACCATTTTTCAAATTTTTTTCATTTTGCCTTGATTTTCTTGATTTCCGAAGACGTGTTGATTTTCTGCTCTGTGGGATCCAAAAATAGAAACTTTTTCCCAAAATAGAAACTTTCCAAAAATAGGAACTTCAGAATGGTCTAAAAATGCCAAAAATCAAAAAAGCAAAAAGCAAAAAAGCAGAATCCCTAAAAAATAGGAAGTGTCAGAAACGACCGAAAGCAATGGCGATCTTCGTCTACCGGGTCTTCTAAGCACTTCTATGACGTTAAGGCCCAAAAACGGGTTCAAAATCTCAACTTAGCCAGACTGACTCTTAAAATTTATCCAAATTCAAGACTCTCAGAGACGTTGCGCGGAAGGCGGAACCAAACTTGGGGGTCCCCATTTGCGATGGGGCGATGTGTGAAATAGGTCACAACAGGAATATGTAGGCACTCGTCCAAAAGGAGCTAGAGATCCCGCTTGGAGATATGCATATGAAGGACCAGAACCTGGATCAGTGTATTGCATTAGATGTAAAGAAATTTACCGTGGAGGCATCAATCGCCTCAAATACCACCTTGCAGGCATCCCTAGACGTGATGCTAAGGCTTGCATAAACACCAATGAGGAAATCAAAAGACAAATGAATGCAATACTTTCCGCTGCAGAAGAAAAAAAGATGCAAAAAGCGAAGGCAAAAGCAGCAATGCAAGCTGCCATAGCTTCTTCTCAAGGTGTTGCAAGTGCAGACAACCTTCACTCACTGTCAGATGATGATGATGTAGTAGCCAACATAGCGGGCTCTCTTCGTGGTCCACGTGTGCGAAGGCAACCCACCACCACCACCATGCCTTCATCTTCCTCTACTAGAGTACCAGTGGCATGATCAACACAGACACCTAGAGCCACAGGTTCACACATTGGTGATTTTTTTGTGCCTAGAAACACACCTGGTGCACAACCTTCTTTACAGGCAACTGGGTGGAATAAGGAGGTGCGTGAGCATGCAGATGTTGCTTGTGCCGATTTTTGGTACTTCAACAAAATCCCTTTCAATGTGGCAAGCTCACCTTATTGGGACAATTTGGTGACCGCATTGACAGTTGCAGGGAAAGGCTACAAGGCGCCTTCGCGCAAAGAATTGAGTGGAAGGTTAGAAATTAGTTTATGTTCTTTAATTTAATTTTATGTTTCTTAAGTTTAATTTATGATTAATTTAAGTTATTTTTTTGTTTACAAATTAAAATTGTGTACTTAATTTCACTTTGTACTTGTAGGTTGCTTTCTAATGCTACTGAAAGAGCAAAGGCAGTGATACAAGAACAAAAAGAAGAATGGCAACAATATGGCTGCACTATTCTTTCTGATGGGTGGACGGATGGAAAAAACCGTACCATCATAAATTTTTTGGTTTCTTGCAAAAATGAGGTGGTGTTCTTGAAATCCGTAGATGCCTCCAACATAGTAAAAAATGCAGAAAATTTGGCTAGAATGTTGGAGCAAGTGTGCATGGAGGTTGGGCTTAAAAATGTCGTGCAAATCATAACTGACAATGCAGCGGCATATGTGGCAGCAGGAAGAATCCTCCAAGATAGACACCAGACAATTTTTTGGACACCATGTGCTGCCCATGTCCTTGACCTTCTTTTGGAGGACATAGGAAAATTACATTGGGTCACACCGATTGTAGAGGATGGAAGAAGGATCACTAAATACATCTACAATCACCCTTGGGTTCTGAGCTTGATGAGGGAGCACACCAATGGGAGAGACTTGGTGAGACCTGGTGTGACAAGGTTTGCAACGGTTTTCTTAACGTTGCAAAGCATTCTTGGCGCATTGACGGCTTTGAAACAAATGTTTGTGAGTCAAGCATGGATAGACTCACCTTATTCAAAGAAGCCGGAAGGAGAAAGAGTTGCAAGCATTGTCTTCGAGCCCCTCTTTGCACAAAAAGCAACAGAGATTGTGAAGGTAACTTCAAAACTTTGAGTTTGAATCTAAATTCAAATTGAACATTTTCTTAAAGTTAATGTCCTTCATTGTAAATTTGTAAATTACTAAATTGTAACTCTAATAGTTTTTTGCATTTTTAAATTTATATTGTAGGTGTCAGAACCCTTGGTTAGAGTGCTCCGTTTGGTGGATGGGGATCAAACCCCAATGGGTTATCTTTATGAGGCCATGGATAGGGCCAAGGAGGCTATTAGAAATTATTATAAGGGGGACAGCCTCAAGTTTGATCCCATTTGGGAGATTATTGACAGGAGGTGGAACAATCAACTCCACCAACCTATCCATGCAACAGGGTACTTCTTGAACCCCCGTTTCATCCATTCAGGCACCTATACAGATCCTACTGGAGAGGTTATGGAGGGCCTCACTACTTGCATTCAGCGGATGACATCCACGCCTGATGAGGCAGACTGCATTGTTAATGAATTGCAAAGTTACAGGGAAAAAAGGGGTGTACTCTTCTCTTCAGACTTGGCAAAGAGAGCAGTATCTAGGCTGCCACCAGGTATAAAATTTGAAATTTACAAGTTACAAAAATGAAAATTTGATAGTTACAAGTTACAAGTTACAATTTTCTAACTTTTTCTTCTTTTTTTTGTAGATGTTTGGTGGACACATTGGGGTGGAAAAACCCCACATCTTCAAAACTTTGCCCTCCGTGTTTTGAGCCAGCCTTGTAGTTCATCCAATTGTGAGCGCAATTGGAGTTTGTTTGAGGCCATCCACACAAAGAAGAGGAACAAACTCGCTCAAAAACGCCTCAATGACCTTGTCTATGTGCAATATAATCTTCGATTGCGCATAAAAAAGGTAGAGGAGATATCATATGATGATCCAATTGATTTGGAGGAGATAGATCCATACAGTGATTGGACAGGGCGAGGGGAGCAACCTCCATTGTTTACCGAGGATGAGATTTATGATTTAGAGCGACAGGCAATGGAGGAGGGTGGATTTACATTCTCATTGGATGACCTTGAGGATGATCCTGAGGAGGAGTCATTGCCAGTGCCACCACCAGCAGCTGCAGGAGGATCTACATCTAGGATGGAGGTTGAGGAGCCACAGGCACAGCAGGAGCGGAGTCCTATGATTACACGGACACCCTCTTCCGGTCCCATACTGAGATCTAGACATGGGAAGAGGAAGATGTGATTCATGTGAATTTGTAAAAACTGAAATATATTAATGTTTATGACATATGTAGTATTTACTTTCAGTTTTACAAAAACAATTTGCTATTTCATTTTGTTTCAGACTATTATCATATCAGCACATTGAGCATTCCACATGAGGATGCCATTTTGTATCCAATTTCTTTCAAATCAATCAAATATAGCTTGTTTCTTATATGTACTCATTTATTGACTCATTGGATGCATCTTATCTTTGAATTTTGCAAAAAAAATGAGTTTTTAGTGAAGTTTAAGCAATTTTTTAAGTTCCCGAATTTTTTCCGAGTTTTTGCCGAGTTTTTGCCGAGTTTTTCGGGCTTGCCGAGTACTTGAAAATGCCGAGTTTTCCAACTATGATTTTTCCTGTGAATCTTCTAAACAATCTTTAAAGCACAATGCACAATCCTTGAAGTGGAATTGTCTGCAAGTTGGCTTGGGAGATCTCACTCCTGTATCAAGTTGTTCTTCTTCAGGGTTTTCGTCCTCAAAAAGCTTGAGATTTTCAAACTCAGCAAACCCTTGCTGAAGCTCTTCACCAAATTTCTCCAAAACAAGAATAATAATCATCAATCAATAAAATGAGCTTCAAATGCCCTTTTATAATACTCAATTTGCATTTGTCTTTATTTCATTTAATTTACTTTAATTTCATTTACTTTTCCCCCCTTTTTGGGTGCACAACTTAATAATATAAAGTATACTTTAAAACTCACTTATATCTCCTCTTTTAAAATGACACTTTAACTTATATTATAAACTTGAAGTATACTTTAAAATCATTTAAATCCCTTTTTAATAAAGTCTTTATGCCTTCCTTTAAATTGGCACTTAAGTTAATATTATAAAATGCACATTAAAATCACTTATATCCTTTTAAATATGAAGTCCCCTTTTAATATATTTTAATGATGCATAAAGTTAAATTATTTAATTTAACTTTATTACTTGACATTATTAATATTAAATGCATAGAACCAATATTAATCTTGCTTGTTTTATATGACTATGGCCAGTCCTCTTAGTTTCCAACGGACTCTTTGTATTCACAGTCAAATCCTTTGAATAAATCCTTTCTCAACAACTCAAATTCTTCACTATAAAACCAATTTTGGCGAATATCAAGTTTAAAGAAGACCAAGACCAGGACAGAAAATCTGCCAGGGTTGTGACATCTAGATTATATGTTCATATGTTTATGGCATATACTCAGATAGCCCAATTCCATGTTCAGATGATCATTTGGCATCTGCTCTCATTAGACCAGATGACATGTATCCAACACCAAATAGACAATTGGAATGAACTTTTACAAGCTTGGGCAACCAGATTTTGATCTAGAATGAGACATCAGGTTTTATATATATTTCATCATTTCATGATAAGGGCTTTTGGACGGGTTAAAAAAGCATTCATTATATCTATAAAGAGATACACTTGAAAGCCACTGAATGAGATCTGATACAACCAGTGATTATTCACAAACAGATTTTAATTATTTTGCAATTACAGTTTGTAATTTCTTGTGCAATAAATGTTGCTCTATCATGGAAAACTTCAAAACTTTTAAATCTGTGTATACTTCTACATTACTTAACTTCAGAATGGGGAATTTCACATCACAACCATTCGTCCAGCCAACTCCAAACTTGAGTCTACACCTAAAAAGCCTTGAAACTAAGGCTAGAGAAAGGTTTTCTTACTCTAAGATAGAGCCTTAAATTGAATCTTCAAGCCAACATTTAGCAATACTGTCTTGCAACCCACACATTATGTGCCATGGAATTGTGTGTTCATTCAAATAAAGAAAGCACATTCAATTTGAATTCAAAAAATGCCTTTAAGGCCCCCATACACAAATAAGAATGTTATTTAAGCAATTTATGTGAGGGTTCTATAAGGCTTTCCTTCATCACAATACTTGGAAACAAAATCAACTATTTGTAATGGAAAATTAATTAAGTAGAGAAGTAAATAAAAGCATTTTAACAGCTTATCATAACCATATAAATAAGAAGAGCATGACAAAAGGGGATCTATGCATGAAGAGAAGCCTACTATACCATAAATGAAAATACAGTAAATGCTAAATGTTCAATTTCAGTAATTGTGGAGATTTTATTTGTGCCAATCTCCATAGCTGGGACGGAAGAAAGAGAAAAGGGAAAGAAAACCTATTATTATGGTTACAGCCTACCCAGAAGGGCAGTTACATCTAATCACTTTGCAATATGATATATTGTTGAAAAACTAGATGTATCTGTAAGCTGCTAGTTGAAATGGACAATTTATAAGCTCAAGACATGCAATGCATTGATTATTATCTCGAATATATTCAGAATGACCAGTTAGTATTGGATGTTTCAGAATGACCAGTTAAAGGTGACAGTTGGAAACAATATTTGCATCTATGACAGCTTAACTTAGTCTCAAATATATGTTTCAAATGGGGTAAATAAACACGAGATACAAGATACATTCTAATAACTTTTTAAAAAAATAAGATTGAGAATTAATAATTAAAACATTTAAAGAGTTGATGTAGAGGCAAGAAAATTCATCTTCCAAGAAATGTGGTTTCTCATAAAATGAAAACATTATTAAAAAGATTCATCAGACAGTGACTGATTTATTTGCACCTGATCCAATAAAAGAAATCCTTGTCATTTGTTGTCACAAGATCTTTGAATGATTTCCAAGTAAAGTGTAAACCCATAGAAACCTTTATATACTTGAAAACCTTGCTTACACGAAACAAATTCATATTGTCTTACAAAGACACCAAAGAACAATTAGTAAATTTTAAAACATGGACACCACCAAAGAATAAAAGAGAATATTTTACTTTGTATAGTTCTTCAAAATAATCATTACTTGTACAGCCTGTTGCCTGTGCAACTATATGTCTCCAAAATGGTCTTCCATCTCCCTATAAAAATAGAAATGTATTTGTTATGAAAAAGTAATCTACTGCATTCTATGTGTAAAATAGATGGAAGAATATAAAGAAAATAATTTCCTTTAAGATAGTCACGGTAGACAAAAAAAAAATCTGTTTTCCATATAAGCCACCATATGGGAAGCAAAAATATTCATATAGACCATAGAAGGGTAGCAACACACATAGTGGAAACCAAGTATGGTACTTCTAAAATTATTCGGGAGCATCACAAGCAGCTAAGTCATAAGACAAAGTAGGGATACTTAAAGTTTAAACTACGTAGACATGCATGTGTAATGCAAAATGTTACGGTAAAATCAAAAATCTAGAACACCTGAATAATGGCTAACTTTATTGTATCAGTACACATTTTATGGGCAATACTGGCCCTGTGAGACATGATAATTTATAACAGGTACATATATCATTAGCAGAATATGCATCTAAATAAACTGTTGACATTGTGCTTTGCATCATGCTGACACTTTGGAGCTAAAATCATCACCATGTTAGGCTGTATTGCATGCTAGGTAAAGTGAGAAAATATTCAATAAGGAAAGATGTTGGCATAAGTTTTCCACAGTCCATGTTGTATTTGTAAGATTGCTTCTAGAATCAACTCTATGTGTTTTTTGCATCGACTTTTCAGATTACACTCTGTAATCCATCATCAAGAAGATGGAGAAATGAAGAATTGGATTGCAGACATAGTCTTAAAAAGACAGGCAGTGGAGGAAGGGACAAAAAGAACGGAGATTGAGGGACAGATGTGAGGAAAAGGGGTTGAGAGAGAGAGAGAGAGAGAGAGAGATTAAGTTTAAGGGATGAAAAATCCACAAGGATAAAAGATAGTAATTAAAACTTATTTAAAAATAACCAATGAATAAATATATCTGAGTAAATTTAAGTAAGCAAATACAAGGTAAACAAGAATGAGAGCAAAAGGATAAATAAATGCATATAAATATATCCAATCATAGATAACTATTTGTATGCATATGCAAAGAGTAAAAAAGAAAGAACTCATTGCCCATGTGCCAAGGGAGTGAGTTTGTCTGCGCCAAGTGACCGGATTGGGCTCATGGGCAACCCAAAGGAGGCCAAGGAGGCAGGTTTTGTCACCTCAACAACCAACATGGCACATCATCCGTAGATCGGCAAGAATTCCCGAGGAAATGGAAAGGACAGCTTCTAGCAACAAGATGATTGCCTCGCTCATTGAAGTTGTAAATGAGATCATCTGCACGAGCCGTATCTTCACTCAGGAGATTAAAGCATTAAACGCATTCAAGATCGGCGACTGCATCGAGTGGCTTTGGAATAAGAATTCAGTCCGGGGAAGCGAGATAAGTGAAGGCTAATAATGGGAGTTTACGATAAAGCTAGCCCAAGATAGAACATCTGGAAATGGAAGTACGTTCCAGGTAAGGAAATTGAATGCCACCTACCAGGAGCTGTATGGAGAAGTGAGGTAGATAGATTGGAGGCAAATCAAATTTATGATGGAGAGCTAGCGTTTCGATTTACCCAAGTTAAACGTCTATATTAAGACATGTATTGCCAAGCAAGGAGCAGAGCCTCAAGCATGGACACGCCGATAAAATTGCATTGCTCCAAGAAGCAATCGGCATTCTCTGGCTTCATCACAAACTAGAGGCTCAAGAAAATTTGTTTGAATAAAGATATATATGCTTGGAAGCAGTGAGGACGGTGCTGGGGAGGAAGTTTTGTTTTTCCAACAATCGGACAAGAGCGAACGCTAATATTTCCTCCCAACTTCTGGTGTTGATTCTCGACCTGAATTTGCCAAAGCTAAGGTGTTTGGTCTTGCTCAGGACGGACTTCAAAGCTGCGATTTTGGTCAATGACGTAGATGTGGTGGCGGTGGCGCAATTGGGGATTGGAATTTCATTGCCAAATGGCATTGATAGGATGTTCCTGCAAGGTGTAGAGGTGGAGTGGCTACCTTTTATCCTGGACGTGAAAGAAGGTCTAGTACGACATAGGAGATCGGCGACCATTGGGTACAACTTCTTGTGCCGTTGGTTGGGCTTGAATGAGATAGTGGGCCTTGAATGGTGTCGGGCATTCACCAATCTGGTGGAATCTACCAGATTTTATGATGAAGATGATTGAAGGGCTGGTTCTGGGGGTTCTTCGTGATGTAATTTTGGCCAAATTTGTCAAGACTAGGTGATTATAGGCGAATATATGGCGGTTTTTTGGATTTTTTGGTATAGTTGGTTGTGGCACATGGTGCCATTCGAAATCGCCCAATGCTAGATGGGCAGAAAGATGTAAAAACGCTGTAATTTTTTGGATATTAGTATAAATCATGCAGCTTTGTTGAGTATTAAGAATCAAAAAAAAAAAAAAAGAACTCAGAGTTACCTTGAGACAGGGGGTTATGCATATCGGTACTAGGACAGCTATATCATATATAGATGTAGTCACTAGAAATTATTCGTACATGGATGGGGAAAGGAATCCAATCCATGTTCCTATAGTGGAATTTCATGGTAATTATTGGACTCAAAGAACCTAAGGGAAGAACTTTAGACTTTCTTTTAGTATTTCTACACCTTTAATATAGAATATATAACTTAGACATACAGGCAGGCATGAAACAAAAAGTCACCCATGAGGGTTGTTGAAAGACCCAAAAGAACATAATTAAGTTGGAAGGTGTTCACCTGAAACATTGAACCAGTTAACATAGCATGATCGATCATGCATACATCCTAACCTCATCACTAGATTGATCACAAATTCTTACTCTATATGCAAGACGAAGATAAACCTAGATAGTATAATCACACATGTCTAGACAATATTGGGATCACCGTGCAATATAATCACATATGTACATGAGTTATTAGAACTGTTCTAATGTCTTCCATGCAAAACCTACATCAATCTTTTAAAATAATCATGTGTGCTATAAAGTTATTCAACTCTTCATCATTTGTAAGTGACATTGAACAGAGAAAGGATGAACAAGAACTTAACATATACACTATATCTTTCTAATCATAATCTGATTTTATATATTATGTCTGTTATTCACAAGTTACAATAGAGACAATAAACTTCATTGCCATCAATGATTATGTGGGTTAAAATTTTACAACGTGATAAGATATGTAAAAGATGGAAATAAAACAATAAGAATGTAAATTATATAAATTGTTGGTGTAGAATGAGCTGGCTCCTCCTGTGAATGCACCACTTGTTTCAATAATGTTAAAAATTCTTACAGATTATGCAAAGTAGTTGGTAGTCCAATGTTGCCTACTACTACTAAAAACCACAATTACACTAACTGTTATATACCTAGTTATGTGATATTATGATGTAAATGGGTTATGGAGTAGCCCACTTGTGATGCACATAAACCATGTTTAGACACAATGAACCTAAATTATAAATTGTGGAATAAACTATAGCTAGTAATTAGTGCCTTAATGTGTATTAGGTGGGTTAAGGCTTACCTCAATCCTACAATTAATAGTTGAGAGGCTATATATTGAGGCATCCATCAATGTAAAGGATCATAGAAGATATTATATTTGGTTTGGCTTCTCATAGAAAAGATATTTGGAACGATTCCTTAAGACGTATTATTGATGTATCCGTACCTTAAGGAAATTCTTACCATGTTGGAATGTCATCTCCCCTTCTCCTTAAGGCCGACATGCTGCACTTTCTTCACAATAGTGTTTTTAAACACTAACTATATATATACATACATATATGTATGTATGTATGTGTGTGTGTATGTGTGTATGTATGTATGTGTATGTATGTGTGTATGTGTGTATGTATGTATGTCTGCCTATGTATGTATGTATGTATGTATGTACGTACATACGTACGTATGTATGTATATAATAATAATAATAAATAATAAATTAAATAAGTTCCTAGCGCCCATTTTGAATCTGAATTTTGGCACCAATTTGCAATTAATTTGTGGCGCCCAATTTCATATAAAAGGAGATGTTGATTTTTCTTAAAGGGTATCTTTTGGTGGAGTTTAATTGAGCTGTGAACAGTGCTTTGCCTATATATATATATATAATTAAATAAGTTCCTAGCGCCCATTTTGAATTTAAATTTTGGCACCAATTTGCAATTAATTTGTGGCGCCCAGTTTGATATAAAAGGAGATGTTGATTTTTCTTAGAGGGTTATCTTTTAGTGGAGTTTAATTGAGCTGTGAACAGTGCTTTGCCTAGCAGGGACGAAAACCTCTGTTAGGGTGACCTGAGGTTAGGACAAAACCCCTACCTCATTTATTTGTTCCTTTAAGTGCTTTGTGACTATAATTTTACACTGAACATCTGCAGATTGCTAATTACCTCTGTCAAACACCTCCAGGCTGAGCAAAGGGTTTCCACCATACTGGAGTAGCAGATCGATTTCAACAGGAGCTTCTTTTGAGGATAGCAAGGTCTCTGGCGGATCTTTAGGCCGTCAATGAACCAGATCTAAGGCCACCACGGGAGAGGAGCATAAAGCAGACCATACAGGTGCTTAGACCATGCACCCACTTAATACCATTGGTAGACTCATCTGCCTTACCCACAAGATCCTGATTTAATCCCTTTAAACCCACAATCACATCATATCCATTATCGAAGATACTAAGAACTTTTTCATGAGATAAATCTCTATGATTCAGCTATTTCTAGCCTCCAACCTACAACTATTGGTCATTCCCTTCCACTTACTTTAACATCAACCTGCCCCATTCTTAAGTGGAACCATTTCTCATCCCTATAGAAAAGGCTAAAGCCTCTTCTCTAGATCATCAATTCCCAAAATTATTTTCAAACTTCAAATTTTCCGTCTTAAAAGAATGCAAAAGCTGCAAAAAGTAAGTTGCAAGCTATCCTAGGAAAACAATCACTTACCTTCACTTTCCAACCAAAGAGGAAAATGGCTGATATGTTAGGATGTTCCTGGTCTTTTGGATCAGATGGAGCACTAAATCTGGATACTCAAAGAGAAATCTCTCATTCGCTAACTTATGGGTTCCTTTCAAGGTTCTGAGGCCTTGAATAAATGGGTACATGAAACATGGAGACTAACAAGATTGATTGAGATTCTGATGATGTTGTAGATTTACTTCATTGCAATTTTCCTTACTTGAAGAAGAGAAATTGGGGTTTTTAGGATTGGCAAATAAATTAGGTTTCCTTTCCTAAACATTAATCTATGGCTTTCAAACCAACAAAGGACCTCCCAAGCACAATGTTAGTTTGGGTTCAGCTTCTTCTATCTAGTGAGTACTAAAAAAAAGGATAAGTGTATTTTGTTACTCTGCTCTTTACTTGAACCTTGGGAGAATCTAATCATCCCATTTAGTGGTTCTACTACAGATCCCAAAATGGATGCCTTTGTTGCCACTTTGCTTAGTGAGAAAATGAGGCAGGAATGGACGAAAATTAGAAGGATGCACTCCATGTACAGGGTAGACCCAAGGAAAAAGATAGTAAAAAAAGGGGGATAAGGAGATATCTAAGTCAAAATGATGATCTCAAACCCTAGTAAGAAGAATTAAATGTCGGAACTATAGAAAATAGGACCATGTTACAAAGAAATGTCGAAACAAGAAGCTATAATCAAAACAATGCTTTGATTAAACTTGCTAACATTATTAGTTATGAATCGTGGTTGATTGATTTAGATGCTTCATATTGCATGTAATGTCCCTTCCTTAGGCAGCTCAGACTATAGCGGAGGTTGGCCTACTATTAGGGTTCCCGTAGGTCAGCAAAATGGTTAGGGGACCCAACCAAGGGCTATGGTGTTTAGCTGGGAGCCTTATGAGCCTTTCAGTTGGATTTCAGTTGATGAATCTAGGGATAAAGTGAAAATATTAAAGTTGTTTTAATGCAATAGTAAAAAATGAATAGTAACAAAAAATCATAAGATGAATAGTGAAAAGTGCCCCCCATCCTAACAACTCAAGTTGTTTTTAAAAAGTGGCCCTTTTCTTTGGATGAGGCAAGACCCTCAAGATGGGCGTAGCTTTTCGAGAGGGAAAATTTTATTGATTTTTATTAAAAAGTCCATAGGAGGTTATAAAGCTATGTGTTGGGCTCCTTTTTGAGCATTCTATTCTCATTTTGACAAAAGCAATTGCAGGTTTGAGCTCTTGGAAGAGGGTTTCAGCAGCATATAGGTCTTCTAAGGATGAAATCCCTTGGAGGATAGTGAATTGGACGAAAACCCAATTCACCAAACAGGGAAATCTACATTGGTTTCCATTTGGGCATCATTGGACTTCATTGTTGGTTAATCTGCATTTAGAATTGATTGCAGCAGTGAGTTATCAGAAGATAATTGCAGATTTGGACTTGTTATCAGCAGATATCACCATTTCAATACATTCACCAACTGGTCGTACGATTTGGGAGTCATTTTCAATCAAACCCTAGCTGGAAATTAGGTTTTTCAGACCACTAAGGAGCAGATCAGATTTTATATCAAATCTTTTTGTACATATTGTGGTTCCAGCAATTTAGATATTCGATAAATTGAGCGTTGACTTCCAAGTATGCAAATTTCATGTAATCGGTGGTTCAATTTCCTTAATTCTAAAAATTACATTTGCTGTCCTAGGAAAGTCAGAATTTGTAATTTTATGTCAGTCATTTATGTTGCTAGCATCTTTTTTTTTTTGCTCTTATCAAGCACAAAACCTCAAAAAAATCAGAAACCCACCAAAATCACAAAAAAACTCATAAAACAGCAAAAACAAACAAACAAAAAAAAAATTCCCTATTCGCTGGTCAAAGTCAAATCAGAAATCAAACTCAGAAAATTGGATCAGATTTGGGTTGGGAACCTTTCATTGCATGACTACTCACAAAGAGTGGTTTTTCTCACATAAGGCATATGATGGTGGTGAAGTGTTCCTTGATAACAATAATTCACATCGAATTGTTGGCAAATGGAAGATAAAACTTGTGTTCAGTGATGGGAGAGTAAAATCTCTCATAAATGTGTTGCATATTCAAGGATTAGCATGAAACTTGCTTTCAATTTCTAAAATAAATGATGTAGCACATGTCACATTTGACAAGAGCGATTGCAAGTTGGCTAGAGGAAATCTAATGCAAGCTAAGGGATCTCAATTTAGGACTTTATTCGAGCTGAATGCATCTACTTATTGTAACTCAAACTATGTAATTGAAGACTCAAATTCATGTATGTTGTAGCACCACAAGATGGGTCATATCAGTAAAAAGGAGCTTAAGATCCTAGTTTGTATAAATATGATAGATGGTTTGTCTAGTTATTCTATGGATTTTTATTTTGTGATCACAGTGTGTTTGGTGATTAGAGTAAAGTTTTATTCTAGTAGCACAAGAGCAAAGAAATTATTAGAGGTTATACATAGTGATGTTTTTGGTCCTATAGCTATTGCTTCAATTGGAAAATCTCATTATTATGTTTCCCTTATTGATGACTATCATGTTATACTTGGATTTATTTTTTAAGGCACTTTTAGCATATTTAAAGATTTTAAAGCTTTGTTGAAAATCAAATGGATTAGAAAATTAAAGTATTAAAGTCAAATAATGGAATTGAAAAATGTTCGAGAAATTTCATGTCTTTTGTGTTGGAAAAATTATTGCCATTGATGTCAAAGGTGATTTATGATGGCCGACCTATGGATCTAAGTTTGGCGCCAATAATGTGAAGACAAAAATTAAAATAAAAAATGTAGGTAATGTGGGCCGACCTCTTTTTGTGTAGTGCCCACTTTAGTGGGATTTAAAAATTAAAAATAAATTAATTTTATTTTTGAAGAGGGACGACCCCCCTTGAGTGGTGTGCCCACCTTGGGCATGCAATAATAAAATAAATACTTGATGATGATGGTCCGACCCCCTTGGAGAAGTCACCTCCCTTGGGTGAAGAGGTGTTTGTGTTGAGAAAACAGAAACGTAGAACCCAAAAATCTTAAATAATTGCAGCACAAGTTAGATGCAAAGAAATATTGAAGATAATAAAATGGAATAACAAAAGAATAAACACAAGACACAGATTTACATGGTAAAACCTTGACAACATGCCAAGAAAACATCCTCGGGGCGAAGTATCAGTATTCTTATTGCTCAGAGAAATGGATTACAACTTTCACACAACTGTTGCTCTTCAATTACAATTCATTACAATATGATTTAGCCTTCAAGGCAGCAAGATATAAATAATATCTTCAACTTGTGTTGCACATAGAAAAATCCAGCTTTGTTTTTATTTCTTTGTTTTGTTTTGTTTTATTGTTTTAAAATCTTTATCTTTTGTTTTAAATCTTTATCTTTTCCAAAAGATTCCAAAGATAAGACTTTGTTTTAATTCCCTTATCTTTCCAAAAGATAAACTCTGCTTTCTTTCTAATTTGTTGTCATAATCTAACAACCTCCACCTTGACAACAATTTACCTGATACTTGCCCATGCCCATTCATCACCTTTTCTGCAAGCCAAGAGAAGTCAAACTCCACTTCAACTTCTCTAACTATACTAGTTTTGTAACATGTCTGCACAATTTTCTAGTGTATGAACTTTCTCAAGAGCTACTCCACCTCCATCAATAACCTGTCTTACAAATGATATTTAATCGCAATATGCTTGGTCCTACTGCGATAAGATGGATTTTTAGTTAGATGTATAGCACTCTGACTATCACAAAATACAATCACCCTATCCTGCACTTTTCGAAACTCGCCCAAAAGACCCTTCAACCAAATTGCCTCTTTGCAAGCATGTGAGACAGCCATATACTCTGCCTCAATAGTGGATAAAGCAACTGTTTCTTGAAGCTTTGACATCCAACAAATAGGTCCTCTTGCAAGAGTAGAGACATAACCTGATGTAGATCTCCTTTTGTCCAAATCACCTACAAAATTTGAATCGACATAACCACAAACTGAACCACTACTACCATCAAAGGTGATACAATAATCACTTGTGCCTCTAAGATACCGAAGCACCCATTTTACTGCTGCCCAATGCTCTTTACCTAGATTTGCCATGTATCCACTGACAACACCAACTGCATGTGAAATATTCGGTCTTGTACATACCATCACATACATTAAACTTCCTACTGCATTAGCATACGGTACACGAAACATATAATCCTTTTCTTCTTTATTACTAGGACATAAAATTGAAGAAAGCTTAAAATGAGAAGCTAAAGGGATATTTACCGGTTTCACATTCTTCATACCAAGTCTTATGAGGATCTTCTCCACATACTTCTGCTACGATAACCAAAGCTTACCATGTTCCCTATCTCTATGTATTTCCATGCCTAAAATTTATTTTGTTGCTCCTAGATCCTTCATATCAAAAGTCCTAGCCATATGAGTCTTTGACCCATTGATCTCAACTATGCTTTTGCTTGCTACAAGCATATAGTCAACATATAACACCAAGATAATGAATAAACCATTTTTCAATTTTTTAAAGTAAACATAATGGTCATACTCACTCCTTGTAAAATTTTGGCTCACCATGAAGGAATCAAACTTCTTGTACCATTGCCTAGGAGACTGTTTCAAACCATACAGTGACTTCTTGAGTTTGCAAACAGATTTCCTGTTGCGGTCTTGAACAAACCCTTATGGTTGTTCCATATATATCTCCTCATCCAAATCTCCATGCAAAAACGTTGTTTTAACATCCAACTCCTGTAGATTTTCGACTTCTACTATGTCTAATTTTATGAGAGGTGATTCATTATATACACCTTTGCTAATGACGATTTTGTGAGTAGTAGGATCCCACAATCTATAGCCCTTAATTCCATCACCATAACCAACAAAAATATACTTCTTAGATTTGGGGTCTAATTTAAAACACCCCAAAACACCTAAATGAATGTAATCTAGAATACCCTTACTTATATGACTCCCTGCTTTAAACTTCTTTCTAGATTGCTTCCCATAAACACAATACTTGCAGAAATTCAAATTCAAAGATTTTAGATTGGAAGTAACTTACGGTTTAACTGTACCTTCAACCCTTTCTCGCTCATATGACCCAGTCACTAATGCCATAAACGAGTAGATTTATTTTCTTCCTCGAATGCCACTATCGCTCCATTTATTACAATACTCCCTTCCAGCTTGTAAAGGTTTCTAATATTTATAGCCTTCATCACCACCAAAATGCCCTTGGACACTTTTGTTGATCCACCTTGACTTGTAAATTTATAATCTCTAGAATCCAAAACTTCCAAGGAAATTAAATTTGTTTTGAGATCAAGCACATGTCTTACCTTTGTTAATGTCCTCACAACACCATCGAACATTTTAATCTTAATGCTCCCAATCCCAACAGTCTTACAAGAAACATTATTTCCCATTAGAACAACACCACCATCAATAGCTTGGTAAGAAGAAAACCAATTCTTATGTGGACACATGTGATTAGAAGCACCAAAATCTAATAACCATTCTTCATGATATTGTAAGGAATTACAAACAGATAAAACTTCATCAACGGTACCTGAACTTGTCTCAACGGAATTTGCTTCCCTTTTGGAGTTATCATTGTCTTCTTTCCTCTCCCAGCAATCTTTCTTAAGATACCCTAATTTATTGCAATACCAACATTTTCCCTTACCCTTTTTGCCTTTTGACTTAGATCTCGATGTACCTCTTGAATCTTCCCCTTTTTCCATGGATCGACCTCTAACCACCATTTCTTCTGATGTGGAGGTTTCTATGTTAGATTTCCTCCACACCTCTTCAGATAACAAAGCTCCCACAACAAAATCAAATTCAAGGGTGTCAGTTATGCTAAAGCTAATAGAAGTGACTAAGTGATTCCAGGATTTGAACAATTAAACAATAGCGTAACTGCCTTGTCTTCATCTTCGACTTTTACACCCATACTAGCTAATTGACATATAAGAGTATTGAAAACATTTAAATGATCATCATGCATCTTGAGCTTCCATAACTCAAAATTATTCTTCCCATTGAATTTCTCCACCTCAAACCTTGCATTCGAAAACTTTGCCATCTGATGCTACAAAACAAACACCAAATCCTAACACAAATGCTGCAAAAATAACTGCTCTAATACCACTTGTTGAGAAAATGGAAACGTAAAACCCAGAAATCTTAAATAATTGCAACACAAGTTAGATGCAAAGAAATACTGAAGATAATAAAATGGAATAATAGAAGAATAAAAACAAGACACAAATTTACGTGGTAAAACCTTGACAACATGCCAAGGAAACATCCACGGGGAAAAGTATTGGTATATTTATTGCTTAGAGAAATTGATTACAACTTTCACATAGTTGTTGCTCTTCAATTATAATTCATTACAATATGATTTAGCCTTCAAGGCAGCAAGATATAAATAATATCTTCAACCTGTGTTGCACATAGAAAAATCCAACTTTGTTTTTATTTCTTTGTTTTGTTTTGTTTTATTGTTTTAAAATCTTTATCTTTTGTTTTAAATCTTTATCTTTTCCAAAAGATTCCAAAGATAAGACTTTGTTTTAATTCCCTTATCTTTCCAAAAGATAAACTCTGCTTTCTTTCTAATTTTTTGTCATAATCTAACAATTTGGACAAGTATAAATGAAGGGTTGAAAGAGAGGGAAAGGTAACCTATTCAAAGAATATTATTCATATGAAAAGCAAAAATAAAATGATATTTGAGCAGATTACAAGAGATATGTGAGCAACTTTATGAGAGATTTTTAGCATCAATCTTGTGAGAAGAGAAGAGAAATAAAAACAAGATCATGGCAGTTCTATAAGCAGAAATATTGAAAATTATATTGCAGATTTATGAGTGAATGTATTGCAGATTTGTGAGTAGTTGTTAGGGCAGATCTAAGAGGAAGTTGTAAATAAATTATCATATTATTCATTTGGAGGTTGGAGCCTCCTAATTGAGGAGATCGAGGGGTTGGTGCCTCTTATTAGAAGAGATTGGTGTTTCTTGTTGGGTTGGTGCTCAATGGTGGGGATTTGAGTCTCTAATGGGTTGGTGCTTACAAAATTTGGAAAAAGATTTATACCAGCAATATTTTGTCGTGATTTTCTCCCGTAAGGGTTTCCATATAAAATCGTGTGTTCTTGTGTTCTTATTTGTTAGATCTTGCATGTTGCTATGGATAATTAAGTTTTGAGGTAATATTGTTGTGATTGATTAAGTTGTGAAAAAAAAAAGTTTGACCTATACTGATTCACCTTCAGTATAAATGTGTGTTTCATCATTTTGTACACATGTATATATTCTATGCCAAAAAAACAACTCTATATATGCCACAACAAAAACCACAAACAAGACATTAACAGACAATGCCAATACCATGCTAACTAGTGCTCAGTTGAATCAATTTTTTTGGCCTGACGCTATAAGTACTACTTATTATTTGATTAAGAGGTCTCCATATTCTACTTTAGTTGATAAAATACAATATCAAGTGTGGAAAAGTAAGAAACCTTTTCTTTCCCACATTTGAGTTTTTGTATATGCCACAACAAATTGGCACCTCAAAAAGCACAAACAAGGCATTAATAGACAATGCCAATACCAAGCTAACTAGTGCTCAGTTGAATCAATGTTTTTGGCCTAACGCTATAAGTTCTACTTATTATTTGATTAAGAGGTCTCCATATTCTACTCTAGTTGATAAAATACAATATCAAGTGTGGAAAAGTAAGAAACCCTTTCTTTCCCACATTTGAGTTGGCTATGAAGCGTTTGTTTAAATGCCTAGAGAAAAACAATTTGAGTTGGATTTCAAAGTTAAGAAATAAATTTTCATTAATTATAATGATATTGTTAAGACATATAAGCTTTGGAATCCTCTAACCTTGAAAATGGTATATTCTAGAGATATGATTTTCAAGGAACTTAAAGTTAAGCCTAATTAGGTATAGCCAAAAGAAAAGAAAAAGAAAATTGTACATTTTGAAACAAAAATAGAGAGATGAAAATGCACAAGTGCAAAAACAACATAATTAAGTCGAGGATGTAGATGAAAATGTTTAAATTCTAATAGTTCAAAATAACAACAAGAGCCTCTTACTACACTTTTGAGAAGGTCCATGGGACAATGAAAACTATTGACGAGTATAGCCAATAGGATTTTTGTTGTGTATTTGCTTTGTCTTGTACTAACAATGAACCTAGATCTATGAAGGAAGCTCTTTCTCCAAAAAGGAGTCTTCAATGGAGGCCATGCAAAACTAACCTCTATTATATTTCTACTTTTTATTGTTGTTACTTATGGTTTAGAAGTAGAGCAAATGGATGTAAAAACCACTTTCTTGAATAAGGATCTTGAAGAAGAAATATACATGAATATCCTAACAATTTTGTAGTAAATGGAAAAGAGAATTTAGTTTGTAGGTTGAAATTGTCATTGTGTGGTCTAAAGTAGTCACCTCGAATGTGGTATCGAGATTTCAAAGCTTTCATATTGGACCTTGTGGTTTGTTAGGATTAAATGTGATCACATTGTGTTTATTTCTCATTAATTGATAATCAAATTGTTGATCATTGTCCTATGTGTTGATTATGTATTCATTGCAAACAGTAAGGGAAGGTTTATGGAGCTTATAACTCAATTATTTGGTGCCTTTGATATAAAGGATTTGGGATGTACAAAATACATTATAAGTATGGAGATTAGCAGGAATTACGTTGGCAGAAAGCTTTGGCTTAGTTAGAATATGTTCACACTATTTTGCAAGGGTCTGCTATGCAAGATTGTAAGCCAATAAATATTTATTTATTTGTCAATACTAATTTACCATTGGATTAGTGTTCTAAGTTTGATGATGATAAGGAGGATATAATTAATGTTCTATATGCTAGTGGCGTAGGTAGCCCAATGTACGCTTATGGTCTATAAAGGACCAAACATTACCCAAGTAGTGGGAGTTCTTAGCAATTTTATGTCTAACCAGTAAAAAGCATTGGGCTTATGTGAAAACGGTTTTCATATATTTGTGAAGTACTTTTGATTATTGTATTTATTATCATGGGACTGATGATGTGAGCAAGTTGTTTGATATACAAGGCTTTGTTGATTAGGATTGAACTAATCATTTGGATGAAAAGAGGTCGACATATGATTATGTGTTTACTTTGTTTGGAGGAGCTATTAGTTGTATGAGTAAGCAACAACATATAATTGCATTATCCTCTATGGAAGCAAAGTACATGGCTACAACACATGCTTATAAGGAAGTAGTGTGGTTACAGAGATTGTGTTCATGTATTGAATTTGACTACAAATAGGTCAGAATCAGATGTGATAGTCAAAGTGTTATCCATTTAGTGAAGAACCCAATGTACCGTGCTCATATGAAGCATGTAGATGTTCAATATTGCTTTGTACATGAGATGGTTGAGAGTGGCAAAGTGACACTACAAAATGTTCACACCTTGGCTAATGTTGTAGAGTTTTTCACTAAGCTAGTGAGTACGAAAAAAATTAGTTGATCTAGAAAGGACATGGGCCATGCCCCTTCTAGCACTTGATTTATTTTTAAGATTCCTATTATGTCTTGCAATATAAATGTCAAGTGGGAGAATGTTAGGATAAGGAATGTCGTTCACCTTGCAATCTTGAGTCTTGATTAATTGTATTTAATTATGTAAACAATAAATAATGTATGATCCCCAAGGATATTAGACTTGGCTAAATGGGATACCCATGTGTTGGTAGGGACGTTATATATTTATTATCTATTCTCCATAATACTTTGGATGTTGTGTAAAAAAGCATTGAATAAGGAGGTTACATTGAAAAGGTCAAAATTGGGAGTTATAGAGCATCTTCCCAATTTGGTAGTTATTACACAAACATTGAATGCCCTCATGGAGCACCTAGGATTGAGATCTTGGTCATTTTGACCATTAGGATAGTACTATGGCATCTATTAAGAGTAAGAAGGGTGTAACATATGTAAGAGGAATAAGAGGAGTTACATACTATTCTAAGATGTTTGACCATGACCATAGGGGAACTGGATTTTTGTCACGGCTCAAGGTTTTGACTCATGGTTTTGGATACCACCTGAGGGTTTCTAGTTTTCGACATTTCTATATATTGGGGATAGTCACAAGCATAGGGCTATTGAAAACCCTTAGCCTATTTCCTTTATTTTTTTCCTATGGGCTAATGGGATGGTAAAAGAAAAATTATTAAATTTAAGTTGTCAAAAAGTAACTTTATGTTATAATTTAAAAAGACAACTTATATTTAATCATTTAAAAAGGTTAAGTGTGGTTAAAAATGATTATTTAAAAGACATTTTAATATTGTATAATTAACTTTAAGAGAAAATTATATTAAAAAATATGATATTCCCTCAAAAAGCTGTTAAAGGAGGTTGTCTCAAGAAAGGGACTTGCTCATTTTATCGATTTCTATTCTTTTGAATGAAAATGAGTTCTTTTTCTGCCCAAGGATGTAAACCCTTTGGCAAGATGGTTTCAGGAACAAAAACCCTCCTAGCCATTTGAGTAATTCCACATAGGGATTACCTTTGTGCTAAGAATTGTTGAGATTTCTACTTTCTTGATGCTTGATTTTGGTGTGAAATTTTCAGAAGTAAAGTTGATCATTTTATAAGTTATTCTTTTGTTGTGGGAGTATTTGAATGCATAATAATATTTGATATTGTTAATGAGGCTCCTATAGATGTTGGCCGTACAAGTTTCCTAGTAGATCATATTGTATGCAGAACTTTGATGCAGAATGTACCTTCCTTCCTGGATATACACCTGCAGAATTCCTTTAATAATTATTGTTGACTATTAAGAATGGCATTCAGTGATGATTTGTATGCTGCAGTACCCTATTTTGAGGTGCCGTACAGATCATTATTTGTTTCTGCAGACTTTGAAGGGACCGTACTATGAAATAGATTATCATACCATTCTTAAATAGATGTGACTGAGTTCATGATTTGTGTTTGATTGCTGTCGCTAATCTAAGGCTGTCATACTCTTCCTTTGTGGCTGCCGCACCAATAGAGAAAAGTGACCATATCTTTTTTAAAAGGTAATAATCTCTTGTAATTGCCATGATATTTTTTGTCTTATGTGGAAACCATACCAGTTTGAAAGACTAAAGTACAATTTGTTGAGTTTTGAACCTGCCGTGCAATCCTGTGGGGGACAAGGACTGACTTAATTTATCTTTTGGTTTGCCATAGAATACAAAAAATCAGCTTTTCAAGCTGCTGTACCTCTTTTGACTAATTAATGGCAGCTTTTTAGTAAATTTGCCAAGGCTGTAGTTTGTCTTTGCTGACCATATAACCTCATACACTAAGCCATACATGTGTAGAGGGGTCCATACAAGTTAAGGAGATTGAGAAGTTGTATTTTAGTGAGCTGTTAGTAATTTTCTGCTGCAAATTTTCCTTGTTTCAGACTGCCATACAGATTCACGTACAGTCCATAATACTCAAGCACAGTTTTCAGAATTTTCAGTTTTCATTGCAAGGCTGTCACAGCATTATTCCTAGGTAAATTTGTGTGAATCCATTTTGGCCTCTTTCCTATCTGTGGACAGCTGCAAGCAATATTAAAGTGAGTATAATTTCAGTAGTTCCTATTATATTCAGATCTTATTAGTTCTAGAGGTTAGCTGTGATTTCTGTTATCACTTTTTTTGGGTTGCAAATAGTGATCAGCTGATTATTGGAGGTTGTGATGAGCACAACTGGCTCCCTCTCAAACCCCTGCTGTTTTGTTTATCTTTTTGTGTTTTTTAGTTTTTTAGAGAAAGTTTCTAGAGAGAAATAGAAGGGGCGGCAGCATATAAAAGCTCATAAAAACAAGAATCTGAGCTAATATTGATCAACTCTAAATGTAGAGAGTATTAAATAACCATAACAATAAGATTACAAATGATAGACATGCCCGTAAGCCTCAAGATTATTTAATTAAGAAATTATCCAAGCTTGCCAGCCGGAAATGGTGAAAACTGAAAAAATAGGATGCCTGGGCTACAGATCTGGCTTCTCCCCAACAGAAACTGGATGCAAGCAGTCTTGAAGAATGGACGCCAAAAAAGGAAAACTATCAGATGCAAGAAAGAAGGTGTTTCAACAAGAAGCTTCACACGCCTAGCCTCCTAGTCACACATTTCCCAAGGCTGAAAGGTACGGCCAAGCAAGAAACTATGGAATGAACACTAGAAACTGCAGAGAAACCTGAAGGAGACGTCTCTGATGAAGAAGCCCTCTTCTTTATTGTAAACTGAATAAAACCATACAGAGAATCCTATTTAAAGCACTGAAGAACTCCTGAAGTGAAGCTCCCATGGTTGCAATCATTCAACTGATCTTTCACAGTCTCGCAATCACCAATCTGTGAAGAATTGTCGCTCTCCAGAGATAAATTTCTTGAAACCCTTGTCTCAGAGAAATCACGCATCAGCCAAAGCTAAAGAGAAAATGTCAAATAGTCAAAAGATGAGTTTGAATTTTCCTTTGCTTCCTTATAAGGCCAAAAGGCACGCATTTCCATAAGTGACGCCAATTTCACTTTAAAATACATTTAAATGTATTTTATATCTTTTCAATAGTCAATGATTAAATAATATGGCGCCCCTTTTGATAAAGTGTTTTAATTTTCACTTAAATAAATTTAAGTGATACTTTATTATAAAATCAAGTTGACTTTATAATATTCCATCAAATAAAGTAAAACACTTTAATTCACTGGAAAATTAATATCTTGCTCATAACCCATCGTATTGGCGTGCCATCAGAAGCTATCAATCACTGTTCTGCCAAGGCTTGTTGTGAGCCAATCACTGAACTCAAAGGATGGAAACAACAAATCCCACCAAATAAAGCCACTGACCCTCTAACCCAATCCTGTTAGCCTACAAGGGTCCAAGAGATAGGCTAACTCTGTTGCTCCTGAGAACTAACTAGAGCAGGGACATCACAGTCTGCCCTCCCCGAATTTGCTTGTCCACAAGCAAACTCAAAGCTGGATGTTGTAGAATACTGTCACCCTCCCAAGTAGCATCCTCTGCCGGTAGATCTTTCCACTTCACCAGATATTCCCTGATAACCCGCCTCCGAAGATGACGCTCTCTAGAATCCAAAATGGCCTCAGGTATCAAAATCAGCTTCCCCTCATCATCCAGTGGTGGTAAATCTATAGAAGGAGTCACCTGTTGTCCCAACGCCTTCTTGAGACGCAACACATGGAACACATTGTGAACCTTACTGTCCACCGATAGATCTAACTCATAAGCCACTTTACCGACACGTTTGACGACCCTGAATAGTCCATAGTATCGTGGCTTGAGTTAGTTTCTCGGCACCCTTCTTACAAAGGGTGGACTGCCTATAAGGCTATAGCATCAGATACACCAAATCATCAATCTCAAAAGACCGTTCCACTCTTCGCTGATCAGCATATTGTTTTTGCTGATTTTGAGCTTTCTGAATGTTCTCTCTGAGTGCTTTCATAATGTCATGGTTCTCCTGTAATAGATCCCCAGCACTAGGTACTCTGCTATCACTCAGCAACAAATCTAGAAAACTCGAAGCATCGTATCCATACAACGCTCGTTAAGGTGTCATCTGAATACTCATGTGATGAGTGGTATTGTATCAATACTCACAAAGGTATAACCACTTCACCCATGCCTTATGTTGCCCTGAACTGTAATTTCTCAAGTTTCCCTCCACCCATTTGTTGACTATCTCAGTCTGCCCATCTGTTTGTGGGTGGTAGCTAGTGCTCGGAGTGAGTTATGTCCCACAAAGTTTGAATAACTCTTGCCATTAGTTACTCAAAAACTTGCTATCTCTGTCACTGACTATGCTCCGAGGCAAACCGTGCAACCTGAATACCTCTCAAAAACACAAGTTCGCCACCTATGTAGTTGTGTAAGTAGTAGTGATTGGGAAGAAATGAGCATACTTCATCAATCTATCTACTACCAAAAAAATGTTGTCTTTCCCTTGAACTTTTGGCAAGCCCGTAATGAAGTCCATAAACAAGCATTCCCACTTCCCCTCAGGAATAGGAAGTGGCAGAAGTAATCCTGCAGGGTATGCATGTTCTTGCTTGTTCTGTTGACAAACAAGGCATTCCCTGACATATTGAAGAACAAATGACTTGAGACCTTTCCAAGAGAATCTCTCCCGTACCTGCCTGTAGGTCTTAAAGTAATCGGGATGTCCTGCCATAGGTGAATCGTGAAAGGATCTCAACACTCTGTCCCTCATCTCAGAACCTAGGACTAGAAAAATCCTCCCTTTATAAACGATAAGATCATTCACAAGAGAGTATCTACTATCCTGTACCGTCCCATCCACTATGCCAGAAGCCCACGAATTCTTGGCATATTCTGCAACAATCATATGATTCCAGACCTCTGAAATCTCAATCATAGAGCTCAAGTGTGGGCGGCGAGATAATGCGTCAGCAACTATATTTTGTGTACCTTTGACATAGGAGATGTCAAAATCATAAGACTGAAGTTTGCTAACCCATTTTTGTTGTCTCTCATTCAGATCTCGCTGTCCTAGGAAATGTTTCAAACTATTGTGATTAGTTTTAACACAAAATTTACTACCAACCAAATATTGCCTGAACTTGGCCATTACATGCATGATGGCCAACATTTTCGTATCGTAAATGCTAAAGCTCCTCTTAGGACCTCTCAGCTTCCTACTCTCGAAAGCTATAGGATGTCGATCCTACATGATGACTGCACCAATACCCTCACCACTGGCATCACAGTGTAGCTCAAACGGCTTGGTGAAGTCTGGCAATGCTAATACTAGACATGTAGTCATGAGAAGTTTAAACTTTTCAAAGCACGCTTGTGCTAGAGGTGTCCACACAAAGGCTCCCTTCTTTGTCAAATCTGTTAGTGGCGCAGCATGTTGCAAGAATCCACTAACGAACCGACGGTAGAAGGCGCATAATCCTACAAACCCCCTGAGTTGTGTTAACGTCTCAGGTGTGGGCCAATCAATGATAGCACAAACTTTTTCTGGATCCATACTGACTCCCTCTCTGCTGATAATGTGACCCAGGTACAAAAGTTATGCCATGCCCAAAGCACACTTGGACTCCTTGGCGTACAAGGACTCCCTGTCAAGTATGCTCAATACTGCATCCAAGTGGACCATGTGTTCCTCCCAAGACTTGCTGTAAACCAGTATGTCGTCAAAGAACACCAAAACAAATTTTCTCAAATGAGGATGGAAAACCCTGTTGATGGTGGACTGAAAAGTGGTTGGAGCATTGGTTAAACCGAATGGCATAACCAAGAAGTCATAATGTCCACAGTGACATTTGAAAGCGGTTTTCTCAATATCCTCCTCTCAAACTCTGATCTGATGGTACCCTGTCCTCAAATCAATCTTCGAGAAATAACAAGCTCCATGTAGCTCATCTATTAACTCGTCAATCCGTGGTATGGGATACCTGTTTTTGATAGTCTTCCTATTTAGCATCTTGTAGTCGATACACATTTTGAGTGTACCATCCTTTTTCTTCACCAAAACAACTGATGAAGCAAAGGGAGACTTACTCGACCTGATGTGCCCCATGGCTAAAAGTTCTTTGATGGTCTTTTCAATTTCATCTTTTGATCGCTTGGGGTGCCAATAAGGAGTGATCATGATAGGTTTTGTGCCCTCCTCCAACTCTATAATATGCTCAATACCTCTATCAGGAGGTCTACCTGGTGGTATAGCACTGAAAACCTTCGCATGCTTCACTCAGAGTGCCTGAACATCTGAATGATAAGGAGATTCTTGCTGCTCCTTTTGTGAAGGCATTACTTTGCATTTTGCTGCCCAATCCACCATGTCATGCCGAATCAATCTTTCCATTCTTCTGAGTGAAATTTCTTTTACATTGTTGTCTTGATGGCTTTGAGAACATGATTTGTGCCATCAACTTTAAATTTCATCTCCATGTTTTGTAAATTTAGTGTGAACTCTCCTATCGCATGAAGCCAGTTCATGCCAAGAACTACATTTGTACCTCCCATGTTCACAACATAGAAATCTGCCTTAAACTCAAAATTGTTGAGTTTCATTGGCAGATCCGAAATCATCCTCTCGCAATTGAGGGTGTACCCATCTGCAACCTTCACTCTAATGCCTTCAAATTGCTGAGTTTGAATGCCTCTTTTCTCCACCAACCGTGAATCAATAAAATTATGGGTTGCACCTATATCCAAAAGAGATATCTCTTTGACCAGCTAGTATCCCACGAAGTTTGAAAGAACCTTCTCTCTGCATACTAGACATATGAGCCTCCTGTAGCTCAATTTCAACCTCCTTTTCTGCCTCAGTTTCTGATTTTTCCTCATCTGTATCATAAATTGCAGCTTGCTGGTCTGAAAAATCAGTCATCTCTTCTCCCTCAAAGAACCACTTCATGTGCCTATTTTGTCCTTTAGACTTGAGGGGGCAGTCATGGTTGATGTCATATGGGCCCTTGCAATAAAAGCAGAGCTTCTTCCTACGTAAATCGTTAATTGTTTCACGATCTAATGGTGCTGCAAATTTTTTCTTTTGATCAGAATTTTCAAACTTCTTTCGATCAGATTTATTATCATTGTAGGAAGTGGATGGTTTTGAGCCAAACTGTTTCCGAGGTGCTGTAAGCTCCATACTGCGAGCCTTCCTCATGGCCTCCTATAAAGTGGGTGGATCGAAAGCTTTGATCCAACCTTTCATGGGCTCAAATAAACCCTCCATGAATAGTATAATCAGCCTCCTCTCTGATATGCCTGACACCATAACTGAGAGTCTTTGAAACTCTCCAATGTATGACTCTAAACTACTCGACTGTCTCAACTGTGCCAAGTCTCTAAAGTATAGTTTGGGATCACGTTTGTCAAACCTCTCTACCAATCTATCTGTAAACTCCTGGTAGGAAGTAATCCTGTCATGATGAAGAGTTACCATGCCATGGATCCACCAGTCATGCGCAACGCCATCCAGGTGAAGAGTTGCAAACCTTATGGCATCCTCTTCTGGCATAGGCTGTAATGTAAGGAAGGTATCCAATTTGCTCACCCAAGCACGTGCTGTAACTCAACCACCGCCATCAAAGTTAGCTAAGGTAAGTTTGTTGGTAGCCTGCCTTAGATTATTATACTTGTGTTTAGGCCTCCTGTCATTCCTATTTCTGGTATGTTCTCTTTTTTGGCTCACGAATCGATCAAAGTTAAGGTGATCCTTAACTCGAGGAGGCAATGCATCCCATTCATCATGCATAGCCATGATGTTATCTGCAAAGTTTACTTCACCACCTTCTTCCACCTCCTCCTCTTCATCAACGTCATTTCTGACAAAAGTTGGGTGTGTGGGTCTCTCAAATTTGCGTGCTAGAGCAATATTCCTGCGAGGTTCTCCATGAATACTTCCCTCCTAATCTTGATCCTGATTCTGCCTTCTCTGAACTGTCAAGTTCTGAACATTGGTACTAAGCTGCTGGAGGATGTTCACCACCTGTTCTTGGCTTGCCACCATCCCTCTTAGTACGTCTCTGGCCTCTCTGTCTTCATCATGAAGACAATTCATGTAAGGACCTTCCTCATCCCTGTCAGCCATATTATCAAGGTCTAAATCTTCCTCCTGCTCGTCAAACGGAAATGCCTGAAATGGTTCAAAAGTACTTCTCTAAAATCCAGGACCCCTGCGTGAGTAGTACCTGTCAAACATGTTCTGATGTGACAGCATAGAATCTACTAACCCTCCAGGCTGGTAGGATCAGAGCTCTGATACCACTGTGATGAGCCCAACTGGCTCCCTCTCAAACCCCTATTGTTTTGTTTATCTTTTTGTGTTTTTTAGTTTTTTAGAGAAAGTTTCTAGAGAGAAATAGAAGGGGCGACAGCATATAAAAACTCATAAAAACAAGAATCTGAGCTAATATTGATCAACTGTAAATGCAGAGAGTATTAAATAACCATAACAATAAGATTAGAAATGATAGACATACCCGTAAGCCTCCAAATTATTTAATTAAGAAATTATCCAAGCTTGCCAACCGGAAATGGTGAAAACTGACAAAATAGGACGCCTGGGCTACAGATTTGGCTTCTCCCCAATAGAAACTGGATGCAAGCAATCTTGAAGGGTGGACGCCAAGAAAGGAACACTATCAGATGCAAGAAAGAAGGCGTTTCAGCAAGAAGCTTCACACACCTAGCCCCCTGGTGACACGTTTCCCAAGGCTGAAAGGTACGGCCAAGCAAAAAACTATGGAATGAACACTGGAAATTGCAGAGAAACCTGAAGGAGACATCTCTGATGAAGAAGCCCTCTTCTTTATTGTAAACTGAATAAAACTGTACAAAGAATCTTGTTTAAAGCACTGAAGAACTCCTGAAGTGAAGCTCCCATGGTTGCAATCATTCAACTGATCTTTCACAGTCTCACAATCACCAATCTGTGAAGAATTGTCGCTCTCCAAAGATAAATTTCTTGAAACCCTTGTCTCAGAGAAATCATGCATCAGCCAAAGCCAAAGAGAAAATTTCAAACAGTCAAAAGATGAGTTCGAATTTTTCTTTACTTCCTTCTAAGGCCAAAAGGCACGCATTTCCATAAGTGACGCCAATTTCACTTTAAAATACATTTGAATGTATTTTATATCTTTTCAATAGTCAATGATTAAATAATATGGCGCCCCTTTTGATAAAGTGTTTTAATTTTCACTTAAATAAATTTTAAGTGATACTTTATTATAAAATCAAGTTGACTTTATAATATTCCATCAAATAAAGTAAAACACTTTAATTCACTGGAAAATTAATATCTTGCTCATAACCCATCATATTGACGTGTCGTCAGAAGTTGTCAATCACTGTTCTGCCAAGGCCTGTTGTGAGCCAATCACTGAACTCAAAGGATAGCAATGACAAATCCCACCAAATAAAGCCACTGACCCTCTAACCCAATCCTGTTAACCTACAAGGGTCCAAGAGATAGGCTAACTCCACTGCTCCTGAGAACTGACTAGAGCGGGGACATCACAGAGGTTAAATGTTTATTGATTGTTGTTGGTGATATGTATGGTGTTTAACTCAAATTATGCTCATCTTCAATATTGATGTTCTCTAATAATCTATTTCAATATTGTAACTCTGTGCAGTTCTCTGCCAAAGCTTCCATATTGTTTCCTTTTGATTTGGAAGGCTTAGCTACTAGATATTCTTTGAAATTGTAAGAAAATCCACGATGGTTCACTGCCAGATCCCCTTAATTGCATATCAATATCCACCAATTTCATGTTGATCCAGAATCAGATGATATAGTCCATCATTTTGGCATTCACATATTTCCACTTGTTATCTATCAGTTTGGCATCGATCAGAATTTCCATATCATTACCTGCCAATTTGGCATTGATCGATTCTATCAGTTTGATAAAGTTGTAATTTCGTCGGCTTGCTGCCAATAAATTGCTTATATTTATTGTCCTCATTCTAATCTTTGTATGCTCTCACCTTGCCAACATCAAGAACTTGGTGATTAAAAAGAGCAAGGATTTGAGTTGATTGTTAAAATTTGGTGGATTTTAACTGTCCTGCCAAGGACATTACAGTCGGAGACATGAGATAGTGGATTGTAAGGTTCTTTTACAAGTACTCTCTTGCCGTCAATTTATTGTTATGGGAATAAATGATTGTATTGGTGTGTACTCTTTTGAAATTAACCCAAACTTAGGTCTCTTTGGTGGTGGAGCCTTTTCCCACAAGGATTTCTCCATATAAATCTGATGTTATCGTTTGCATTTGTTATGTTTTGCTTATTCACCGATTCATTAATTTTATTGGCTTAATCACATACTTTATTAGATTAAGTCTTTACTGTGATAATATTTTCATTGTGTCATTCAACCTGTTAATCAACAAATTTGTGGAAACATTCTATAAGCTTTTTGGAAACTTTTATATGTTTGATAATGTCGTCTTCCTTTTAGAAAGTATTGTTTGTTTCTCTAGCTTTTATTGGAGTGAGGCAATCAAATGAGATGGATTATGCTGGAAAAGCAAATGTTATATTTTCATTTTCATATCCTAATTTTTATTTACTACTGTTTGATGAGCAAATATTAAGTGGGTGTTAGCACCTCACCAACTTTTGGGGTCTTGGGTCCAATAACCCCATTTTCATTTAGAAAAATTATTAAAATATTCTATGAGATTATCAAATTCAATACTTGATGGCAAGCCAAACCCACAGATACAGAAACTACAGTTTAATGTATTAAAATGAAAGCACTTTACTATGATATTCAAATAGTTGATCATTGTACACCTAGTTTAGATCAATTGTTATGAAGAAGACAGCCAACCATGAGCAGAAACTTCCAACTCAAATAAAAAGAAGTTGGCATCCTGTGGAAAAATATAAAGGGGGAAAGATTATCCACACACTGCTATTTTTCAATATTTGTAATTTCCCAACACATTAAGGCTTCTCGAGACTCAAATTAACACCTACTGAAGACTTGAATAATTAAGGTGGTCACTTTGACTTAGTTTTAATAAATGAATAATGACCAACCTGGTAGCGCAGTCGTTCTGGCCATGGTTCAGCAAATGCCTTTTTGAAACCTTTTTTGATTTCACCGGGAGATGTCTTTACCCCTGAAATTTTTGATTGACCCACAACATATCAAGTATATTAAAAATTCTATTTCAAAGCTGCATTTTAATCTTGCTGATCTTCTCAAACATTTGTCAATAGTAAAGGACTGTGTATCTACAGAATAACTAATCTATACTATGGAGTACTCAACATGTAGAGCCTTGATTTGCATCTCGCAAATGAAGAAGTAAATAGTGAACTACTTCCAAGGAATGTCAATATTAGTGGGAAAAAGAAATTTATTTAGTAGTCTACTCAATCAAATGCACACAATTAGTTGTCTTTGAACTGTGTTAACATGTTCATGAACAAGCTTTCACTACAAAGTAGCTGTCAACATCCTAAACCAAATATGCAAAAACAATACTAAAATTAGACCCAAGAAGAGAAACACATCATCATTTTCTATTTAAAAACTCATAATGACATCATCGCTACATTTAGTATGGGTTTTTGAATTTTTACAGCAAATATGGCTATTTACTCTTATAACCAACCTAGCATTTATTAAGGGTGTGCTACTGAGCAAGCCAACCTCATTTGGTGCATACAAATACTTGTTAAATCACTATATAAAAAGCACGATCACAAGTCAATCTTCTGTCTACTTTCTCAAATGAGGACATGAGCTCAGAGAGGGGGTTCAAAAGAAAATTGGATGCTGACATTATAAACTGTTAGTAATATTATTAAGTTACCTTAAGTGAAAATTTGCTGTTCTTGACCAGACTGCCTGTTGTTGACATATGATGTTCTAACAATTACAAAATCTGATTATTTTCAGTCGATAAGTTGATTGATTATGCTGTTTGACATATATACTTTGATCCAACTGAGAACTAATGCTATTTGACAGCTGTACAAGAATTGACCGAGGAATAAATGCATTTTCATCAATAGCATTCACTGGTGTACTAATCAACTATCTTAAATGTAAAAATCTATTACCATTATACTTTGTTGAGTTGGTTTAGCCTTCATTGAGACATTTGTAGGCACCCTGGGATGATAATTATTGATGTTGTTGACATATGATGTTCTAACAATTACAAAATCTGATTATTTTCAGTCGATAAGTTGATTGATTATGCTGTTTGACATATATACTTTGATCCAACTGAGAACTAATGCTATTTGACAGCTGTACAAGAATTGACCAAGGAATAAATGCATTTTCATCAATAGCATTCACTGGTGTACTAATCAACTATCTTAAATGTAAAAATCTATTACCATTATACTTTGTTGAGTTGGTTTAGCCTTCATTGAGACATTTGTAGGCACCCTGGGATGATAATTATTGGTTCAATAGCTGCTATCTCCACAACTCACATCAAAAGAAGACATGGATAAGACAGGATTAGGACGTGTACTTCCTTGGCACAAACAATCAAACACATTGGCGAGGCAGTCTATGGACTAGAAATATTACTCAATTGTGGACCAATTAAAGATTGGTTCAAAATGGGTTGTCCTTGAGTTGCTAGCAAAGACCACACAATTTATTTTAGTTCTCAATTTAAATGCTGTAAAATAAAGATAGACACACAAATGACCAGTGCCTTTCCCAAAACCAAAACAAACTGTTGCAATAGTAAGGTAAACAACATGGTGAAAGACTACTAAGAACAGAATGAAATCCACACACATCAGCCAACACAGACAGCATAACCATTACTTCATCTTTACTTGATTCAAACTGAAAAGTGCTGGCCCCGTGACAGATCTTTTTCCCTTTTCCTTGAGTATGGAGGGTGCCAAGACAGCAAAGGAGAGATGGATGGAGTAACATCAAAGGAGAAGGGAGGAGTAATAGGGCACCAAGGCAAAAGAAGATAAACAGCGAGCAGCACGGTGCTGATGGGCAAATAGGAGAGCATGCCAACAATGAAGAGAGAACACCTGGCCATTGCAAGGGACACTTTCCGTTTTGCATGATGCACGTGGCAAGCTGCACAAAACCACCTATTGACTTTCTCATCGAGTGCATGAATGCAAGGCACAAATACATGTAACAGCCTCATTTCGAGGATTTCAATCAGCATTCCACATTGATGCATCACTGGTGTTCAAAATGACATCCCAGAACTTGTGGACTTGAAGAGGACATTCCCCTTTTATAGAACTAGACAGTCTACTCCAATTGGTGCTTAATAATAGAAAAAAAAAATTGAGGAAATAAATGTTGAGAATCCCAAGGTTACATAGTGATGCACCACCCCCCCTGCCGCCGCCCTAATCCACATCCCCATCCCCACGGTGTTCTGTTGGTGCGTGTTTTATTACCCACTGAACACAAAATAAAATGTCCAAAGACACTCTATCCTCTCTTGAACAAAATCATCGTGTATGCTAAGATTGCGAGAAGATCATATGGCGACTCCAAGGTTTCTTTTGTCAGGTCTTGACACGTGGATAAGCTCAATGGGCGTTGTGATATGCTCGTAACACAAAGGGACTTACGTTAGGAATCATTCACAAGTTTAGGACTTAGATGGTTTTAACGTTAAATACTTTTTCCATTGGGGCTTTTCAATTTTAGGATTTCAAAAACAATGTAAAAAGATAAGGGTTTAGGAGCTCTAATCTATTCCTAAAGAATTCAAGAGACGGTATTGACTGGGTGAAACTGGTAACCACACTCTGCTTCGCCTCCTTGGGACAACTACACAAAGTGGGTGCAATCTTCAAGGGGTGTGATTATAATTTTCACGTCTTGAACATTACTCATTCAGACTGAAGTTAAGCATCCACAATCATAAGCTCAGGCTAACTTTACGCATTGAATAAAAATCATCTATTCAAAGAAAGTATGAGCTAAGTCTCACCAATCAATACTATCATATCTTTCATTCATTTAACAAACATTCAAATCAAACTCTATTCTAATTCTAATCTAGTGTTGAAGGAGATATGCAACTTTGCAAACCACTTGACAATAAAAGGGATTCAAAGCAAATCATGCATAAGAGCTTTTATTATCAGAAGTAGCAATGTGCAACAATTTCATACTACTCTCTTCACACTTTACAAATGACGGGCGAGCTCAATTTATAGGCTCTTCGATTACAATGCAATGGCCAAGATTGATTTCGAATCAACGGCCGAGATTACAAAATAAAACCCTAATCAGGGCTTGTCACAACTAACTACCTCTTGACCAATGAGAAAATTACATTTTGGGACACTTGTCCTTTTGCTAAATATTAACCAATTCCATGGATAAGTCAAGTTCATTGAACCTAGACATGTTGACTTGAAACAATTTGATTGGTTGGAAGATGATGATACGCCGCCTCAACGTGTTGGATGTCCTCCTTGGTCACCATGCTCTTTTTCCATGTACTTGCCTTAGAATATCTTTCCTTGCCGACGACTTTGTCCTTTGAAATTCCTTCAAGTGCCTTGAATTTGGAGAAAAACTCCCCTATTCTTTCGCCACAATGGAGGAAATTGGAACTTTCTCTGTGAAGTATTTCCCATACTTAGCCAATTTTGGCTATTCAATTTCATTTTGTAACACCTTCATGTGGACCCTTCGACACTTAGCCAAGATTTTGGCCATCTCAATGCTCAAATGAACTTTACCTGTGGATTTTCCTTCAATTCTGAATTTGGCTTGTGCAAAGTAGGGCAGACTCCATCCTTGGACAAAGATTTTATTCATTTCCTCTTTACTTTTCTTCTTCATTCCTCCTGTTTTCTTTCCAACACTTAGTCAAAATTTGATTCTTTTGTTGTAGGAAAATTCCATACTTAGCCATTTTTTTGTTTCCTCTTGGCAAATTTTACCATGTTTGTTTCTAACCTTGGCGGACTTTGGCACATGTCATGCCAATTTTCTATTATGCTTGAGCGGACTTCCTCATTGGCAAGCCAATTCCTTTTTCTTCCTTAGGCGGACTTGGCTGCTAGTTGGACAATTTGCTTTTATCATGGGCAGACTTTGAATGATCTTGGACATTTTCCCAAGTGTCAAGGCGGAGCATAGCGGACTTCACATTTTCCATGCCATTTCAGGGTAGAGTTCATTGTGTCTTGGGCACTGTTATTTTGACCTAGGAGGATTTCATCATCGGCAAGCCACTTTCTTTGCTAGCTGGGTAGACTTCATGATCAGCAAGCCATTCTTGGGCGGACTTTGGACTTGGCAAGAAATCTTCCTGCATTTCTCCTTGGCGGACTTGGCTATGTCTTGGACATCTTCAATTTAGCCTTGGCAAACTTCATGATTGGTTGGCCATGTTGGGCGGAGTTGCTCATTGCTTAGGGAATTTCCTTGATACTTAACCAATTTTTTGAGTTTTTTCTTCCCAAGGTATCAACACTTAGCCAATTTTTTGAGTTTTTTTCTCCTTGGCAGACTTCATAGTTGTTGTGCCACTTTGCTCATTTGCTAAGGTGGAGTTGGTGATTGTCATGCCAAATTTTCCCCAAGTGTTGGGCGGACTTCATGCTTGGCCGGACATTTTTCTTTGAGAGGACTTTAGGCTTGGCCGGACATTTTTCTCCTTGGTGTCTAGGCGGACTTTGAACCTTTTGTGCCATCCATTCTTGGGCGGACTTCACCTCTAGCTCACCATTTCTTCTCTTTCTTCCAAGCGGACTTCATCAACTCTTTGCCATCCTTCATTTTGCCTAAGGCGGGACTTCAAGTGTCTTGTGCCATGTTTACTCTTTGGTGGGCGGACTTGGAGGCTAGCTGGTCATTCTTCCTTGGTGGGCGGACTTCATCATGCCTTTGACAAGGCTACGCGGACTTTGGAACTTCCTTGCCATGTTGCCTTTATGCCTGGGCAGACTTAGTGAAGAGCTTGCCAAAGGCAGGGCGGACTTGGAGGCTTTCTTTCCATGGCTAGGACTTCAAGAATTTCTTTCCATGGCTGGTAGGACTTCAAGAATTTCTTTCCATGGCTCACCTTGCCTTAGACAATTTTTCATTTTCTCTTCGACACTTAGCCAAATTTCTCGTTTTCCGGATCATCTGGATCAAAACCCTAATTTGGAGATTTTCTTGCTTTTTGTGATTTTTCCTTGCTTTTTGCTCTCGGAGGTGCAAAATTTTGATTTTGAAGATGAACGTTTGCTCCATGACCTATGGGACCCCGGCACTTTCTAAAAATAGAAAAAGCATCCCTAAAACATAGTAAGTCCGGAATGGTCTGAAAGTGCCAAAAATCAAAAAATCAAAATTCCTAAAAAATAGGAAGTGTCAGAATTGACTCAAATCAATCGCGTTACTCATCTACCGGACCTTTTGAGCACTTCTATGACGTCTAGGCACTGATACGGGCTTGAATTCTCTACTTGACCCGGGTGATTTCTCAGAACTCTAACTCCTCATTGTAAGAAAAATGGTGATTAGCAGTTGCGATGCCAAGGCAAAACCCCAAAAGCAAAAAGAAGGGGGTCCCCATTTGCAATGGGGCAATGTGTGAAAAGGTCACAACATGTTCCCAACAGAGTGGGACGACAGAGGACATCCCTAGCCATCCCATATCACTAAGGAAATGGGAAACGCATTTACACTTCTCTTAATTTGAAATTGTTGTGTTTTGTTACTATGTATATAATGAGTATGTGTTAATTACTCATCACATTGTTGGTAGTTGCTAATAAATAGTTGTGAGTGGTTGCTAACGATTCTAGGTTATTTGGACACTCTAGAGCATTTTAAATACGAGTCTCGTAGTTAGGGGAGCAGTCTGATTTTGTACATGGTCCTCCTTGTTCTACATGATTGTATCAAACAATATCTTGGAATAAAGCAATTACTATTATTCATCTGCAATCAATTGGTGCGTACACTTATTTTCTATGTAAATAGTGCAATTGGTAGTGTAATAATTTAGGAGTAAGCATTTGGCATCATTGCCTATACAAAGTCGGGTCATACTCATGAAGAATCAACATCAGTCAACAATACCTATTGACAACACTGGAAAGATGGAAACATAAATGGGAAGGCCTATCAATGAAGCAATATAAACTAACGAAAAACCAGAGAACAATCTCACAAGAGTTTTTTGGTATTTGTGGGATCTATTAGTATGTAAAGAAGCTAAGAGAAATGAAGTATCATTGTATATACTTTGAAACAATTTAGCAATAACAGAATACATGGACACACTACTAAATCACCTACCTTGACTCCTTGTGAAGCACTATATTATACCACAAGACCTTTGTGCCAAAAGTGACTGCAAAGCACATGGCCAACAAATTGTGATGACATCAACATTTTCTATATATTACATATTTAGCACTTTCTGATCACCAAAATCTCGTAAGGGCAAATTGAGAGCATACAATTAATATATATTGTTATTCACCACTTTTTGATCAGCAAGACCCAATGAGGACTGGATGAGAGCATACAGTGGATGAAAAAATTTGTTAAGATAGAATAGTAAAATAATATGAAACAAAGAAAATCACATTGAAGCTGAATATTATTATTGAATATGATAGAATACATCAAAGGTATACATTTAAGAAGACAAATCAATCCAACCTATTGTATGCAATTGCTTCAATCTACAAAATACTCACTAATAAATAAAACCAAATGTTTTCAACACATGCAACCTTTAAGTGAGATAGCCCATAGGAAACCAATGGGGTTTCACCTTCCAATCTCCAAATCCAAGGGTTTTGGACCTTGAATTGATAATTGAACACACTGCTAAAGCTATGCCAAAAAATATATGAAAATTGCAATAGAATCCAACGGCATCTAAGCACCACACATTATAGCACCGAGAAAGAAAGACTGGGCACACAAATCCCAACACTCCGTATTAAGAATTCCCAATAGCTCAAAATATTATAAACCTCATTCTACCATTAATTGTCAACCTGCAACTTCTCCATAATTACCTATGATGAAATACGTCATAATTATTGTAACTCCCTTTTAATGCTTTTTTATAGTATCTACCATAGTTAAAATGCTAAGTGTCAATCAGTAATTGTTAAGCTTATGTTTGTAATCCTACAAGTTAAATTGAATTGAGTAACCCTGTCAAGCTTTTGCATTCATGCTCGTTGTTCTTTAAAGCAATAGCACTGTGTATTGCTTTAGCAATTTACCTTCTAGAACCTATGATGTTTGTCAATTTAATTATTTCCTGATGATCAAGAATATTGGTCTTGGAATTAGCCATAGTTAGCATCTGTTGGTGTTTTGCAATTAAATATTCATTTACAGCCGGTCTCTATTCTTAACAAGTAGGAGGTTATGCATGTTCAAGCTTGAAGTTTTTATCTTCTATAATCTTAAAATATCACTGCAGTCTTGACTATTGATAGTCCAAAACTACATCTAGGGCAAAAACATAGTCAAAGTAGATATCTATATTCAATACAAACATCAAGGAATAATTTGTACAGTGTGCACATTTATAAATTATGTTAGATTTAGGTTTAGTTAGGTCTCAAAGAACTTCCCTTTATAATTTCAGAAACAGTTCTACTATACACACTATTTTGTTTTGTGTTGTCACAAAACTGGCAAATTAAAACACTAACATGTTTCTCATGTCAAAATAATCCTATTATTAATACAAATTCATCCGTCTTTGTTTTAACTGTTGAATATTTGTTTCCAACTCATATTGCTATTTAGTTGCATAAGAGAAAACCTTGTAGTGAAATAAGAACTTTGCAATTCCTATGCTCCTACCTCTAAGATCAAAAAGATAGGTTTAGTTTACTTTTCAGCATTTTATTAAATGCAAAATCCCTAAATAATAATCTTACAATGTGAATAAGTAGCAATCTAGTTTATTTGTTTTTGACTTTAGCAATAGAATAGATTAGGTAACTTCCCCTACAAATTTCAAGTGAGGACTTCCTCACACACTATTCCAATTTGAGTTGTACTGAAAAAGACAAATTAAAGTGCTAACACTATATATGCATTAGGCTTGACAATAGTGACATATATATAATAGAAAATTTGTATATACTCCAAAAATATATATCGGAAAATGTATATATACATATATATAATGGAGAATTTATATACATCTAATAATATTTAATAGAAGATATGTGATGAGGAGTAAAGTATTGCTCTATGTGGAAGTTTTGCCTTGTTGTTCCAATGACATGAGGGGGTGCTTTTATAGGGAGGGGGGCCTCACTTCAAAAACCTAGTGTCAAACAAGCAACTGAAATTTATTTTAAGCCACTCAATTGTTGATTTGATTTCATTGACAAAACATATATTGTGTTTTATGGGAGTGTAAAACACAAGGGTACACACATTTCCAGCTATAAACATATATTGTGTTCTATGGTAGTGTAAAACACAAGGGTACACACAATTTGCTCAGGTGCATGAAGGCACTCACAAAATTTCCAGCTATTAGGTACCCAAAATGATACAGCAACCTCTAAATAATATTGCGACTAAATCTCACATATGAGTCATATGGCTTGGGGTATATTGTACAGCATACCCCAACAAATCCTAAATGATATGGAAGCTTACTATAGGATTAGTACGGCACCAAGTGATGTACAATTGTTTGCAATGGCAGCTGGGAAAATGAACACAACAAAGACCAACAATGAGGATTTGCTGCACAACTGCAAATTAATTATCGATCCTTCACTCAAAATCTCTAACTTGAATCCACGAACCTTCGAAACATTGCAAAATCTTTAAAATCTTCTTTTACAAAACTAAAACTAGAAATGATTTAATTCTTTCAACACCAATGTGATTTCTAAATGAAATCGCTTCAAAAGGACAAGAGGTTTTCCATCCTCCAATCCCCACTAGAAACCAAGAGGGTTTTTGTCCTCAAATTCTTGCTCTCCAAGGATTTTTCATCCTTGGATGAGAAGATGAACACAAGTGCTCAAGCTTTGAGAAAAGGGTTTGATTTCAATAACAATGGATGATTTCCTTTGAACAATTATCTTAGTTTTATAAGTTCTATTTCAGCCCATTTAATTTGAATTCCCTTTTTCCTCCAAATGTGTTAAAAACACTTTTTGATAAAATATTACATAAGGCCTTGTAACATCCCATTTAGATAGCCACTTTATTAAAACAATAATAATATTTAAGTTGTCCTTTTACAATGTTTTAAAATAAAGTTACTAGAACCAACTTCAAATATTATTATTAAATTATTTCCCTAACTTTATCCATTAGCCTTCTGGAAATAAAGACATAGGCCACAAATCTCCCAATTATTTCAATTCTTAAAAGGGATATGACACTTTAAAACAATCCTTAGGTAAAATCGATTTTTGTTCTGATAGGAAAAGGGATTGGCCTAATTCTACACGCTTGGTGTTTATCTTTCGCCCGTTTTGCTCCTATGTTAGTTGTTTACTTGGCATTTAGTAATCTTTATTTTTCTATTTCATGATTGTTGAGGGCTAGGGCTCTTGAATGGATCACCATAATTTATCTAAAATAATGGTACCAAATAAATGGATCAACTTTCAATTATGACTAAGTCATGGTGACCTATTGAGAGGCTACTTGATGCAATTCAAAAAATTGCTCCATTTGGCAAATCCATGAGACTAGATCATTGTCATAGAATTTACACGTTTATCTTGGGAATAAAGTTTCTTGGAGCAAGATTAGACTCTCCTTTACATTACTCTTAGATTTTGAGGTAAGAGTATCCATCTCTAGAAGTTTAGATCATAACTATGTACAACTCCTATATCAGGTTGCAAATTGGAGAATTCCACCTTGCTTTCCATAAGATTCAGCTTCTCCTTGATTTGGTCCAAATCCATCTTGCTTGCCATATTTCCCAAGTCTGCCTTAGTTTCCATATTCTCCAATTCCACCTTGGTTGTCCTATGTTATATCTACAACATGGGATTCGACACAATATCTTCTAGGGTGCATGTACAATCTACCTATTTTTATCAATATTCCCTATTTGATTCTATATTATATTTGGGGAACTCTTCTTGGATGTTGTGGAAGGCTTTACCCTTGCCTTTGGTGGCAAGACCTACCATGCTAATCTAATACTCTTCTCAATCGACGCCAAGAATATAGGGTTTCCAAAAAGCTATACCCATTGCAATTGCCTTGAAAAGGCAAATCTGATAAATGTTATGACCGAAAACTAATTAGTTTTTAAAACTCGCAGTTTTTGGTTGGGTGTTCAAAAATCAGTATTACCAACCTATGCTGTTGAGATCACCTCATCATGATAAATCCAACAACTATTATCTTGCACAAAGTTAAAACTCTAAATCCGAACTCTTTTAATACATCAATTAGCTCAATGTAGACAAAAACTATAAATTCTTCTTAAATTAAAAGTTGGTGGTTCCGAACCTTAGGGTTTAACTAGAAATGACCAAATTGAAATGTAACGCAATCACAATTACCTAATAGAAATGATGATCTAGCAAAGAAACTAAACAGGAAAATTTTCAGAAAGAGTTATTTCAGCTACAAATATGTTGATTCTCACTTGCATATATTTACAAAATCACTTCCTAAATCGAGGCTCTAGTACCACTTATAGTGAAATTTCTTCAATGAAAATTGAAAACAAAGAATAATAGTAATA